>CM034146.1:998619553-999219553 GCA_019776745.2 Taxus chinensis | reverse complement strand
TTACCACCAAAACAAGAAGTAGAGCATGAGATTCAGCTATTGTCAGAGTCACCTCTACCGAACATTGGGTTGTATAGGAAATCCTTGCTTGAGAGTACTTAGGTAAAGAAACAACTCCAAGAACTAATAGACCAAGGGGTGTTACGTCCGAGCACCTCACCATGCGGTTCACCTATTGTGATGGTGCTAAAGAAGGATGGTTCTTGGAGAATGTACATCGACTACCGTGCTTTGAACAAGATCACCATAAAGAACCGATATCCACTTCCCCGTATAGATGATCTCTTGGAATAGCTTTAGCATGCCAAATTTTTCATGAAGTTGGATCTCAAGTTAGGTTATCACTAAGTCAAGATGAAGGAGGAGGATATATGGAAGACCACCTTCAAAACAAAATAGGGTTTATATGAATGGTTAGTACTTCCTTTTGGATTATGGAATGCACCCGCTACATTTATGAGATTGATGAATGATGTATTGCGGGATTTCATGGATTCATGTTTCATTGTATATCTAGATGATATCTTGATTTTTAGTGCCACATGGGAGGAACATCTAACACATTTGCAACAAGTCTTGCAAGTTCTCAGGGAGAAACAACTGCTTTGTAATATGAAGAAATCTAAATTTTCCAAACAGTCAATTGTCTATCTTGGGCATGTGGTTAGACAAGGAGAGCTACGAGTGGATCCAAAGCTGGGGGAATCCATCACAAATTGTCCACCACCAAAAGGAGCCACAAAGACTAGAATTTTTATGGGAGTAGTACACTACATGCGGAAGTTCATTCCGGGTTTATCAGTGATTGCAGCACCTCTACACACAGTGGCCACAAAGAGTAAGGGTTTTGACTAGGGTAAGGAACAAGAAAAATCCTTTAAGTTATTCAAATACAAGATTAATCATGCTCCAGTACTTACTCTTCCAAGTTTGCAGCAGCCTTTTGAAGTAGAGACAGATGCCAGTGATTATGTTATGGGCGCAGTGTTGCTTCAAGGAGGTAAACCCGTATGTTATCATTTTGAAACCTTCACTTTAGCAGTTAAAGGATATTCAGTATATGATAAAGAAATGTATGCACTAGTTCAAGAAATTAAAAAATGGAAACATTATTTGTTGGGTAAAGAAACTATTGTGCACACTAACCACAAACCTCTCCAGTATTTGTAAGCACAGTCTAAATTGCAACATGCGAGCCACTACAAATGGATGGGATTTCTTCAGCAGTTCCATCTAGTGATCAAATACAATAAAGGTAGTAAAAATTTGATGGTAGACATGTTGTCTAGGCCACCCACATAGGAAAATTTCTCCTATTTGGCCACTATCTCTCATATCGAGCCCTTCACGAAGGAAGCTTACGGAGAAGCATATGCCCAAGACAAAGACTTTGGGGTGAAATTTCAGAAGTTGCAGTCCCAAGGGGCTGAAAAGATGGGGATTGAAGATTGTTATCTCAAGGATGGTCTTCTCTACCGATGGGGGAAACTTTGTGTGCCTAAATAAGAAAGACTTCTATTGATGAGGGAAGCACATACCTCGAAATTAGCGGGAAATTTCAGTGTTGGTAAGACCCTAGCCCACTTGTAAAGGTATGTATATTGACCCAACATTTCAGAAGAAGTATCAAAATTTATTCGTGGATGTAAAATTTGTTGTACTAGCAAGCCTAAAACTAGGAAGGAAGGTTTGTATATGCCTTTACCAATACCTACTCATCCATGGGAGGACATTTCTATGGATTTTGTAAGAGGATTACCTATGTCTAAACATGGCCATGACTATCTCTATGTTGTTGTGGATAGATTCAGTATAATGTGTATTATTATGGCATGCAAAAATACATTAAAAGCACATGAGGTAGTAGATCTTTTCTTTGTTAATGTATGGGTGCATTTTGGCTTGCCAAATTCTATTGTCTCTGACAGAGATTCCAAGGTCTTGGGGAATTTTTGGACTACTTTGTGGGACAAGATGGATACCAGGTTACAAAGGAGCACAACTTTTCATCCATAGACAGATGGACAAACAGAGGTGGTAAATAGGACTTTGGTACAATTGATCAGAGGGTATAACAGTAAGTACCCAAGGACTTGGGATGAGTCCTTAACCTACATTTAGCATTCCTATAACCAGGCAGTACACACATCCACTATGAAGTCACCATTTGAAGCATGCTTGGGATATCTACCTATAAATCCATTGGACATAGTAGTTGGATAACATGATGAGGAGTATACACGAGACACAGAGGTGACTAGAGCTAGCAAGTTCATTGAGAGGATCCAAAAAATCCATCTCAAGGTCAAAGAACAACTAGAAAAATCTCAAGAAAAGTACAAAGATAGAAACGATCAGCATAGGAGGGAACACAAACTTCATGTTGGAGATAAATTTTGGCTTTACTTGAGCAAGGAGAGACTACAAGGTCAAACACGAAAGCTCAAACCACTACAATATGGACCCTTCACCATATTGGAGCAGGTTGGGGAAAATACTTTTTGACTTGACTTACCATCACTCATGAGGATGTACTTTGTAGTAAATTGCAAGAACTTATGCCTCTATGAGCCATCCATGCTGGATGAAGATGAAGAACTATTGTTGCTACCTTCCATTAAGTATTGCATCTTGGACTCGCGAGGTGAATTGGAAGAGGATGTAGTGCTACAACAGAAGGTTAGAGAGACTAGAAGAGGTCCACTGGGTTCTTGGTAGATTGGACTGAAAGGAAATACACCAAGGCAGGACCGGTGGTACTCAAAGGAGAAAGCGAGGGAATCGTTCCCTCATCTACTCCCCCACTAAGATTTTTTGGGACCAAAATCCTCCTAAGAAGGGGAGGTGTGATCCATAGGGATCCGAAATAACTCTACTTCATCAGAAACAATCAACACAAAGAAGGAAAACAATGAAACAGAGGTTCTGTCTTTTAAGTAACAGAACCGCCAGTCTGCATAGGGCAGCGGTCCTAGCCATTATGGACAGAAAACTAAAATCGAAATGAACAACCTCTAAATTTTAAAGGATGTTCGTTTCTCTTCTCCTTCATGACCTTTCCCATTCTCCAGTGCATGGGAGGACATGAGAAAGGCTATAAATACATGATTGTAGAAGTGTAGAAGATCATCGAAGCATGGGAGCAAGCGAGCAAGAAGTCTTGGTGCTGGAAATTGTATTTGTAGAAGAAAGGAGTGTTGAGACAGAGCAAGCAAGTAACTGAAATGAAGTGTTGAGATATTATCTACATCTCTTTCTTACTTATTGTAAATTCTGTACCTGTTGATTTTAATTAGCCAATAGAAGTGGGAAGAAAGAGCAATTGCCCTTCCCGACTAGTTTTTCCTCCATTGGAGGTTTTCCAGGATAAAATTGTTGGTGTTATGAGCTTATATTCTTTCCTTTACTACAATTGTTGATTCTAAGCACAATAGTAATTCATTCACTAGCTATCTTTGTTATTTTCTAATAGAAAGTAAACAACAATGATTAATTTGTGATTTTGTGAATAATTCCAAAGTTGAAGAGTTTACAGACCATTTGGACTCTTTGTGGGATTGTAAGATAATTTCATGGTTCAAAAAGAGAATCGAAAACTTCATAAGGGTCTTGGAAACAACATCTTGAATTCAAAAGTGTCCTGAAGCAAGGCAAAGCATTGCCAGATGCAGCAGGTGGATTCATTAACTCTCAGTGAGATGGGTGTTTTGTGATGAGTTGGCTAGAGTGAGTTTAATTAGTTAAGAAGGTCATCAATCAAGTGTCAAGGAGGACCATTGTGAGCATTGCCTTCGTTCACCTCGAGCTCACATTGGGAAGTCTTGAAACAATGTTTCTTAACACTCATTTCATGGTCTAGGGTGTCTGTGCATCATGAAAAAGGAGTTAGCTTGTGATCATCATTGGCAATGGAAAATTGTTCAAAGTAAAATTCATTGGAGTTTCACATTAGTGTGGAAGTATTGTAGTGGTCATCTGAATTTAGGTATGTCATCTTCAACTTCTTAAGGGCGGATCTTCATCAATGATGTAGGTATCTTCATTATTTGGAGCATTTCTTTTTTCCTCCTTTTCCTCATTTTCTTCCCCTTCTCTACCCCCTTTCTAATTCCTCGTTATGATAAATCATGAAATTTTTCCTTTTCATTAAAGTTACTATACTTCAAAATGTAATAAGTCACCCTTAACTAATAAAAGGGGACTTAATTTTCTTTCCTAGGAATGTCAAAAGTCACTAGTGGAAAGGAAAAATGAAAGCTCATGTGGGGGGTAGACAAATCATCTTCTCGATGTCCATATAATGTAATGACACCCTCATTATTAAGGGTTGTCAATTATGTGCGCTCAAGAGAGAGATCTATTTGAGAGCAGAAAAAGAGATATCATTCTTCCATTTTCACTATCTACTTTCCTCTATTCTCTAGCATTATACAACTTGTGAAGATTTCAATAAAGAAAAGAGTTTTTTCTTTTCATGATGCATGAATGTGTGTAACTTTGTGTGCATGGTTTCCTATCATTGTTGATGTCCTAAACATAGTTTTTTTCTTTCCTATAAGTTGTGAATGTGAAACTTCTAGTAAACTTTAGCAAGAATATGCTTTTCTACTTGCAGATTTAATTTCTCCTAACTAACGTTTCACTCCCTTTCCCCCATCTTTCAGAAAATTCCTCCCTTGTAATTCATTACAAGCATTTGTTGTGGGTACAGTGGAGTGTGCCCATTGTATCCCTAACCTCTTGGCCAACAACAGATTTCCCTTTTTGTTCATTCAAAATAAAGTGGAGCTACACCACACAAGCAGAGTGACCTAGAGTCCTAGAGTGTTGGCAAGATACCCATTAATTTTTCTACCCAAAAAATTTTCTTGCCAACAATATCATTAGGTACAGTAAAGTTACTTTGAAATTAGATTTAATTACATTTAAAATAAATCAGGGTTTCCAAATTAGAACCTACTGAATTTCCCCCTTTTTTATTTTGGCTTAAAGTGAATAAAGCGAGTGAAACTGAGATGATAAAGTGGAGCACAAATAACATATATTATTAAACTTTGAAAATAAACTATATAACTTTCACCGCGACTTAATTTTTTCCATTAATCAATAAAAACATGACATGTGTCATATTTTATTCAAGAATATCCCATTATTTTTTAATGGGATTTATAGTTTAAATAAAAAAAATAGAAAGGGGTTTAGTTAAACAAATAAAAATTACTACAAAGCATTTAATGGACCTTGTGTCCTCTATACTATATTTTTATTATGTGAACTCATATTACTCAATACTTATTTCATCATATCCTCCTGTGAAAGATTATCCCCGTGTTTTCTTATCAATATGGAAAATATTTTAATCAAACCTTCTAGATATATGTGAAAATATCTTCCCAAATTTTTCACATGTCAAACTTACAACAATTATAAAACTAAATCAACCCATCAAATTTAGAAGAGTTTGTATAGAGGTCGTCCACATATAAATAATTTGTCTTTTGGATAATTATGAAACCATTTGGATACTATGAAGAAGGCAATGCCCAACATAACTACATTTCCCACATTCAACGTTTTTATATTTGTCAACCAATTCATATTTCTAACATATGGAGATTGTTTCCTCTATGGTGCTATGTGGATATCTCATGAACTATTTAATTATTAACTTTCTAAAATCACACCAACGATGTGTTATACAAGTTTAAACATCATCTCTCATCTCCAAAACATTTCAATGATGGGCCCACTATAGTGTATTTTTAATGATGTTGACTTAAACACCCAAAATCCTTTAAACGAAAATAAAAATCAAGGTTCTTTGTTTTGGGTATTCCTTTTCAATTAAGAAAATGATGATTTATGATTTTCTAAGCTTACTCAACAAAGGATTTTATGTTAAACAAACATGTTCAACTCCAATGTAAAAAAAGGGTGAACAAAAATAAATAAAAAACATGGTATATTAAGAATGCATTTCAACACATATTCTAAAAGTTACATGAAAAATCACCTTTGCATTTAGTATATTGAGTAGAAGTGAATGGAAATAAACTTTTGTTGGACTACTTCATTGTTGAACAAATATTGTAAACAAGGTGCTCAAAATAAAAATGCTTCCGTACAAGGTTAAACTTGAGAGTTTAAGAAAAACATTGAGATATCCTTGTCATACTTTCATGTCACAAAGCTTTGGTGGTAAGTGGTTCAATGTGTTAAAGGGTAGAGACAATGTTTTTCTTTAACTCGTGAATTTTGAAATTAGGGACTGTGAGACAAAATGATTAGTTGTGTCTTGTGCTTTTTGGTGGCTGTGTTCTCAATTATGTTTTCCAGTGGGAATGTTGGTGAGTGAGTTGGGGGAAAAACTTTTCCCAAATCTATCCTTTGAGTAGGAACTCTAACTCAAAGGACTTATACATCCATCACTCCAATGAAATTATTGATTGATTTGTTGGCACTCTATGGTCCCTTAACAAAGACAATAACTTGAATGAAGAAGATGAGCTAGAGGACATGGTGGGAAAGGGAAAACATATGACAGGAGGAATTAAAAAATGAGGATGATAGCTAGTAGATGTAGACTTTTCTTTATTGAAGAATGTACCTTAAGGGGTATAGGTTAGGGTATTGGTTTGGAAGAATATGGGATGTGGCGGCTTCTATGGAGGAATAAATGCATTGTGAGAATCATTACTTGATATATCAGAAGAAGAATGCTTAGTTAGAGTAAAACTTGTTACGGGATGATGTCATGGAAAAGGTGAAGTAGATTTGTCAAAATGGTGTGTCTTGAAAGTGATCATTCATGTAAAATTAAGTAACTTAAGTTTTTCATCCAATTCGTAACAATCATTTTCATGGTGTCCATTAATATGATAAAAATTGTAAAAATGCCTTTCCTTTGTTTGTCCAAGCTAGTGAGGAGGAGGATGGTCATTATATGGCAACTGAATTAACTCTTTATTTAGTAGCTGACGTAGGATGTCAATGTGGCCAATCAATAGATTTGTCAAAATAAATTGGTCTACGCTTCGGCCTAGGAGGAATATTTGAGATAACTCTTGGTTTAGGTTCAAGATTATAAAAAGTGTTACCACTGTGCAAAACCTTAACTTGAGTATCATTAGGTACAGATTATGGTAATTCATCATAGTCATGCATAAATTATAATAGAAGCAACTACAATGTTCTCATTATAAGGCTTAGGTTGATGTGGGAGAGTAATCTCTCACCCTAGAATAATAACAAGTAGAAAAATATCGGTAAGTGAATCACATTTGTCATAGAGTAATTGTTCTTTAAGATGCCATATGAGACCTTGACAAAAAGTATATTACATCTCTAAGTCAATGGGTTGATATAAAAATAAATGCATATTTTATTTGAAACATAATATATAGTTAGATATAGGTTCAGTTTCACCTTGATGTAAAGAGGGTAAACACTCATATGTAGCTTTAGGGCCTTCTGTTACTACTAAAATGCACTAGGAAAACATCATCAAGTTCTAGAAAGGTACTGAGAGATTTGTTAGGAAGGTGTGTAAACTAACACATAATGTCTCATGTGAGGCTCTTCAGAAAAGATTTCAGAAGCAACCCTATCATTATGATATGAAACCATAAGTACCCTATAATGCTTAAGATGCAAGTAAGGATATGAGGCACCATCAAAAAATTGGAATGCATGTATGACAAAATTCCTAGGAAATTGTGATTGGAAGATTTCACGCCAAATAGGATTGTCGTAAATAGTATTAGAATCAATGCTTACATAGTAAGCTTTTCTCTCTAGGGTCAAAGTATGTAATTTACGTTGCAAATCTCCCACTGCATGCATAAAAGAGAGGGCCTCTTGGGGAGGTATAATATAGGAATCTAGAGGCTCATTTTAGGGTTATACCTTACCATTAATAGTGGTCATAGGAGCACTATTTCATTTTAAGACAAGTTTGGGTGATGTGTCATTAGGTGGAACTTGGGGTTCTATGGGCTTGGTCGCACATTGAATTTCGAAAGGGGTATGGCTTATCCAAAATCAAATCATTTACACCAAGAGAGGAAACTAAAATATGTGTATCACATGCAACTAGAGAAGAATCAAAGTGTTTATTAATTGGTAATAGAAATAGAAACAATTCCATCATTATGCACATTATCATCTACAAGTAGTGGAGGAGAAGTAATAATAACATCATTACATTTTCTTTCAAGAGGAGAAGTAGAAATATAAGTTGTATCAATCATAGTATGCGAAATAGGAATATAATCATTTGTATCATTGTTGCATTCAAGAGTATTACTAGAAACATTATTGGTGCAAGCATGATCATTTATTTCACATTCCATGGGAAGAGTAGAAACCCAAATAGAATCATGTATATGTGAAATAGAGAGATTACCATCAAAGTCATTAGTTTTACATTCAAGAGGAGCGGGATAGACACACATGTGTTCATTGATATCATGTGCAAGGGGAAAAGGATCATCATGGATGCCATCACTAGGGCACTCACTATGTATTTCATAAACATAAGGCTCACCATTAATCAATGTAAGAATAGAAGAAATATCATCCTCATACAAGCTAGAAAAACTCTCATCGCCACTAGAGTATATAAGAAGGAAATATATGGGTTGACGGGAAGGTGGTTGTTCACCATCACCGTCCCAACCAACTACATTACTTTTGCAACTAGGACCACTATCACTTTTGGTAGCGGGAGGGCCACATAGAAATGCAATGGTATCACCTATGACTTTGACTTCTTCAAGGGTAGGGGAAGGAAGAGTGCTATGTGGTTAAGAAAAATAGTGTGGTATGTCTTGAAATACAAGGTGATTGACATATTAATCATAATTGTGAACTATATATTCCTATCAACATATGAAGTGGGAAACATATGTCTTGTATTTACAAAGGTGGTATGAATCTGGTTAGAGGGATGGTAACCGCTATGTTTCTACAAGGCATAAATACAATCCATAATCACACAAACAATAGGGAAGACGATGAATAAAATACCACAAATATGCCCTAAGGCAACCTTAGGTTTTGGAAAATAATAGGCCTAACATCAAAGTAACTAGCAAGATCCTAGGTTAGGTTAAGGGTTAAATCAAAAGAGGGTTCACCAAAATGTATCAACCCTAATTAATTTTAATCAGGTTTTATAAATGATACTACATTAACTAAGCTTATAAATACATTCAAATTTATGCTACATATCAGATAGAAGAATCATACAACACGCAAAATCACAATAGCTAGCCAATACATACAATTTGGAATGTAAACAAGATGGAAAGAGACACTTAGCTTGTTCGAAAAATTATCTTTGTGTGTCGATGAGTGACCTAAGAAGGAACATAATCTAGAAACTTGTCAAATCAACTACTGTGGATCTAGAGCTCTATGTTTAGGACCATACAAAAGGGGTAGGAACATATGGTATGGTATAGGCCAAATTATACAGTCTCTCATATGTAGGAAACAAGGATATGCAACTGGTAATGCTTATTGTGTGTCATTATTTGTCACTCTTTGTTATCTTCAACTATGTACAAAACCCTAGATGTCACACTCTAACCTACAAAACAATCCCTAACTATCTTACAACACACTCAAGCAATCATTAGATCTAAAAATAAAGATGCAAGATGTTTGAGTTAAACTAACGTCAGCGGTCACCCATTAAGTGAGTCACCGAGCACTACACTATATTTCATAATCAATGTAGTTCTCCTAATGTTTTTTGTTGATGTGCTTGTAGCTAAACCTTGACCTGGGTTAGCCCTTGTGCCTCAACACCGATAGCGGGCTATGATACTTCATCCCAAAAGAAACCCTTGTGTGTAAATGAAAAAAACATATTTATGCCCTCTTATGATGTGTTTGCAGTATGTAGATGTGTCTCTTGCTTCTTTAGTTCAATAGACGGTAGATAGATAAGTTTCTACCAGATACTAAATGCTTACATTAGAATTGTATATATAGGAGTTATTAACTTGAATTTCGAACCTTAGTGGCACAAAAGGTCAGCCCGGAACATAATAAAGGTACCATAAAAAGAGAAATGAAGCAACTTAGAGGATAAATATTAGAGAAAAATACAGGGGTCTAGGACTGTAGGACTATGTTAGGATTGTATGTACGGTCCTAACCCATCTATATAGTTTTGGAGCAATGCGAGCTAGGGCAAAACTAAATAAGGACATGACTAGGAATCCCTGTAACTTGACACAAAACCATGATCGAAGAGTGGAACATTGATACAAGACCAGTCAAACCAAACAAAAGAGGGCGAAAAAAGAAGAGGTTACACCATCAAGGTCTAGTTTCAAGGTTCATAACTCATGCATATGCAAGTGTAATAAAAGCATGATGTAATAATGATATTGTGCAGATTTTAGTCTCTACATTTCCCCCCCCTTATGCTAGTGAATGAAATTTACTAATGTAAAGGAGAAGAAAATTCATACCTAAGAGAGTGTGAGAGCAAGAACTACAAGTGTGGTAAGATAAAATTACCGTGCATGGTGAATAACATGAGTTATTGGCTAACCCATGTGGAGACAAGGGGAAAATGTGTGTCATCAATGCCAAGCAGAGATATCGCAATTGCAAGAAGAAATGTCTGGAGATATGGGGAATTATGTTTAGCGTGTACAATCAAGAAGAAGTACACTCAAAGAAACCAATGATAGAAGGACCAAAGCCCTTATTTATAAGAAACATCTAGGAATTAGGGTACATCAAAATAATCTAAATTCTATCACAATTGTTAAGTTTTAAAATGTTTCTAAAATGATCCAAGGTTCAACTTTTATATTTATTTTATTTTTTTAAACTTTAATATTAAGTACACAAATAATCAATTTTCTTCAAATAATTATCCAGTTCTAATGACCTTTTTGGTTACCTAACAATTCAAATGTGACTTAAACCAATGTTTCTTTCGCTCAATATTATTGAAGTTCATCTTCAATTTTTGTTTACTTGGCCTTTTAACTTGATTTTTACTTTTTTTATCAATAATTGTTTTGATTTTTTAGTTTCCTATCAATAATTGTTTTGATGTTGTGTGTTCACTTTGGTTTGCTAGTATTTGAAAACATGGTGTGCATAGTGATTTCAAGATGCGTCACTTAAAATGCAATAGTCAAATGCAATATATTATTCTTGAAATTGGTTTTTGAAATATTTCTATTGTTAATTTGATTAGGGACGATCAAATGTAAGTCCCTTACAAAATTTTGATGTTTTTTTTTTTAAATCACCTAAATAAAAGAATTAAAGAAAACATTTTTTTTTAAAAATAATGACGTTTTGAATGTTCATTGGGCCTCCAAAGAATCACCCATAGCCTTGGGTGCATTAGTTAGAAGCAAATCCCAAGGTCTACATGAAATGTTAAAACTGGATTACAACATAGGCACCAAGGGAGACCAGCAGACTCTTAAAAACAATTGTTGTTCCCTTTGAAAAGACTTGGGAACACCACAAATTTGTAGATATAAACTTCTCCTTCAACCAGAATTCACAATATGTAATGCAAGAACCAAAACAGTACAAAATATATTTGGAACATTATTAAAATGGACTGCTTTTGTCTAGATGTTAGAATGAATGTGCTTTTAGAATGAATGTGCTTTGGTTAAAACGTTATAGAATTTAAGAAAATTTACTATGGGATGAATCGAACTCAGTGCTGCTAAGAAAATTTAGGGGATTTATTACAATAATGTTCCATACTTTTACTAAATTTCTTTAAAAGGGATTTAGAGGGGAAAACAGCATGCTCTGGATTACACTTCACTGGTGTTTTCATCACAATCTACAAGCTACAAATAATGCTGTCCCATGTAGCACTAACAAATGCTCTCATATTTGTTTGTAATATACACTTGGATAGTGAGCCCAATTGAGTGGACTATCATCTAAATTTAAAACAAACATCTAAACCATTGCTACTGCGTACAAACAGGAATATCAATACCAGGTAAGGAAACAAAAACAATAGACAGAGGAGCTACTGAAATAGGGATCCTGACATTAACCAGGACAGGACCTAAAGAAGGAATATCCCCATCTTCTGTTAACTTCAAAATGACACCATTTAGAAGCATTGTCTGACCATGAATGTCACCATCTTTTGCTGTCAAGTGGTACTCCATCCTATACTCTTTAACATCTGATGTTTTGCTTCCAGCCCAGGACAAAATTCTCTTGAGTGTGTGTACAAAAGACTGTTTTCCACTCTGGCCTTTCATGTTTAGGGTAGCATTTGGATAAGAAGAAACAAGAATGTCAATACTCGTGTCGTTGCTGAGGTTGATCAACAGCAAAGTTATTCCTGTCTGGAGAATGAAATGCAATTAGTAAGATACAATCAAGAATACAGAAGATCATTGCAAGTAGATACAATGAATTTTGCATTATACTTACTGACAGGGCCAAATTAAGAGTTATGAGTGCCCTAGGCAATACTTGAGCTAACACCTTCTATAAATAAATAAATTTTAAGAAAAAATAATTACATCTTTCTTGGCACAATGAGCATATGAACGCAAATATGTTGGCCCCGTAAAATTGGTGGAAAGGACGTTTCTTCCCATCAACCGATGCCAAAGAAGAGCACTGGATCATAAACAAGAAAATATAGGTAGCTTGAGGCATTTGTTGTGCTCTTGAAAAAATACTTTATATTTCTTCCAACAGCACAAACAAGGTTTTTAAATCTCATCCAAGTTTTTTAGAGCTGCTTGAAAATAAACTATAATGGAACCACAATCTAGAAAAGATAACAGATACTATGATTTCAACCACTAACCTGTAGTAATCGGGATTTGATTCAAAAGTAGTGACATTAAGAAGGGCATAGTTACCACCTATCAGGCTTTGCCTGCAATAGACCTTAGTATCAAACGTGGAAGACATACCAAGCTGATCTAAATACCTGTTCAAACCATAGGAAGACAGTACATTAATCATTTTCAAGTTCCCTGAGATTAATTAGTTATAATCCATGTTCCCCAAGAAGAGGAGAGCCATCAAAGCAGGTAGTATGTATGTTTCCAAGTGCAAAACAAGGAAAACATGGTAACTAATGTCTTACCAAAAACTATTTATAAAAGCATCTGAAACAAGATGCCGTCCACTGTTAGAAGCTCCACCTGATTCACCAACCCAAGAACTTGACCAAGGACCATATTTGCGTACAATAGCTTGCATTTTTCTAAATTTCGTAGCTTCTTTGTCAAGGTATGATGGATTCAATATCTTCTCTGTCAAATTCTTATCCCTACCTGACCAGCAGAGAAATATTATTACTTTACCCAAACTTAACAAGAAACAGAAGCAAGTATGAAGGGTTTCCATCTGTCTTATCTACCTTCTCCAAGATTGTATATATGTCGTGTAACAGCATTGATCACATTACGCCCTGTCCCTTGAAGAAGAGCTCGAAACCAAGTTGAATCAAAGAATCCATCAGGTGCTACCAACAATGGTTTATCATGAGATTTCTTATAGATTTCTTTCAATATTCTATCAAGCTCAATTACATCAGCAGCATACTGCTCAACATCAACTCTTGCTCCGATACCGATTCTACTCAGCTCATTTCCTGTCTCCCAAAGAAAATATTAGCTGTCACAATATGCTGTAAATATACAAGATTTACAAGACCTGCAGAGCTGAGCAAAAAATTGTTAAAATTGGATTAAGGGGCTTACCAAACTCCCAGGCATCTATCTTATAACCATGATCAACTGTATACTGAATCAAATTGCGGGCGTTGCTTGAATTCCAGGCACCTCTCCAATGTCCCTTTGATATCGGATGCCGCCCATACAATGCATTTAAGCCAAACATCACCATGGCCCTGCATTACAGTAACACATTGTTATAGGGGCGTTTTAAGTTGTAACACATATTGTTAAACACAATGCTAGAATTTTACCCTGATTTAGCAAGAAATTTGTTCACGTCATCCCATCTGGACATGGTAAGACAACCCTCTGAGAATCTGAACAGGCGAGAAGTGTATGAATAAAAGGACGGCAACGTTGTCGCAGGGGCCCAACATCGTACAATACCTTGTCTTGCAGAGTCCCACCAAATCTAATTTTAAGCGGTGCAAAAGCTGCATTGAAGCACCATGGTTTGATAATGTTTCAGACCTCATAGAAAATAATTTATAGCTACCCAATTGAAGCCAAAAGAAATAAAATAAATGGATGCATCGTTTTCTGTAATGTACTATTTATGCGAATTCCCACGGTCACAAACACTGTATTAAACCAAAAAAAAAGTATAACAATGCACAGAAAGGCAATCCTTAAAAACCCAGAAATGCAAGTGCTCACCTCGTATGGCTTTTGCAAGAGTTGGATTTTCAAGATCCTGAAAACAAACAAAGAAACACATACAATACAAAGATGTGGCTGTGAATCAATCTTCTCAATCCTGTTTTACAATAACGTGTCTGACAATGATAAATCTCAATTAAAAACCAGAAATTGTCAGTTCCATTGAAAGGCATGATTAATCACAAGATATGGAACAAAAACCCAAAACCCATTGTTTCCATTTAAGTTGTGATGATAACAGGTGCGGTGATTTCAGCTGTTCCTTAACACTGTGAAGTTTGACTCTTATGGGTATCAAAAAAGGGTGCCCATTAATCTGAGAAAGCAATGAAGAAAGCAAAGACTTACAAAATTGAGAATGGAAGATTGATTCCAACTGCATCTGCCATCGTCACACTTTTGAGGAGGCCACCAATCCAATGTAGCACAAATGAAATTCTCATCAGTCTCAGCAACCTTGGCACTCCCATTCACAACAACCCCCACTGTCACAACCATAGGGGGGTAATTAAAAACACTCTGCCCATCACAAGCCTTGACAAGAATTATCAAAATAGCTGACGAAATGCAGAGACTCATATTTCCAAATACCCACATCTTTTAATTTGGGGAGTTATTAAATACCAATAAGACCTACGCGTGAAACCTTGTAAACTAGTGTTTAACACAACTGCCTCATTCTTACTAGCAAAGCTTTTTTATGTTTACGGCGTACAAACAAGGCTTGCATTGCTAAGATCTAACACGACAATGGCAGCCATAAAAATTTACAGGCATTCTAAATCACAGCAACCTAGTCTTTTTTTTGCTTCTTAATCAGTTTTGTCTACAGTAGGAAGAAGAGAATTTTGGGAGCGCGGAGAGCATTGTATGCCCTACAAAATAGATAGAGAGAAGTAGAGTTATGGGATTGGAAAACTACTCAGATTCTTTGTGGGCATAGTATTTTATGGGTGTGAAATATGGGGCAGCAGCGCTGGAGATTCTTAATGGAAGTAGATAAAGAGAATTCAAGAACACGTGATCACAAATAAGTTCAAACTAAAAGTATTGGTCCCACAGTCCCAATTGAAGTTATTGTTATGGTGGGTCTCCTAAGATATCTGTGAAAATTTGAGCAGATGGAGGAGGTAGATGGCCCAAAGTGGTCTTTAATGAGATCTTGTTTGTGGATTAATTAATATATCAAGTAGATGAGGAAATGAAACATTGACTTGAATGTGTGTCCTAATAATAAGGAAATAGAGGTGTTCAGTTATAAATTTCACTAGTCTATGTGGGATAAAGTAAGAAATATTAAGTTAACTTCGTTTGTGATCGTCAACAAAAGGACTTTATAGGAGCTAATAGCCCTTGGAGAGAGGACAAATTCATAGTGGCTTTAGTGTGAAACGGGTAGGGCATCCCTATCTATCTTATCCCTATCTATATCTATATGGCCCCCTATCTATCCAATCCCCACCCATTTCATTTCTACGAGTTGAGAATAGAATAGAATGTTGTATCATATATAGATAGGGATCGGATCCCCCCGATCTTTAGTCTAAAGGTCAAAAGAAGTATGGTAAAAGAGAGTTTGTCTCTTTGATGGGGTAGTGGGATGAGAAAAACACTTTATTTTTTAGTGTAATGCTTACAATTACACCCGTATCAAATATGTAAATGTTTTAACTGCAACCTCATTACAAGACATGTTCATCCAGATTTCATTAGCAAGTAAACAAGTAAAACTTCATAAAACAAAAAAGACAACCTCTCTTGCCCCATAGGCTTTTTTAGCCTCATAAACATTAAAATATATCTACTTATATACCAACTGTTTTAAATGCATTCTTATATAATTAATGGGTCTTATTTTTGAAGTAAAATGTAACGGATGGCAAACCTAATAACTTCTTATTAAGTTCATGTCTATACTATAGGTTTCACCTTGAACAAATTATTTTTATCCTTCAAGACTCATCAATTATATTTATTTCAAATTTATAGTTACGTGAGTATTTTTGAGTCATTTTTAAAATGAAAATAAATTTATAAAAATCAATTTTTTTTTAATTGGTCAAGACTAGTTTAAATTTTATTACAACAAAAAAAAATTATTTTCAAATTCTAAAAATTTAAGTGTGTTCATATATGACATTTATTATACTGCCAAAGTTTGGGTTTTATCATGATGATTTTTTTCCCAAACAATAATAATATTCATGTGTTATATTTTATTTGTTTTATAAAATTTTGGATCTATCGAATGTCATTTGACTCAATGGTAAACATACTTAGCTCTTAAAAAGCCCAGGGTTCTATTCTCACTAAAAGCAAAGGCAAAAAATATTGTAGATGCTGTAATAAAATATCACGCTGGGATCATGCCCCGTGAAATATTTTAGGTTTCAAACCAAAAACAAAACAAAAAAAATATTGGTGTAGCCTTTATTCATATATTTTCTATTATTTTTAGTTCATACTATAATTTTGTTGAAAATTTAGGGAGAAATTAGATTGAGAAGGGAAACCAGAATTTTGAGGGACAGCGAGCTAATGGTGAATGTTCCCTTTTACAAAGTGAACACATACAACGCAATTATTATCAAGGGGCGCTAATTTCCTACGCTGCTGGCACGGTAGGTAGGCAATCCCTTTCCAAATGTTGCCTCTCATACACAAGCTGGACTTCAACCAAAAAAAATGTGAAATAGTTTAACCCCGATTAAAAAAACATCACATACACAAGTCTGTCCACAATTGTCTGTCATGTGTGAAAACTCTATTCATTGTTGAAATATGTTTTTTGATTTATGTCATTCAATTCATGAAAACATGACTTTGCCTATAGTGTCACCAAAAATATGAATTTATAAATATATTGGCAATCGTACCGCAATGTGCAAGGGGATTGCGTCGAGGATTAAAACTTGAGTAACTAAAAAAAAAGGAAGAGGATGAGGGCCTGATGAAGAAGTGGCTTTAGGGAGGAGAAGTGCATTGCGTTCCAATATATCGTCTCTATCTTGCTCACACTATTCATGTGAGTGCGATTTACACTTAGAGGACAAACTAAAAAATGGGAAAAATTCAAAAGGTTTGAAGTTTGAGACCGAACTGAAATGCTTGCTTCTTGGAGCACTTTGTATTCCCCCTTTTAATTTAAAGATGAAGTAATTGCAAGAAAATAGGTGATGCAAGAACAATCATTAATAATTGAGCTCCTCTACCGGTTGACCATACATGTCTAACGAGTGAATGTTTTAGATTGAGACTCCATTATTTATGTGAATGTAATTTGAGATTAAAGTGGGCAAAATAATAAAATCGAGAAAATTCAATAGGTTCCAAGGTCTAAACCCAAACACGTTGCTTTATTCATGTAGCACTTTGTAGCCTCTCTTTTTTTAGTTTTAAGCTCGAGTAAATGTAGGAGTAATTGTAAGAAAACAAGCGATGTGTGAACAAACATTGATAAATGAGCCCCTCCAACAATTAGTCGTATGAGTGACTGGTAAATATTATCTTCCAACTGAGATCTACTATTTTTTAATTTTCTTTTACATCGTCAAGGTTTTCAAATAGACAGCGTTTGATTTGTTAGAAAAAACAAAGACATCAATGGAAATATGGAAATGAAATAGCAAGAATTAAATACATGCATGTATCATACCTTTTCCATAGCTCAAATTGTAAGACACATAATATCTGTTATCATTGTTTTAATTTATCATTTCAATCTCGCACGCATTAGTCACATGAGTGCCATTTACACTCAAAGGGTCCAATATAAAAAATGGGGAAAATCCAATAGGTTTTAGGGTCAAAACCCAACTATGAACAACGTCAAGGTTTTTGATTGGACAATGATTGATTTGTTAGATAAAATGAACACATCAATGGAAAGTTAGAAATAAGAAAGTGAGAATTAAATACATGCATTTACCGCATCTTTTCCATGACTCAAATTTTAACACCTAAATAATATCCTTTATTTATACAGTTGTTTTGTACTTCCAATTGCATGTTAGGTTAAGTGGTGTGTTGTAATCTCTCTTATCTAATCTGAGTTATAAATTTGATTTAGTGTTTATGTTGTATCATCTTTGTTAGATCACTAATCAACTCTAATCTCTCATACACCTAGTTAACCTAAAGAAATTTATTTTAGGTTAACAAATGGGAATTTGTGGTTTTTTTAGGTGGTGCTATCAAGAGCGCATATATCTTTATTGCACGATTAACAAATTTGGTTGGATCGGTTTCTATCTATTGAAACCATTTTGTATGTAAGTAAAATCATTTCGAATTCGGGTCTTTAATCTAAAAAATTTGTATATGATTATAATTGTATAGAACTAGATCTTAGTATCCATAGATTTGAGTATGGGCTTTGTAGTTTAGTTGAAAGCTTGAAATTGGAAAAATGTTGTAGATTATGGAGTTTTAATGTTTGCAAGATTGACTGGTCAAACAACTAATGATAAACCCCCCCCCCCCCCCCCCCCCCAAAAAATGGTAAACAACCCATTAATTTAATTAACCTGTCATCCTTGCAAACACATATGATGGATAAGCTCTTGGGAGTTTTGTAAACAAAGATCAACCAAATAATCTATATTAAAAAAGATAAGAAAACATGTCTTCCTTTTACTTTCTAGAATGTAGTAATGAAGAAGAGAGCTATGAAGTTGTAAACCATAGCCACTGAAAATACTACAAATAAATAACTGAAATTGATTTATGGAAAAATAATGATTGTGGGCCAATTGTTAGTGCCCAATGATCTGGGTTGATTCGACAAGGAAATTGGAAGGTCCATTAGAGTTTGTTTCCAGTTGGATAGTTGAGTTTCCTCAACTTTTATGTTTTCATGTTAAGATTCTAAAACTCTGAAAAAGAATAGGGGCATTATAGATAAGCTTGTTAACTTCTGCTTATTTCCTGAGATTGTATGAGCTTGAATTTTTTTGTTCATTGTGTAATTGTCAGAAAAATACTGTGGAGATTCATATTGACTTATATACAGTCTTTGGAGATTATTAATGCATGAAATCCTGACAAGTAGTCAGTTTTCTTACATTACCTATGCATTTTTAAAACTTTTACTTACATCTATGATTGTTATGTTGGAGCTTGCCATGTTGTATGACTTTTATTCCACCGCAGGTGAAATACATTTGCAGGGAAGATTATTATTTATTTGAAATCCATATGTTGTTTTCTCCTCTAGTTTTTAGTTAACAACCCTATGCATCATGAATTGTATGTCATTAGTAATTTATCCTTGTTTTTGAAGTTGCAGTAATTTATCCTTGTTTTTGACGCTGCAGTATTTTTTGCAAACAGTGATGGAGGGGAGTTTGGGAACCACATGTTACTACATTGGAAGCAGCGACTGATAAAATTTGACATTAGGTTACAACTTTATATTCTCGTCCAATATCCATTAATGATTGATTCTAGCTATGGCCATTTCAAGTCAGACATCAACTGAAGATGCACAAAAGAGACGACATTCTGAGGGCCAAAATTAATCAAATATAAGGTTGCAATCCTCTCCTGTTAACTAACAAACAGTTTACACATGTCAATATTAAAAATTAATCCAAGTTTATCTCCGGCGGTAGAATAAACAGTCAATCGATCTGGAAATAACAGTCAATGTTTGCGAATTGTGGAAGCATGTGAACTATTTGACGAAATTCCCAAAATATCTATGGTCTCGTGGAACTACCATTATTGTTATGGGTCTGTTGAAAAGGTGCATGGAAACACTCTATGGGAGAAACTTAGTGTAGTAGCCATTATCTCTTATAAATAATGCTCAACTTCTGTAATGGTGCATATCAAAATGTCATTATGTATCTCTTCTAAATATGTTGTTACTTTGTTATTTTTATGATATGTATCTTCTAAATATTTGGCCTTGATGTATCTTCAATTGATCGCACCAAAAGCATGTGTTGAAGCCCTGGTAGACGTTAGACGGGAGTTGCTTATGACATAACCTTTCTCTACCACTAAAGCAAGATTCATTTTTTAACTAAACTCCTACCCAAACCTAAATATATGGCAACTACCATCGTCAACTTCTATTAGTGTGGGAAATTTGTCAAAATCTAATAAGTCTTCTAATTAATCAAGATCTATTAAGTCATCACTATACATTTGATTTCTCCTTGGGAAATTAGATTCATGTATTTGTAGAATGATTTAACCATTATACCATTGGTAAATATATCCAACTGCATGTAATATCATACCAAATAATGAAAATAAGTCCTATGCATATTATCACATATTATTGTTTCATGTTCTTCGTGACCATATAGTTGACACATATGAGTAAGAAGATACAAGTCCCACTCCTTCATCTTCAGCTCCGTCAATGTCACCAAAGGTGGCAACGACAAACATGTTTGATTATACGACCTCTATAATGAAATTACTTAGATATAAATATCAACAACAATATAACACCAAAATATAGATAAATGATCACAATATGCATGTAGAATGAATTAGTCACTTCTAGGGGGAACCCTCCAAACCATACAATAAGAATCAACTGCTCTTGATATGATCCTCATATCCTACTCTTTAACCCCTATATATACCCTACTATACTATGGAAAGCATTAAGGCCGAACCACTACACATATGAAAGAATAAATAAATATGATATGACATGATAAGAGATTATGTTAGCCATAGTTTGACAATCTATAAACCGATATATGACCTAGGATTAAGGGTGTAGCATGCCCCTCCCCTTCAAAGAAACATTTTCCCCAATGCGGGTAATCTTGGATGTTGTTGTTGGAATGCTTCATCTTCCCATGTTGCATCTTCAATGTCCAAATTCTTCCATTTGATCAGATACTTGGTGATGATCCTTGACCTCAACTTCTTAGTACATGTCTGTAGGATTCCTTCAAGCTCCAATATGATGTGTCCCTCCTCATCAAGATATGTTATCATTGACTAAAAAGATAACTTTTGCCCACTGACCTTCTTCAAGCATGAAACATGGAAAACTAGATATATTTTAGTTGACTAAGGAATCTCTAATTTATATGCCACACTACCAATTTTTTGTAACATTTGTTAAGGGCCATAATATTTGGGTTAAAGCTTGTTATCTTTATTATGTTGTTTCAAGGAGAGTTGCTTGTATGGATGAAATTATACAAACACATAGTCTCCAACTTCAAAGCTTCTCTCACTAGTGTGTTGGTTAGTGTATACACCTAATTTTTCTCTTTTCATGTTTCATACATGTTACTAACAATTTCATTTGTATGGATAAGGGTAATTGATGCATCTATTTCTTGAGCGGGTGCCTTAAGGGGCCTTTCAAGATTAGATTATGACTATTCACATGGTCATTATGGGTTAGAGACAGTACATAGAGAGAGTATGGCTATGTGGTCCCAACCTTAGTTGTCCTTGCATTAGTTATCCTTGTTGCTTTATGTCTCATTCACATTGCACTCCAAACACCTTGCTCATCCATTTGCTTGATCTATGACACCTCTTTTTCGCTTTGCATGACATTTATTATCCTTGGTCGACACCATTTCCTATGGGTGATGGTGTCAGTGTTAGGTTTTCCCCTATCTAACGTCATTGCCCATGAGTGATGGCATCATACATACACACACACACACACACCATACTTTGACATTCATAAAGGAAGGAATCCAAAATCATATGAATTGTCATTGGTTCTTCTCTTTTGCAATAACTTCACATCTGCTCTCTTAGCCCTTGGTTCATCTTACACTTGATTTGGATTGGATTGGATGCTCTTCTTCTTAGTTATATTGGATCATCTATAGTGATTCTAGGACAGGAACAGTGTTCCCCTTCTCCACCCAATAACAATTCTCTCTCGGTGTGTTGCTTCTCTAGAGAGATAGATACATCAACGACCACACCCCACAGGTAAGTTCTATAACTATCTTTTTCATTTTGCATAAATTATTTCATTTCCCTTCCCCATTGCTCTATGTTAGCTTAGTGTTGCATGTACATTGATACTAGTTAACATAGTGCTCTTATTTGATTAGCTCCTTAGTTTTCCCTTATTTACATTTCAGTTCTATTGTGCATGTTTGTCTTATCCATCATCAATCTACACTTCTTCTCACTCATTTACCGATATCCTAGGAGGGTAATCTCGAACTATCTTGACTACGGGCCTTAGAAACCTTAGGTTGAGTTAGTGTGGGGATTACTACCCTCTAGATATGTGACCCTAGCGCTCACGGTATCCCCTTTAAATCAATCCATTATGTGTCGATTCATGTGTGTCTCCTATTCGTTTTCACAATACCCTCGTAGAATTGAAGACTTAAGAGTGCAATCCATTAAGACACATTCCTGGCCCACCATACATTTTTGGTGAACACAACGTGAATCCTATAGACATCCTGATCAAGAAGAGCTTGATAAAAGCATCCATCTTCAATCTTGTTCCAACTCCAAACCTCCAAAAATAAAAAACCTCAAAAACCATTCACCACAAACACCATCGTCCAAGGGAAAATCTTGTTTGTTTGAGCATACTTACTTTCAAACACCTTTGGTCCCTATGTAGACCTGCTTACATGGTTGATCCCATCTGTTTCTCCAAATATGTTTCCAAACACCATTGGCTCCTATGTAAACTTTGTTACACTGTCAGTGTTTTATGTAAGCTCCATCTTAGGATCTGTTTTCAACGAGATCAATACTCCATCATGGATTATTTGGGCCTAGGGTCTTCTGATTCTACTGTACAGACATTTCCTGAAGCCTTTCATCCTGAATTTTGAATTCCCCTTTTGCATGTATTGTTGTGTCATAGGAGCTCCTAGAAAGAAGCCTTCTAGCCATTTCAATAGCCCACTTGAGGATGAAGAAGAAGAAAATCAAAATGACAATACCACTGATTATCCTCCTAAGATTTAGAAATTCCTCTCTTAATTTTATCAATACAAGGATGAATACGAAGAAATGTTGAGAAATGTCTCCTTGAATGTGTCTCTAAACAACTTGGAAATAATGTAGAAAAAGGGAAAGGTCCTGAATTAGGCTTATTTGAGAATGCCTATAATTCTAAGCCTACTAATTTGATTCTCTAGCTTATTGATAGGATGAGTAAATAGCAATATGCTACTACGGATCAACTCCTTCAAATGCAAGCCAACATGGATCAATTACTCAATCGCCCTACAATGGGCTCTTGGTGCACCATACCCCCTCCTTTGCCTAATGGGCGTAATGTGGTGGCCCATCAACCAACCCCCCTATCCAAATTTAAAAATTAGTTATCACTTAATTAATTTAATACCTAATTAAGATTATTTCCTTCCTTTAAAAATATAAAATACCCTAACCTTAGTTTAATAATAAGTTATGTTAAATTAAAACCTAATTTAATTGAACTTAACAAATATTTTATTAAAAATAAAATGTGGGTGCAAAAAAACAAAGGAGGGAAAAATTCAAATGAGAATGGTCAAGGGAAAATGAGGAGGGGAGAGCTCGAGGTAGGGCTATGTGGATCCTGACTCGATAATCGATCTAGATACATGATGGTTACACAACATGAGTGTTTAGATAATGTATGTGAAGTCAGGACATGTTTGCAAGGAGGGGGTTAAACGGGTCGGACCAAGAAATAACACACGCACATGGAAGGTGCACTTAAGGAACATGTTTCTAAGCGCACAATAGGGGTCGAGTAGGAGAAAATTGAGTAGTTCGAGCTACGTCAAACCTGAGTTAAGGGTGAGAAGAAAGGGTTGGAATGAAGGTAAACATAATGTAGGTCTACACAAACCAAACGAGCTGGGATAGATGATCCAGAGTTGAATAGGAAAACACAATCGAGCCAGGAGTTGAGTCATCCAACACAAAGCAAATGATCTCATGAGAATACATAGGGCCAAGTTATCCAAACCCACAAGTGAGAAGGACAAACCCATGACATAGTTCATTGAGGATCTCATCAAATGAGCTAGATGAGCTCGTTAAGGAGCTTGAGGTGAAGATCGTGGGATAGATCTTGTGTAGAACTCAGAATAAATATCGTGTAGAGGGTCATGGTAGAGAACGATCTCAGATAGGACCTAGCCAAGCTGAGAGGAGCTCGGGGAGTTAAAACAAGGTTAAGGGCACAAATCCAATAGCAAGGAGTTGAGGTAGGGACGGAGGATAAGAAGGAAACCAGAAAATTCAAGACAAACTTAATGAAAATTCCAAACACAAAACCAAACCATAAATACCTCCAAAACAAGCTTCCCACCAAATATAGTTGTAACTAGCCAGAATTAGCAATAAAACTCCAAACTGCACAAGTGCCAAAGCCAACACACCAAATATCAAACTCCAAAAAAAGGATTAACATAATTTGCACAAGCCAATAAATGATTAATGAAACTTGCACAAGAAGCTAAAAATTTTGAAACCGGAAGTAATTAACAACCAATAGCGAGTACACTTTTACCGAAACAACTCAAGTTATGATACCATGTGAGATTGAACCATGAGGATCTAAGGGAGCTTGTGAATATCAAGGTTATTTCACTCCAATATAAACGAGAATGTGCTCCAGGTAATTAGAAAGAAATTAACCATAAGCCAAATTGAAAAAAATGTGGGCTGGAGTATTGAACCGATGACCTCGCATCGTAAACTTTTGAGACTGAACCATGAGGATCTAACAGATCTAGTGAACATCAAGGTTGTTGCAATCCAATGAAAATGGTAATGTGCTCCATTTAATCAAAATGAAATTAACCATAAGACAAATTGATCATGCATAAGGGAAAATCAGTCTAGCATTCTCATATATCAAAAAAATTACAAGTAGGAGTGATGTGTAACGTTCATCGTTTGACATGTTATACTCCTATGATGGAGTGAGGAGTTACAATGCTAGGAATAACATGTAACTCCCATATGGAAATAACACATATGATAGTATGAAATATTCTATGATGGAATATGGCATATATCATATAACTCCCTAAAATACCTATGGCTCATGTAAGTGAGATGACTCACCATGTGTGAGGTGGAAAATGCCCTGTAAATAAATAAAAGGAAAAATATATCTCACACCAACATGAATATCGTGTTGCAAGTGGAGTTTTTTGCGAAGTGATATGGCTACGTCACATACTCAAGGGTCTTAGAGTACCACAAGAGAAATCCACCACCTTGTATGTTGACAATGAGGGTACTCTCAAACTTGTTTGCAATCCAGTGCTTCATGAGAGAACCAAGCACATTGAGGTACATGTTCATTTTATTCACGAGCATGTTTTGAAACACAATATTCAGATTCATTTTTTTCCCAATAGTTGAACAACGAGAAAATGTTTTCACAAATTCACTTGCACGTGACAAATATGAGTTGTTAAGAGAATTCATCTCCTCTTCACTTAAGGAAATGCAAAATAAAGGGGGGGATGTTATGTAAAACATATTGCATATAGGTAATTTATGCATTGTAATTAGTATTTTACCTTAGTTATTTTTAATTAAGTAAATAGATAATTTACTATGGAAAATAGTGGTTATATGGGGTAATTATTTATTTTGTATTTGTTATATGGTTTTGGTTGTTTAAACCATATATTTGGCATTTTATTCATTCTTGTATACTTTTGGTTATGTCTGCATAGCTACTCATTTGTTTGTACTTTGTTTTTCAATATATATAAACATTGCATATTTCATATTTGTAACTTGATTGTACATATCAATAAGAATTGTCAGGCATCCTCCCTATTTGATCCTTGCACCAAGATTGTACAATAGGGATAGGACCATACGATATGGTCTTGGAACTTTTGTATGGTTCCATCCCAGGTGCATTCATAGTCATAAATTTAGTTCCAAGGTTATTCAAGTTCAGATCACCTAGTTTCACTTTTGTACAGTCTCGGATCTCTCTAGAATTCATCTATAATCAGCTAAGTGCCTCTATACATCTGTTTTGAGCTTTCGATTACATGTTAGGTTGATTGGTGTATGTTATATTCATTATATCTGATCTAGGTTAAATATCAGTTATTTATATTGTAACATCTTTGTAAGATCTGTAATCAACCCTAATCTAATCTAAAACCTAATTAAGTTGACCTAAAATTTAATTAAGGGTTAAACTACACAATAGAAATATTGTGTATATGATAAATAGAGGGAATTTAAATATCATATTAGAGACATGATTTCAACATACTTATAAAAGGAAAGTTTTCCTAAAAGAGCATACCATAAGCTTATGTGGAAGAAGCTAGTGCCATGCAAAATCATCTGAAGGTTTGTATAAAATTCTTATAAATTGAGTTGTCAGAGGGCATTGATAGCTCAAATACATTTAATGGAGTGGATATGTATCCTTACCATGTAACACATGAAGGTGATGAAGAATCAGAAATTGTAGATGGAAAAGTAGATTAGAGAACACAGATGCTAGAGAAAGAGCATGATGAAGTGGAAGGAGTGATAAACACTAAAAATAGGAAGACACATAACAAGGAGTATACATAGTATTTGATCAAGTGGAAAGGAAAGGAGACTAAAGATACAACTTGGATAAGTGTCATGGATGCCACACAACTTGGCATTCTAGTTCCTTGAGCAATAGCTCAAGTTTTTAAAATTACCTGAGGTGTATGATGTAGGAGCATCTAGGTTCACGTACAATCCATTGTCAACCAAAAATAATTGAACACGTTTAGTCATCTATGTCTACATTTTTTGGAGTGTTATGTGGGTCGTGCATTGAGGAAATCTATTTATGATGAGTCATAAAGTACAATGTTGCAATTTTTGGAGTGCACAATTCCATTGTGTAATGTTTAGAGAGTGTGCAATTTCCCTATATAATGTATAGTCTATTGCGTAATATTCCAATGTGTGGTGTTTTCTGCACAATCCTTTTTGAGCTGTAAATTTGGAATAATTAAATGTTTGAAGGCACAATTTTTAGAGAAGGCCAACCAGTTGTGTTTGGGTTTGTTATTGGTTCCTTTGGTCCTTGCATTTTTTTGGCAATATATTTTTTCAACGCTCATGGGACTAAGTCCCTCTGCTTCAAGATGGTGCGGCTCCCATTTATTGAAACCTGGAAAATTATGTACACTAAACTATTTATTGGAGTGGTCAAAGACTAGAGAATGTGTAGAAACACCCTTGTTGCGACTACAACAATATCTTAGAGAGATAGGGAAATATAGGTAGGTGAGGAGAGAAAAATGAGGAGGAGAATTATATTAATGAGATAAACTCACATTTTATTAACTAAAATCTGGAGATATTTCTAGTTATAATCAGAAGATACAAGAAAATATATTTAAATTATTAAGAGTATGAAACAATAATAGAGATTGACACAAATTTCAAATGTTGATTTTCATTCCATCTGAAAAGATACAAAGTCCTTATGTTCTAAAAAAAATTTCATACATTCCACTAAGTGAAAATAGGGAGAATGGAGGAAAATTACTAAGTCGGAAATAGAAGAATTATAGCATACTATAGAGAGAGAGACAATTGATCCTTTGGAATGGAGAAGCCATCCCAATTTATAGTCTCCTTACATGACCTTTCATCTCCCTACATGAGTTTTCATATTCCGGATATGAGATAAGTTATTTTTCCTTATTTTAAGAAAAACTCTTTTATAATGAAGGAATAAAAATTCACTTTAGTGAGATAAGACAAAGATAAAAATTGCAACCTCAATGAAGAAAAAGAAATCACTTAAGTGAAACGAGTCACTTTTACAAAAGAAGTGATTTCTTCATAAAGAGAGAGAAGAGACGATCATGTAGGTGGAGATCTAGAAGATGTAGATGCTTGGATACACTTCACTGGAGTAACTTTGACATTCTGCACATTTAATCGGAAGTGTGTGACAACATCTTGGACTTCACCTTCTCATGGGATCATAGTGTTCTCTGAAAAAATGACCCATTAATCTATCACTTCCAAGATATTCTTACCTTTCCCAAATAAATTTAGAAGCTCATTGGTTACTTCTGAGAAAGTGTTATAGATTTTACCCTTCTTATTCATCGAATCCACACAAAAATTATTTGGGTGAAATAATTGATCTTTGATCCTCTTCACAAACTATTCGTTAAATTCCCATGTTGTTGTCATCTCAAGATTTATATCATCATGTCGTGAACAACCCATGTCTCAAAAATCCACACCAATTTTTGATTTCAACATGTCATTCCTTTTTAATAGGGAGAAAGATCTTCCATTTCTTCCTTGAAGGTATTGATTCTCCATTCGATGGTTCTTACCCATTTCTTTGAAATACATTTTTCAGCTCACGGGAAGACTCCTTTGGAAATAAGGATGTTATGATATGAGTTAGCTATGGACTCGACATCCGAAATGAAATCTTCTTAGTGAGAGAGTTCAGTATTACATGCCTCCGTGATGCTCTTGATCTTGAGATTCACTATTTCAACATATTCATACACCTTTTTGATTTAGTGTATGAACATGCAACCAATTTTTAGAACACTTTCAACCCATGATTCTATGACTCTCCATTTCATGCTAAATTTTCAAATCTCTTTCACAATATTTTGATCCAAGCTCTTAATGGGGGAGAAGGATTGAGCTAGACAAGGAGTAGAAGCATTTGGATTTAGATATGTTGTGATATAGGAAGAAATCGCATGAACACGATCTTCCAATTGTTCCTAAGTACTATTTCCCTTATCCACCCTTTCAATCATCCTTGAGACTAATTATTTCAAATTTTGCACATCCCCTTAAGGATTGGATTCTCTAACAGGGATTATTATTATCTCATAGTTTGCTAGAGTCATTTGTGCCTTGATACTTTCATCACATGGTTCTGCTAATTCCAAAAAATGTGCTCCTAAAGGGTTAGTCATTAACATTGAAGCAGTTTTAGCTTTCTTGACCTCTTTGCCTCGTTTTGGGATCTTTGCTACTACATTGAAAATTGGATTAATAACTCTCACATTTGTATTATTTTGTTCTTCTATCAATGGTGAGATCAAAGAAAAAGAAGGATGGGGAGATGAAGAGGAGGGTGATAAATTTTATATATGTATGGGAGAAGGGTGATGAGAGGAAAAAAATGGTGAAGAAACATGAATGGTGGGTGGAGGTGAATGAGAATGATGAGAAATCCTTCAAGGAGGATTTGTAGGAAGTGAGAAGGATTGAATGATATATTCCTCGAGAACTATGTGGATGTCCTTCTTAGGAAAAGTGGAAATTTCTCCCAAATCAAGGGAAGTGGTGAAATTCCTTATAATAGGTAAATTGGAGGTAAATGAAAGGTGAGACTTATATGATGCAATTAGATCTTAAGGATAACTTGAGGTTGTAGCATGTGACTTTGAAATCTTGATATAGATTTTGGAGCGAGATGTTCCATCACCTAATCTCAAATTAATTCTCTTTCTTATAGAAGTGAATTCTTACACTTTGTTGAGAAACCAATTCTTAGATCTTTTTAGTACAACAAAAGTGTGGTTTACGAAATCACTTGATTCCATTTTGGACTAATCAATGAATGTAAAATTATTATTATGAATATGTTCCATAAAGTATGGATCAATTAGGTCAGTGGTGGGTATCAACCCAATTAACCCTCATGTTATTCTTAAAAAACTCATTCTGTCAAAGTTGACCCTTTTAGAATAGGAATGAAAGTTAAAGGAGGGCATAGTGGACTTGATATTCTGGGCATTTATAGCATTCTTACAATATTAAATGCCAAGTTTTATGGGGAAGTGTTAGCATATGTATTTGCACACATGCAAATGCCATGCAACAGTATGGGAATGAAGTCCCTCCTCAATGAAGGTGAGGCTGCCTTTATTGAAAAGCAAAAGTGTATTTACATCTATACATCTATACATTCAAAATTGTATGTGGGGGGTGTTTTGGAACATCAATGGAAAGAAAAGTGAATGAGGGAGATGGAATGGAATGAAGGAAAGAAATGGAAAGTAATGCATGGAAGGAACATGCAAGAGTTAGGTAAAAGTAGAGCATAATATTGCACGAAGAAGAAAGATGAATAACTATCACAAATAAAATGGAGTTTAAGTTAGCTAAAAAAGAATGAGTAAAAGGGAACACACATGAGCAAGTAAATACCATAGCTTGATCACTATGAACAAGAACAACAAATTAATAGTGTTGAAAATAAGATAAAAGACAATATTTGCATGCAATATTTAAGCATCTAACATATAATGAACATAAGAACATCAAATGCTACAAGAGATAATGAATGGGACACAAAGTTCATATTTCATTAACTCCAAAATGTCTTCACAAAAGAACACAAAGTTTCTTTCCTGAAACAAATCTTGCACAAAATAATATTTTCTTCTCCTCTCTCAAAGTCACCATTACAAATAAGCCCCTCACTTCCTTTTATAACCCAAAAGTTGGTTACAAATTAGTTAGGATTTACATGCACATTAAATAGGGCACTTAAGTAACTTTGAGTTTCTCAACAAACTTATAACAAAACAACAAGAAAAAGAAACTACTTAAGTTATCCAAATTTTTCCAAAAGTGAGTTTAACAATAACCTCACTTTATAAAAAAATTAAAGTCATTTTAGGAAAAGTACATAAATAAAAGCAATGGGTACATGTGGAACCCACTTAAATGACTTGGACACACACACAGACATCCTAGTCAAAAATGCACCACCTAGATCAAGACACCTAGGATCAGTGCCTTATCCATTTGGCCAAGATTCTGCATATCCCTGTCGTACATGAATGAACTCATTGACCGTGCTCCACACTCCTCCAGATGACAAGAGAGTCAAGCTTAAAACTTTTGTAATTCATCCACCTCTCCATTTGATCAACATTCTAGTGTGACCAATTTTGTCTTTATTCACATTCGCATTCATAATTACACATAATTCTCCACATGCTCTGAATATCTTTCCACGATGAATTATTCATTTATCGTGAGACCGTAGTCATTACGCCACCTTGGCTTGTAAGAATCCAACTCCTGATATTTTTCCATTGAAAATATCTTCCAAGAGTCAAGATTTTAATTCACTTCTTGGAGTTATGTATTTTTACCTTTATCACCATCCCAAAGTGTTTTCATTTTGATTCGCTCACGACCATCCAATTTGAGAACGCTCCAACTTTAAGACTGGTCGATGAAGTATCACACCCGCTGTTAACACAATTGATAAGGACATGCTTGAATGGTGTGGCCTTTCTTGATGATCCCCACAATCACACTTTTCATTGGTCATGGTTTGTCAATGAATAGATCTGCCACAACGATTAAGTGAAGACAATTGATGTAGACAAGTTTCTCCCATTATCGATATCTGACGATAACAATGGCTTTTGACTCCGAAGAGACCTCTGCCAATAGCTACCACCTATATCGCATAATGAGGAAAGTGATAGGTGACCCATTGGTGCCATTGAGAAGCACCTGCGCCATGGAAATGAAACTGAAAGCTCACAAGTCAAGGTCACTTTTGCTTCGGAGCTGTTGGAGTTAAATCATCATACCATGTAGGTGTCATAGTGCTTCATGCAAGTGATGACCTATTCAGGACTCTGTAGATACACTGGGAAGGCTTCCGCGTGTGAGAGACCGCTTCGGAACAAGCATCAGGAAATCTATGACCTTTGGTTGATATGTGATCACAAAACTAGCTTACACCGACGTGTCCCGAATTGGTATAGTTGATGTTCTCATAATTTGAATGCAGCGCCGAGGTGGGTAGAATGCCCTATAACTCATACCGCAACACCTCTTTTTTTTTAGATGACATGATTGTGAAGATGTGACAAAATCTTGATTTCTAGCTATTACTTCCAGACTTTAAAACTGAACAAATCACCTCTGAAACTACCCTAGGAAAAATAGCAAATCTTGTTTTGAGAAGCTCTCACTGGATGAGGGATTCTATTAAAGTAATACAAGTTTGGGTGTCATAGGGTTTTTTCCCAATCAAATTCTTCAGTAAAATATTAAAGGTCAAACTCTTCTGAAACTGCTAAGAAAATGCAATTATAAAACTGTGAAAATCCCGTTTGGTTTTAACCTGGGGAAAATAACAAACGTCACCCTGGGAATCTAAAACTTTGAAAGGGATCATATGAATGTGGGGATAATTCAATGAACCAATCCTTTTCTCTTGATGATCACCCAAGTTCAAAATATTGACCCTCAAAGTCAGTCTCCTTGACTAGCTGAAAACTGTGTGTGCAGCGAAAACAAACAAACTGAGTTTTTCTTTGGTTTCTGAAAAATATCAAATCATGTGCTGTGTATTTGAAATTCATCAAATGAGTACACGAAGATGGGAATAATTCACCGATCCAAACCAAGCTTCTCTAAAATCACTTAGCCTTCGAGATATCAAGCTCTAGATTTGATTACTTTGACAGATACAACCCGTGACAGCCTTCGTTATGCATCTATTGTTTTCTTCATTAATTTCATTTTCTTGTGGTTATATATATCTTGTTTTACATTTTCAAATGGTTCACATGATTTTTCTTCACGCACAATCTTCCTCTTCTCACAATTGTGTGGATTTTAGTGCAAAATTTCTATGAACTGGTTTTCCTTGTCCAAACATAGTATTGTTTGGACTGATTTCTTTACCTCATGCGTAGTATTTTGGCCAATCTTCCATCCTTTAATGTGACATGTGGATTTTGGATATGTGTGATATTTTTCTTCCTTTACTTATGTGTGTGGCTATAGTTGGTGAAGAAATAGCTGTGAGAAAATGATTCTCCTTACTTTGGGCTACGTAGCTTTATTCTTTGGCATGTATGGAATCTTTCTTCCTCCATTTGACAGTTGTGCCTGATCTATTTTAGACTATGTATTTGTTTAAAACTTGCATGAGCTACTCCACTTCCACCTACGTGAACAACCTTCACTTCACCTTGCAATGACTTTATGTTTTTGTTTATATATTCTTCACCCCATGCATGGGAATTTATTGCTTATTTCCCACGTGGGTCTCACCTCCTTTAGCAGTGAATGATCTCTTTCATTTCCTTGGCATGCGGATCTTTTGCATTCCTTAGGCCTGCTTGGAATCATGCATATTTCCTTTCTTTTTTAAATACATCCCTTGCATGCATGGCTTCTTTGTTTGATTCATTGACTTTAGAAAAATAGCCAGCAGCTCTTGCATCTCATAATTATGTATTTCTATTGCATTTTCAGTCAAGTATTTCTCCACCTCGGATGTCACTTTTCCCTTGTCAACATAAAATCATGTATAACTGGATTGTAAGCTACATCAGATCCACGAATGTTGTAGAGCATTGTAACCTCATCAAGTGCAGTGAGGATGATGGCCTCGGCTTTCTCTTGATCAGGCTTTTCCCTTAAATAATCCATATTTTCTTGGACAGAACGCCCAGAAAATTCTAGAGGATGTATGTAGATAGGTGATGCTTCAGGAAAAGGCCGATCCCTCCGAACTTTCACCCACAGAGATCTCACCTCCTTTTTGGCAGTGAATGGGCATTTGTTTGTGGATTTTTGCTTAGGAAAATGTGTTTTGGACTGCTAACTTGACTAATGGATGCATGTGGGCTTTGAGTAAGGCGTTGGGTGTAGCTTATAACCCATTTTTTAATCTCTCCCTTGATGTGTGGGAAGATTGCAGGTAGGTGTGTGGAGCTTTGCTTGTTTGGCGTGAATAAATTTGAATAGCCTATATGTGGCCCCTACTTCCTTCTTCATTGCATTGTTGGTTGTCTTTTAGTATGTGTGCTCAATCTGACACAATACAACAAAAGAAATAGCTTAAATAAAATATACAGAGTGCAGCGAAGATAAAACCTCTAAAACCTGAGTCTCTTTTTTAAATATTTGAACTTGAGCGGAATTTAGCATGTCATACAAACCAAGCACTCTGCACAGAGCATGGAGGATCCAAAAAATTGGAGAAGGATGGATTTTTGTAATCTTGTGATCCTGAAATGTAGACAACTACTTGGAACTCTCAAGGTTTCCTGGCTCTAGCTAATGCCCGTGCCAGGTTTCCGTGTGAAAGCCAAGGAGTTCCTATAGAATGAGCTTTTCCTTCTTCTGGCTCTAGATGTCTGCAATATTTCATTGTTTCTCCTTCTTGCCAATTTATTCTGCTTCTACAACCTCTTGTAACCATCACCTCTCCAATTTCCAAATGATAGAAGAAAAATTGAAATTGTCCATGACAATTGGAAACGGAAAAATATTTGCCCCTGTAAATTGCTCATGACAGTTACGACAATTAAAAAAAACAAAAAGTTCTTCCAAGTTTGTCGAACAACTTTCATGAGTATTAAATTAGAATTTATCAATTAAACCCCCTAAATTTTAATAAATATTAATTTTATTAAATAACAAGGTAAATATGAATTAAATAATTAAAACACAGTTTGCATCGTAGCAGGAGAAGGGCTTATTCAAAATGAATGAAACAAAAACCAAAATGACCATGAGAATGAGACGATCACGATGAGGGTAATAAATCAAGTGAAAGAACAATTTAAAAAAAAAAACTTAATTTTTCACGTTTATTAATTTTGCAAAGTCAAAATTAGTTGATAACAGCTGGCTCTAATTGGGGACAAGGACTTCACGGATGCAGCAACGAACCCAGAGCAAAATTTTAATGAACATGATCTCAAAGACAATGATGGATAAAAATGGGACGATAAAAGAGATGAAACCGAAAAACAAGAAACAAATATAAACCAAAATCCTAATTACCTATGTACATATAGGGGACAACCCGTTTTCAATTTTGATAGTGTCGTAGGGCAAAGGCAAATGAGTTCCATCAGGATACGACAAGTAATAGGTGTTATCTCCAAAGAAATGGCTGATTTTGAAAGGTCTCAACCACAGTGAATCAAAATTCTTGTGCTTTCCTTTTGGTTCACGTCTCTTGTCCCAAAGAAAAACTAAGTCATTGATTTGAAAGTGTCTCTACTTAGTTTTTATGTCAACCAATTTCTTTACTTTTGATTGGTGTTCCTCGATCTTGTTTGCCACTTGAATTCTCTGCTCTTCAAGCTTGCTTAGGAACATGATCCTTTTATCTAATGCATTGGTGAAGCATTCATCATCAATTTCTTGAGCCAATCGTAATAATGGTAACTCCAAAGTGATGGGAATTTGAGCATCGGTCCCATATAAGAGTTAGAATAGAAACATTCCAATTGATTTTTTGGGAGTTATGTAGTCTACCCACAATGCATCATATAAATTTTTGTGCCATGTTCTTTAATTTTCTTCAACTAACTTACGCACGATAGTAATGATGTTTTTGTTACTGGATTATGTTTCATTGTTTCCTTGAGAGTAGTGTTAGTGCAAAATCATAGCACCCCCAAATGAGTTCTAAAAATCTTCTTTTCTAAGGTAGGGTCATTTGGTATGATTTGCATAACATTGGATCATTCCTCAAGCTGTGAGACTTGCAAATGGAATGATCCTCCAGAGAAGGCTAGTTCCTATTCCTAAACTACCTACCATAAGCTACTCCAATGCAAGTAAACTAAATCTAACCTAATCTAACCATTCCAAGGAACCAAGGAGAGAGAAAGAGGGAAAAACAAAGCCTGCACTAAAGCGGTGATACACTAGCAAAGGAAGTGAGATATTCTGTTGAGGGAGAAAGAAACAGAAAAAATGGAGATGAGGGTGGTTAGACAAAAGTAACATGGCCCAAATCTTCAAATTCACCATTAAACTCCATGAAACACAACATCCTGCACCTGTAAATGTGAAATACATGAACAAAAAAACAAATCTGGAAAGGAGAGGCACAGAGAAACAACAAAACGATGCAAAGGGTTGAAGAACACCACACAAACACGTTTTTACTGCTTTAGAAGGTGCACAGACCATTACATTTATGGAATAGAGGAAAATATACATTTTCCAGGCATGGGAGAAAGTTCACTTCTCAAAAATGGCGTCAAGAAATAAATTTGATAGAGTTTCTCTATGCCCAGAATGTCTCCCTTCAATAAGATGAAAAGTGTCACAATATATAGAAAGAATAAGAGAGAGAGAAGAGGGAAAAATCAAATCCTGCTCCAACCACCAGGAGATACACATCGAATCCCGATTTGAAAGGTCAACCACTGAATATCAATGCCTTCTGCAAATCCACCCACCATATCTATCTTGACTATATCGTTTTCTTATTTGGTGCCTCGAAGGAGGAAACGACATATTAGATTTAATCTGATCTGGTTGTTGAGGCAAGAAGATCCTGCATTAAAGGTCCAAAGATGTTTCTCTATTTTTCACCTACTAGGGCCTACAAAAAATTATTTTTTTATCTTTCCATGGCATACAGGACGTCGAGACCTTCCAATAGTGTCAGATTTGTTATATTTCAAGCCTTAAGTCGAAAGATATGCCCCTTTGAATTTTGTATCGGGTCTGTACAAAGGAGCGGGAAAACAGTTTGAAAAATGGGTCCCCTTTTGATATGGGACACATGCTAGCCATATTATAGCAAAAATCAGGATTGCGGGTGTGCAATTTATCTTCTTGCACCTTCTTTTCTAACCCTTTTATTCCATTGTTGAGTCCCTCTGTGACCTATTTATAGATATGAATGAGTTTTCTCAGGTTCTTTCTATGCTGGGTCGTGGCTGATCCAATATTTTTCCCAAGGGGCGAAATATGGATAAAAATTTGGTGACTCACAGGGGACATCTACCTGCTAGATGAAGAGACTAGGGGCCTAGAAGTGTCCATTGGGCATGGCGTCTGCCTGATAAACACAAAACTGATCTGAACTTTTGAAGATCTAATCCATGAGCCACTGTGAGCTTGACTGTATGCTTTTCTATGTTTTTTGTGACCCTGAGTCTGCACTCTCAATTTTCATAAGAAAATCTTGAAAATGGATTTTCTGAGAGTAGAAAATTGTTTTAACTCTGGGGCATTCATTTGTCCCTAAAATGGACTGTTTGAAATGAATTTAGTTGCTTTTGATTTGTTTTCTTTTGAAGATGGAAACTATTACAGGTAACTATGAGTTTCCCTGCTATGAATACTAAAGAGCTTGGCTTCATGCCCCTTTGAAGCAATATAAATGAAACTTATATACAAAAACCAAATCATACATACCTCAAATGAGACATGTAGAGTGTGAAAAAACACTTCTTCTACTAAAAACAAACCTACCTACACTACTCTAACCAAGAGCAAAGGGAACTCAAACAAAACCTACAATTGGTAGGGAGAAATAGCTTCCCTTCCTCAAAAATGGCAGCCATACAACTGATTTGGCACTGAACATGGCTGGTTAGATGAGTGAAAAACTCACTATAAGTTGATCTTCCACCCAAAACACCAAAGTATCAACTGAAGACAAAACCAATACCTCTTTTCATTGCTCTGCATTTGGATTGAAGAGGTATGACAGTTGATCCTTGGTACTTTGTAGCTCATCCTCATGCCCTGAAGCAAGTATGAATGGTTGTGGCTTCTCCTTTGGATCCAAAGAAGCCAAATACCTAATTGGGCAAGGTCTAGTCCGATTAATGTGCATATTGCTCTGATTTTCAACTCCAATAATGGAGTCTTCCTATGGACCTTCTTGAGTGGATGGTGTGGGAGAGACAGGGTCTTCATTGTTTTCTTCCTCCTCCTAAGAAAAACTTGGAAGATTAAGATCCTCCAACCTTGGTTCCTAAGGGCCGTTGTGCGATGAAGGTTGTTGTCCTTGGATGTTCTCATCCGTGGCAGTAGACTCATGTTCTTGGAAGGCACATGATGGAGGAGAAAATGATGTGATATCCTTGGGCTCCTCTCCATCAAGACAATCCTCCAAGTCAGACAGATAATCTGCCTCCTTATTGTCCTGCTACGTGTGTTCGACCTCCTCCATGGTGTCCTTCGAATCTGCAATTTTCTCACCATGGTTCCCCTCATCTTCAAACATGAAGTTTGAAATCTCAAACTCTTCTTTGACATTAAATTTTGAAGGGGATGAAGTGGGAGGAAGAACTGAAGGTTCTTCTATGGCTTTCTCTACACTTGTTGCCTCTGAAATCGTATGGTTCTCCTCCAGAACCGCACCCTCTGGAGCTAACTAATTTTTGTCTGGAACAAGCACCCGTATGATTTCTTCTTCCCAATCGGATTCATATGAGTCACGAAATTCTTCAACTATCATGCAATCATCAAACATGATGACGTTTGTTAGGAAGGCATGTTGGTAGGGGTTGTTCATATATGGTACAACTAGGCAGAGGGGACTTGGAAGAAAATGGAAGGATGGACACAGAAGGGATGGAAGTTGCGCTATATTTTTGAGCCTCCATTCCTTCCGCCCACTCTGTAATCTGGGGCAACATCTCAGTGATGAGGTGCAACTTGTGTTGGGTGTTAAACCAGCCTGGTACAGAGCCGATCCATGGACAAGGGGCTTTATAGCCAACTTCAGCTGCCATTATGGAGCACTTGACTCTGAGTTGCATCATGTCCATCTCAATCTTTTGTATCTGCATCTCAAAATCAGCTTCGGCCAAGGAGTTTCCACCACCATCTACATAAACATTTTGGTTAGAAAAAAGGGGGTTGTATGCATTTTCGGGATAATGGGGCTTATAAAACTGATTTGGAGGAAGATTTTGAATCTATGGGGATGGAGGGAAATAGCTCTGTTACTGCAAATGAGAATTCCATGGTGGGAGAGAAGTCATGGTTGCACAAATTCATGGGAGTGAAGAAGATGAAGGAGATGGAAGAAATAATGGGTGGAAATGGATGGGAAGAAGGTCTACAACTCAGAGGATGGGTTATTAACCAGATGGAGTCACCAAATGTGCTTGAAAGTGCCTCCAAAGGCTAAAATATTCACCAAGAGCACATCAAACCTGATGAAGTGAAGTGGTAAGGTGCTTCAGACCTATCCCACTAGGTGTGCCAAAACTGTTAGTGCGAAATCACAACACCCCCAAATGAGTCTTAATAATCTACTTTTCTAAGGCAAGGTCATTTGGTGTTATTTTCATAACATTGGATCATTCTCCAAGCTGTGGGACTTGCAAATGGGAATGATCCTCCAGAGAAGGCTATTTCCTATTCCTAAACTACCTGCCATAAGCTACTCCAGTGTAGGCAAACTAAATCTAACCTAATCTAACCATTCCAAGGAACCAAGGAGAGAGAAAGAGGGAAAAAATAGAGCCTACACTAAAGCTATGCTACACTAGCAAAGGAAGCGAGATATTATGTTGAGGGAGAAAGAAACAGAAAAAATGGAGATGAGGGAGGTCAGACAGAAGTAACACGACCCAAATCTTAAAATTCACCATTAAACTCCATGAAACACAACATCCTACACCTGCAAATGTGAAATACATGCACAAAAAAACAAAACTGGAAGGGAGAGGCACGGAGAAACAACAAAACAATGAAAAGGGTTGAAGAACACCACAAAAACACATTTTTATTGCTCTAGAAGGTGTATCGACCATTACATTTCTGGAATAGAGGCACAAATACATTTTCCACGCATGGGAGAAGGTTCGTTGCTCAAAAATTGCATCAAGAAACAAATTTGACAGAGTTTCTCTATGCCCAGAATGTCTCCCTTCAACAAGATGAGAAGTGTTATAATATATAGAAAGAATAAGAGAGAGAGAAGAGGGAAAAATCAAATCCTGCTCCAACCGCCATGAGATATGCATCGAATCCCTCTTTGAAAGCTCAACCACTAAATATCAATGCTTTCTACAAATCCACCCACCATATCTATCTTGACTGTATCTTTTTCTTATTCGGCACCTCGAAGAAGGAGGAAATGACAGATTAGATTGAATCTGATCTGGTTGTTGAGGCAAGAAGATCCTACATTAACGGCCCGAAGACGTTTCTCTATTTTTCACCTACCAGGGCCTACAAAAAATGATTTTTTATCTTTCCATTGCATAGAGGACGTCGAGACACTTCCAACAGTGTCATATTTACTATATTTTGAGCCCTAAGTTGAAAGATATGCCCCCTTTGAAGTTTGTATTAGGTCCGTACAAAGGAGCAGGAAAAAAGTTTGAAAAATGAGTCCCCTTTTGATATGGGACACATGACAGCCATATTAAATAAAAAATCGAGCTTGCGGGTGCACAATTTATCTTCTTGCACCTTCTTTTCTGACCCTGTTATTCCATTGTTGAGTCCCTCTGTGACCTATTTGCAAATCTGAACGAGTTTTCTCAGGTTCTTTCTATGTTGGGTCATAGCTGATCCAATATTTTTCCTGGGGGGGAAATATGGATAACAGGTAGTAATCTGATGAATGAGATAAAGATATCCCATATCTATAACAAAAACTTATCATCTCTGCAGAAGAAAAATTGGTGGCATTTTCCATCACGACCTTTTGTGGAATTTCGTAACGAATCAATATATTCTCTTTGATGAAGTCATAGATTACCGCAATAGATGTTTGTTTCACCAGAATAGACTCTACCCACTTTGTAAAGTAGTCAGTTGCAGTGAGCACATGAGTATGACTAGCACTAGAATTAGGATTCAAGACCTCGATGAAATCTAAACCCCATTGTTGAAAGTGTTCTTCAATGACAATTAGCTTTAAAGGCATAGCTACCAATTTAGGTCTTCCAACAAGCTGCTGACAAGCTTTGCATTTGGCTACCCATTTTTGAGAATTAGAAAACATAGTGGGCCAGTAATAATGTGCTCACGAAATTTTATGAGTTTTCACTAGTTCAAAGAAATGACAACTGCAAGCATGATTGTGAAAGGCTTCCAACAACATAGGTTGTTCTTTATCGACACATCTAAGGAACATGCCATCAATTCCTTTCTTGAACAAATTATTATCCCAAATGAAGTACCAAACAACTCTTAATTTGATATCTCTCTTTTCCTTAGCTGTCAGATTCTCAGGGAATTCGCCATATGTGAGAAAATAGGCTATATCTGAATACCATTCGTCTATGGTACTAACAAAAACTACCAGTGGTAAATTTTCTTCAACTGGTTCTTCTTCAGAGTCATCTCGTGACTCATTCTTTGCGATGAGTTGGCAAAGTCCTCTTCCTCGAACTAACTTGGTAGGATTGATGTCCAAGTCATATTCTTGGATCTTGGATACCCAATTACCTCTTTTAGATCTTGGTTCATGTCGTGTCAACATTGATTTAACTACAAATTCCGGAACTAAGACTTTGGTGTGAGAATTCAATACATAGAACCTGAAATGTTTTGAAGCTCTAACCACTACTTATTCATGCCTCTCAAGGGGAGTGTAATTGAGTTCATGTTTCTTGAATCCAGAACTCATGAATGCAATAGGAGATTCAATTCCCTCTTGATTTTGTTGAGTCGGGATGGTAGAGACTGTGTGTGGTGAAGCACAGCAATACATTATGAAATCCTTTTTAAAATCATGACATACCAATGTAGGATTTTTTGCAATAACACCCTTGATTTGTTCAAATGCTTCTCTACCTTCCTTCAACCATTTGAAGGATTCTTGACCTTTCATCATGTTAGCAGTTTCTTTGGTTAGCTCATCAAAATCTTGCACAAACCTTCTCAAAAAGTTCACCTTCCCAAAGAATGAGTGGACTCCAAACTTACTTTTAGGTGAGGAAAGAGTATTGATAGCTTGAATGTGCTTAGGATCGGTATTAGTTCCTTCTTTAGAAACAATATTGTTAGAGTAGGTATTTACCTTAGCTCATGTTCACCTAGGTACTTTATTTACCTTTATTGTATTTATTCTCACCCACTTATGTGTGTGGATATTTCTTTTATCTTTTTTAAATATTAGGAAATATTATCTAGCTGTTAGGTATAGTTATTTCCTTGATCTATGGTATTGACTAGTTCTTTACTTGATCTATGGTATTGACTAGATCCTTGATGTCTAGTTCTCTCCTAAATCTATGGTCTTGACTAGCTCTTTGATGACTAGTTATTTCCTTAATTTATGGCTTGATCTACGACCTTGACTGATTCTTAGATTATTATTCCTTGCCTATTTAAGCAAGGTCCATTCTCAATGTATTTCATTGAGTTCCATAATAATATATGAGATTGCTTCTCATTTGTTTCCAAAGGTTTTATGTAAAGTTATTCTGGAAAATTGCTTTCATATTTTAGATCGTGGTGTTTGATTATCATATGTGTTCTTGGCTTGCTACGATCTGGTTATTGTTCCTTTCATGGTATCAGAGTAGGAGACTGTTGTTGACATCCATCTGTAAGTTTTATTTTGCAAATAAATTATTTGTGTATTCATATATTTGGGATTTGGTCATATTTTTTTGCTGCATGCATTTTTATGTAAAACAGAGGCTTCCATTGGATCCGGAAGGTGGGAAAACCCTAAGATCAACTGTAAACTTGGCCATTTCTGGAGGCAGTTGTTTTTGTTCACAGTTGCACCTCAAGATTCGCGCCAAGGAAAAAAACATTAAAATCCTTAGCCTTTGGTCATATGGTATCATCATATGAGGGCTTAAAGCTTGTGATTCCTACTAGTAGGTGCTTAACTTCAGCCCCCTTTAATTTTATTTGTGTGGTGAAGGCACCAACAATTTATTTTGTTTCAGTGGCAACTAAAATAAATAACAGAGCAAAATATTAAAAAGCTTGTATCTTTTGATTGGTAACTCAGTTTTGAGTGTCGTTTTTTACAAAAGTGCTTATTTTTTCATGCTCTTTCCATTGGAGTTATTTATTTTGTGACTTTCACTATAATTATAAAGTGCCAAATATGGAGGAGTGTTGTAATCAATTGTGGATGCAATTTCGGCTGAGCCCAACATTCTAAATTTTTGGGAGTTGCAGTTTATACCTATCATGGATTCTAAGAATGATATGCTTTTCTCTAAAGTATGTGGAATTCAAGAGGATATTGTAAAATTTGAATTTGTGGAAGAAAATAGATCACTCAAGAAGCGAAATTATCTTCTACAATCACTAATTCACGATAAGGATACAATAATACACTCCCTGCAGAACAAACTTGCTAGCCTACAGCATCACCATCATATTGTGGACAACCATATCCATGCTCCTAGTCCACTTGCAGTTGTTACTCTTGTACCCACTGACATTGATCTATCAGTCTTTGAGCCTGAACCTGCTTTTGATGCTTCTAAACCTATGAGGCTTGTTACTGCATGCTCTTCCACTTCTTTGCCTATTACAGTAGCACATGTTATGTATCCTACTTCTGCTCAATTGCATGGATTTTTTGGGAAGCATACCACTGCATTCAATTCTTGCATGCTCCATTCCATGGATCTCACTAACGGAGTCATTGACAGACATTCACAGGGTATTATTTCCTCTATTCCACATGTGAAGTGGAATTCTCGTCATGACATTAGTTTTCGAGTAGATACTTCATTGGGATCACACATTGACAAAGCTCCTTTTTTTATTCGCTCGACTCTTTCTAAGGATCCTGAGCAACACGTGAGTTCTACATCTTCACTCAGGCTTGAGAAACCTAAGATTTCAATTGTTAGACATGATCAACCTGACACACATTTTGATGTTCTTTTGGATGCACCCATTGTGCATTTTGCACCAAGTCATATGCAGACATCTTCTTCATCCATCCGTGTTGATTTGGGGTGGATATCTGATCACTTGTGGAGGCGACATAGGCATTCGTTGAGAGGACTCTACAGGCGTGGATCCTCCACCATTCGGCCTCTTGCTCCACTTTCTATACCTTCTACATTTTGATGCTTCTTGTTTTGAGCATTTTTCTTTAGCAGGTGTAGTGTATCTCTCTTATTTGTTGAGAGATTTTGTATCTATATTTTGACACTTTTGGCATGTTGACAGTATCTCTTATGGGGGATCTATTTTGGTGCATTCCAATGTTAGTTTTTCAGTGTTCGAGTAGTTGTTTTAGGCAACTCATACAAATTTGTAGCATCACTCCACCCATTCAGCAGTATGGTAGGGTGTGGTGTTGATCTTTCTTCTTCGGGTTTCGTGTCCTTGCCTTGTTACCTTGGCTTTTCTTGGTTATTGTTCTTGGATCGTGGCACACCTATTTGCAGCAGTTGGTCGAATTATATTTGGTTTTTTTTGCACTTTCGACATCACTCCATTGACAGTCTCCTTGTATGGAGCTATACTGGTGAAGCCCAGTGTCAGTTGTTTTTGAGTTCTATGATCGAGCAGTGGATTCAAACCAAAATTCTTCAGTATTGTACGAGTTTTTTGAGCCGAGCTTCTTGGGATGCCTTGGAGTAGGTTTTTACTCTCTTTAATTTGTTGTTACTAGTTTTGGGTACCTTGTGGTGTCCCTTTTTTTCCAGTTATTGTACATGAGTACCTCGTCAGGCCTAGTTGTCGGGACTCATACTGTGGACATGCCACTTCTATTTTGGCCCCTAGCTTCACTTGAGGGGGGGTGTTAGAGTAGGTATTTACCTTAGCTCATGTTCACCTAGGTATTTTATTTACCTTTATTGTATTTATCCTCACCCACTTATGTGTGTGGATATTTCTTTTATCTTATTTAAATATTAGGAAATATTATCTAGTTGTTAGGTATAGTTATTTCCTTGATCTATGGTATTGACTAGTTCTTTCCTTGATCTATGGTATTGACTAGTTCTTTACTTGATCTATGGTATTGACTAGATCCTTGATGCCTAGTTCTCTCCTAAATCTATGGTCTTGACTAGTTATTTCCTTGATTTATGGCTTGATCTATGACCTTGACTGGTTCTTAAATTGTTATTCCTTGCCTATTTAAGCAAGACCCATTCTCAATATATTGCATTGAGTTCCATAATAATATATGATATTGCTTCTCATTTGTTTGCAAAAGTTTTATGTAAAGTTATTATGGTGAATTGCTTTCATCTTGTAGATCGTGGTGTTTGATTAGCATTTGTGTTCTTGGCTTGCTATGATCTGGTTATCATTCCTTTCAAATATGACCTAGGAGTTTCCCTTCCGTAACTCCGAACATAGAATTTTTTGGATTCAGAGAGATTTTATGAAGTCTACACCTTTGCAAATTTTCTCCAAATCTCTTAGGTGATCTTCTCGCCTCTTTGAGAGCACCGTCAAGTCATCTAGGTATACCATGATGATCTTGTCTTTATAATCTGTGAATTCCATATCCATATCCTCTTGAAAAGTCATGTCGACATTGATCAAACCAAAAGGCATTCTTCTATATGTGAACGTACCCCAAGGGGTGGTGAACATGGTCTCATGTTGGTCTTATCTAGCCACTTCAATCTGATTATAACCAGAGAAACCATCTAGCATGGATAACATTTTTGATCCAATTACTGCCTGCAAAATATGGTCCATGACCAGCAGTGGATAGTTATCCTTCAAGGAAGATTGATTAAGATTGCAGAAATCTATGCAAATACTAATTTCCCATTTTTCTTACGAACTGGAACAATATTAGCTATCCAGGTTGAATGTTGAATAGGAAACACTATTTGTGCATCTAACATCTTTTAAACCTCATGGAATATTGTCCCTGATATCTTGGGATTATACCGTCTTTGCTTCTACCTGAATGGAGTTGAACCAGGTTTCAAGGGTATGGCATGCTCCATTTCCCTAGGTTGGAAAGACTTCAAATCTTCATATGAGTAAGCCAAGACATTTGAATATTTGGTAAGGAGGCTTACAAATTTCTTGCGCTCTTCAGGTGAGCAACACTTACCAATGTTGACTAGGTGAGGTTTGTCTTTAGTACTGTTATCAATTAATTTTGACTTCCCAAAATGAATAAACATGGAAATTTTGAAATTTTTCAAAAGTGTTATTTTGCATGATTTAACGCCCTCATCATGATCATCTCATTTTTGTGATTAGTCTGGTCTTCATTTTTTCCATTTCGAGTGAGAACTCCTCTCGCCAGGTTATAAACTGCATTAATAATTTATTTATTTATTTATTATCCTTTATTTGATAAAATCATTTTTTAATAATTTTTGGGTTTTTAATTAAATAAATATTAATTAAAATTCAATCGACAAGATTTATTTTAATTTTTGGGGGAAAAGTAAGCTTTCGCTTCCAATTGTCGAGGATGCCAAATTGGCTTCCCGTACTTGAATCTCCCCTTTCTTGGAAAATTCATTTTATTTCCCCACTTGTGAGATTTCTTCCACTGATTTTCAATTGAACCGATTGGAAAATGGGAAAAAAATATCCCAATTTCTCGCATGGGGAAATAAAATGGGGATTGTCAGCCCATTTTTCCATTTTCCCTTAGATATTTATGCCACTACTCAGGAAAGATTAAATTGGTTATTTACAGGAAGGGGAAACGATTACATGGAAGCTTCTTTAATTCCCGTAACCATTTCCCCGAGGAAATAGTTGGAAGAATTTTTGTTCCGTTTAATTAATTTGTTCATTCACATTTCCATATGAAGAAGAAACAAAAAATATTTTACTGTGAACACTATGGAGAAAATCTTCCACTTTGTTGGAGATTTTTTAACACAAAAGAAAAGAGGGATTTATCAAAGCATAAATTATACACATTAGCAAAGAATGAATTTCAACACATCCTGTAAGAGAGAAACAACAATTTGAATAAGACAAAAAACATTCCTCCCACGCATTCTCCACGTAGCCAAAGAGCAGTCCAAAATAAGAAAGAATTTCCACGCAGCTGACAGGAAGGTTTTTGGTTTTGGCTTCATTTGCAAGATCCATGCATTCATCAAAGAATATCTACATAGAAATAAGACATATCCCACACATTAGCAAGAGACAAGGAATAAAAGAGACCATGCATTTAACAAGAAGAAACAGTCCAAACAATTTTAACGCAGCCAAAGGGAATAAGGCAAAAAAGTAAGAATTCCCACGCATAGGTAAATAAAAGTAACATTGCCCACTCAACAAGGAGAAGAGAAAATAAATTTTCCATGCCCAAGGAGAATATTTCAAACCACAGGCCAAACAAAAACATTCTTCCATGTAGTTTTTAGCCAAAATAAGGTTTAAACGCAGGTTACAAAGAATAAATTTATAGGTAACTCACCTATCTTTCAACCAATTCTTCTTTTTGCAGATACTCAAGAAGACATATTATCATATTTGAGGCAATCTATTTGGGAAAAGCGCATGTGAAACTATCATTTTCATCTTGTCGCATCAATACTCAATAATAAAGAAGATCAAGTTACGAAAGTTGTCAGAGTCATTCAGGCGCAAAGAGCTCAAGAAAGAGAGTGAAGAGAAAAGGCAAGAGCTGATCAGAAGATGCCAGTGATTCTTTCATAGTAAATATTTTAAACTAGCATGAAAGAGGTTTACACAAGGAGAAAAATATAAGGATCAATCAAATCCTATTTTTGACTTTCAAGGAAAGTTTGGTTTCAAGTTATCTCCTCTAAGGAGAAACATGCCCCGAAAATTTGTAAGCCTTACGTCAAGTCCTGAAAGAGCAAAGAAGGAAGGAATCGCTACAAGTCAAGCACTTGTTCTTGCTCACATTGTTTTACCTTTTCATACCACCTTTCCCAAGATGACAACTAACGTACCATGGGGAAATGTTATAGGTCCATTGGCCTTACCAGCTCGACATGACCTCTCACGAGGATCGAGAAATATTCTTCCCAAGTTTGATGGAGATGGGAAGACATCACTAGATGACCACATTTCTACCTTATTTTTTGCATGTGTAGTTTTATCAATGGAATATGAAGATGTTTTTATTCCCCTCTTCGTTGAAACAATTCATGACGTTACCGCAGATTGGTTCCATCATCTGCCAAATGGATGCATTAAAAATTGGAATGATATGAAAACTAAGTTTGAAGACCGATTCAAGACAACAAAAGATGAACATGCCTTTTTTTCCCAACTATCTTAGGTGAATAAAGAACCAACAAAACCCATGAGGAATTTCGTGGCTAAATTGAACAAAATGGGGAACAAAGTTCCTGTCAGGATTCACTCGAACCCTGATGGACATAAATGTTTCTTTATTAATGCACACCAATTAAAAGTGTGCTATCATCTAAGAAGGGCATGAGTGGCTAATTTGGAACTTGCTCAATCCTTGGCCATAGAAATTGAGGATGACTTAATCATGGGGGGGAAATTCAAGAAAAATTCCCTCAAGGGAAAGATTCAAGAAACCCCCAATGCTTCAGAGGCTATAGTCATTAAGTTAGCTAACGATGTACTATATTTGAAAATGCAATTTTCTCAAAGTAGTAAACCTGTTCCTTACAAAGACATCCCAGGAAAAGGCTATGTTCCCAACAAATCTATAATTCCAGGTGCTATGACAAGGCTTGCTATTGAAGTGGCTCCCGCAACTAACTCAAAGTGTGATATCGTTGAAGAAAGCAATGATGAAGTTGAGATTTTTGAAGTTGATGAAGAAGAGCCAGACTCTGGAACATATGAACTTGAATTCGAAGAGCTTGAAGGAGAAAGAAATAATCATTTCTTTGAGTATCGTTTAGAAGAAGAAGACGAATACAAATAACTTATAGAAGATATGAATAGTCAATCCTTCGTTGTCTTCACACACTCTCAGAAAAAGGAGAAAAGTACCACTAAGGTGGAAGATAAAAAGATCTCCAAGGAAGTTCCTAAAGAATCTAAAGCTAAAGAGAAGATAACTGAGACTCTTGAAGTTGCCAAGATGAGTGAGGTTTCCAAGGTCAAAACTATCTTAAAGAAGGGATAACCTTTTCCAAGTCAATCGGTAGATAAATCAACTACGAAGAAAGTTTCTTATTTCACATCAGTATCAACCAGACCCAAAGCAAAGGTCAAAAGTGTGCCATCATCAAGTTCGAAAGAACTAGTATCAGAGACATTAAGTATCGTCATTTTTGCCAAATTTGATATTATTGATCATATCAATAAAACAAATATTTCTATCTCACAGGTGGAGTACTTGAAGTTCAATAAGGATCAACTCGAGAAATTGGTCCATTTTATCAAAGTCAAATCTATTATTCATTCCTCTAAAGGAATTCTGAAAACATCCAAAGACAGGAAGACTCAAAATATTGTGGTGACCAATACACCTTCAAATGAAAATATTGAACCTTTCTTTGTGTTTTTTTTTATCAATAGATGCAAATTAAGTAATTACATTATAGATTATAGAGCCTCGGATAATGTGATGCCAGAAAAATTAGCACATGCTATTGGTTTGACTTGTATGAGAACATTCAGATTTTGGTACTCCATGGAAACAAAGCAAGTTCCTCTGATCATGTAGATTAAATACGCTCAAATGGTTTTGGCCCAATTTCCTCAAAAGCAAGTTAAGGTAACTATTTTAGTTTCTGACATTCCCGCTTCGTATGGTATTTTGTTCAGCATGAAATTTTGTAAAGATCTAGGCAGGGATATTCAAATGGATTGGTCTCATGCTATGATCCCTATCAGTGGAGAAATGAATAAACTAATTTCAGAGACTTAGGAAAAGTTAACGGTGACAAAAACTGAAGATCCTCTTGCACAGATCATGTTCCAAGACTCAAGTATGGGTAATTATATGATTACTGCATAGGTTCATACCCTTGAGATCACTTGCCAAGATCTCGATGGGATCTGGACTCTTGAGTTCTATGGAAGTTGTTTCTCAACAAGCTCTGGCGCGAGAGTGGTGCTCATATCTCCGAATGGTAAAATATTTCCTTTTTCTTATAAACTTGAATTTTCAAATACTAACATTGTAGAATATGAGACATTAATCCTTGGCCTCCAAGTTGTAGAAGAGAAAGGAATAAAAAATTTGAAATTCTTTGGAGATGCAGAATTGATTGTGAAACAAGTAAAAAATCAATTTCAAGTAAAGAATGATCATTTGAGACACTACAGAAATAAAGTGTGGGACATGATAGAAGTATTCGATGCTTTTTCCATAGAATCTATCCCTCATGAAAAGAATGAAAAAGGTAATTCTCTAGGGGTCTCAACTTCATTAATGATTCCTCATTCAAAGTTCAATCAAGACAAATACACCATTGAAATGGTTTTTAGGCCAAGTGTTCCTGACAATGCAGCAAATTGGCAAGTCTACAATGATGATCAACAAATTATTACCTTCTTGGAAAAGACGGATAATTTTGAACAATTGTAGTTTGAAGGAAGGATTCCGCATTTCACAAATCGACGACCTCACTAATTCAAGAAGAAGTTGAGAACAAGGATCCTGGTGATGGCATCATTCAACTCAAAGGAAATAAAATTCCAAAAGGATTGGTTTCACTTTAATAAATTTTTGATAAGCACGATAGGTTTATCAAAGAGAAAGAGTAGGCAGGACCTACGAATTCTGCCGACTATTAGAAATTTAACATTGGTACTAAGGACAAACCTCACCTAATCAACATTTGTAAGTGTTGGTCACCTAAGGAGCGCAAGAAATTTGTAAGCCTCCTTACCAAATATTTTGACGTCTTGGCTTACTCATATGAAGACTTGAAGTCTTTCCAGCCTATGGAAATGGAGCATGTCATACCCTTGAAACCTGATGCAATTCCATTCAGGTAGAAGAAAAGACAGTATAATCCTAAGATAACATACATACTATTCGATGAAATTCAAAAGATGTTAGACACACGAATAGTTTTTCCTATTTGACATTCAACTTGGATAGCTAATATTGTACCAGTTCGCAAGAAAAATGTAGAAATTAAGATTTGCATGGATTTTCGCAATCTTAATCAAGATTCCTTGAAAGATAACTATCCACTACCAGTCATGGACCATATTTTGCAGGCAGTAACTGGATCAGAAATGTTATCTATGCTAGATGGTTTCTCTAGTTATAATCATGTTGAAGTGGCTAGAGAAGACCAATATAAAACAACATTCACTACCCCCTGGGGTACGTTGGCATATAGAAGAATGCCTTTTGGTTTGATTAATGTCAGCATAAATTTTCAAAGGGCTATGGATATGGCATTCACAGATTATAAAGACAAGATCCTCGTGATATACCTAGATGACTTAACGGTGTTTTCAAAGAAATGAGAAGATCACCTAAGATATTTGGAGAAAATATTGTAGAGTTGCAGACTTCATAAGATCTCCCTTAATCCAAAGAAGTTTTTGTTCAGAGTTATAGAAGGTAAACTCCTAGGTCATATTGTTTCTAAAGAAGGAACTAAAATTGATCCTGAGCGTGTTCAAGCTATCAAGAATCTTTCCTTGCTTACAAGTAAGCCTAGAGTCCACTCATTCTTTGGGAAGGTGAAATTTTTGAGAAGGTTCATGCCAGATTTCACTGAGTTGACTAAAGAAATCGCTGATATGATGAAAGGAAAAGAATCCTTCAAATGGTCAAAGGAAGGCAAAGAAGCATTTGAAAAAATCAAGGGTGCTATTGCAAAAGCTCCTACATTGGTGTGTCCCAATTTTAAAAAGGATTTTATAATCTATTGCTATGCTTCACTGCACATGATCTCTGCCATCCTGACTCAACACAATCAAGAGGGAATCAAATCTCCTATTGCATTCATGAGTTTTGGATTCAAGAAACATGAGCTCAATTACACTCTCCTTGAAAGGCATGTGTACGCGGTGGTGAGAGCCTTGAAACATTTCAGGTACTATGTGTTGAATTAGCACATCAAATTCTTAGTTCCGGACACTGCATTTAAATCAATGCTAACACAACAAGAACCAAAATCTAAAGGAGGTAACTGGGTCTCCAAGAACTAGGAATATGATTTGGGCATCAAGCCTAACAAGTTACATTGAGGAAGAGGCTCTGCCAACTCATCACAGAGAATGATCCATGAGATGACTCTGAAGAAGAACCAGTTGAAGAAAGTTTACCACTGGTAATTTTCGTCAGTACCACAGACAAATGGTATTATGATATAGCCTACTTTCTCACATTTTTCGAATGTCCTGAGAATCTGACAGCTAAGGAAAAGAGAGCTATCAAACTAAGAGTTGTCAAGTACATCATTTGAGACAACACTTTGATCAAGAAAGGAATTGATGGCATGTTCCTCACATGTGTTGATAAAGAACAACCACCCAGGTTGCTTGAAGTCTTTCACAATCATGCTTGCGGTGGTCATTTCTCTGGCCCAGTGGCAGCTCATAAAATTTTGCAAGCACATTATTACTATACCACTATGTTTTTCAATGCTCAGAAATGGTTAGCAAAATTTGAATCTTGTCAACATTTTTTTGGAAAACCTAAATTGGCATCTTTGCCTTTGAAGCCAATTGCCATTGAAGAACCCTTTCAATAATGGGGTTTAGATTTGATTGGAGTTCTGAATCCTAATTCTATTGTTGGTCATACTCACGTGCTCACTGCAACTAACTACTTTACGAAGTGGGTAGAAGTTATACCATTGAAACAAACATCTACTACGGTAATCTATGACTTCATCAAAGAGAATATATTGGTTCGTTGCAGAATTCCGCACAAGATCGTGACAGACAATGCCTCTAATTTTCCTTCTGCAGAGATGATAGGTTTTTGTTATGGGTATGGGATATCTTTGTCTCATTCATCAAATTATTACCCGCAAGGAAACAATCAAGCAGAATCCAGTAATAAAAACATCATTACTATCATGCGCAAGTTAGTCAAAGAAAAGCAAAGAACTTGGCACAAAAATTTATATGATGCATTGTGGGTTGACCGCATAACTCCTAAAAGGGAAATCGATATGTATCCATTTCAACTCTTGTATGGAACCGATGCTCAAATTCCCATCACATTGGAGTTACCAACATTACGATTGGCTCAAGAAGTTGATGATGAATGCTTTGCCAATTCATTGGATAAAAGGATCATGTTCCTAAGTAAGCTCAAAGAACAAAGAAGTCAAGTCGCAAATAGGATCAAGGAACATCAGTCCAAAGTGAAGAGGTTGTTCGATAGGAAAAATAAGGAGAAACAATTTCAAATTAATGACTTAGTTCTTCTCTGGGACAAGAGACGCAAACCGAAAGGAAAGTATGGGAAGTTTGATTCGATGTGGATAGGCCCTTTCAAAATCAGACATTTATGTGGAGATAACACATATTACTTGGCATATCCTAATGGAACTCATTTGTCTTTGCCCTACAATGGGCAATATTTCAAGCACTATCAAAATTTAAAACAGGTTGTCCCCCGTATGTACATAGGTAATTAAGATTTTGGTTTGTTTCATTTCCATGTTTTTCGGTTTCCTCTCTTTTGTCATCCTATTTTTGTGCACCATTGTTTTTGGGATCTTGTTCATTAATATTTGGGTTTCAGTTCGTTGCTGCATCAATAAAGTCCTTGTCCCCAATTAGAGCCAACTGTTATCAGGGAATTTTGACTTTGCAAAATTAATAAACATGGAAATTTTGAATTTTTTCAAAAGTGTTATATTGTATGATTTAATGCCCTCGTTGTGATCATCTCATTTTTGTGATCGTTTTGGTCTTCGTTTCATCCATTTTGAGCGAGAACTCCTCCCGCCAGGTTATAAACTACATTAATAATTAATTAATTAATATTTAATTAATTTATTATCCTTTATTTGATCAAATCAATCTTTATTAATTTTATGGTTTTTAATTAAATAAATATTAATTAAAATTCAATCGACAAGATGTATTTTAATTGTCAGGGGGAAAAGTAAGCTTCCGCTTCAAATTGTTGGGGACACCAAACCGGCTTCCCGTACCTAAATCTCCCTTTTCCTGGAAAATTCATTTTATTTCCCCGCTTATGGGATTTCTTCCATTGATTTCCAATTGAACCGATTGGCAAATGGGGAAAAAATCTCTAGATTTCCCACATGGAGAAATAAAATGGGGATTGTCAGCCTGCCTTGCCATTTCTGTTGGCAAATGGTTGTTTATTTCCCACTTTCCCCTGGCAATTAATGTCACTCGCCCAGGAAAGATAAAATTGGTTATTTTAACGGGAAGGGGAAACAGTTACGGGGAGGCTTCTTTAACTCCCGTAACCATTTCCCCAAGGAAATAGTTGGAAGTTTTTTTTTTCCATTTAATTAATTTGTTTGTTCGCATTTCCATACGAAGAAGAAACAAGAATTCTTTTACATGTCATTGGAGAGTTTTTAACATAAAATACAAGGAGGATTTGTCAAAGCATAAAGTCTGCACATTAGCAAAGAATGAATTTCAACGCAGCCTGTAAGAGAGAAATAGCATTTTTTTAATTGAAAAGCATAACCATATATTAAAGATGACATCAGAAGTACAATGCTAATCATACAAAATTAGGTGGAAAAGATCACACTCCATAAGCAGGATCAAAGTATCCATAAAGAGGCTATGAGTAGCAAAGTTTCATATCGTTAGTGGCATTATCAATCAAAAAAGTTTTAAAAAAAAGTGTAGAGAACCAGAGAAAATTTCCAAACATGGAGCTAGGCAGCAGTAACAAACATGGAAGATGGTGGTGGTGGCGATGGGCTCTTTGGACGATCACCACCCCAACCACCAAAAGTAGTGTCGGGTGTGTCATCAAGCAGCTCCTGACCGTCTGCCTACTACTTCTCCTCCTCATTTCCCTGATGAGAGGGTGAGATAGCCAAAGAGAGTTGTGGAAACTTTGATCGGGCGCCTACCACCCAGAACCACCACTGCCAAAGCCCAGCCGACCAAACACCTCGGTAGTGGGAAAAGTCCAAGAAGAAGGTGGAGAAGTGACCTGCCAGTGAGGAGAGGCACTATGCTACCCATGAGCCAGACCCCGGTCGAAATTGTGCCGCCCATGGGAAAGCGAGCAGCGACCTTGCGAGCGGTAGCGATGGTGAGGGGAATCTAGCAGAACATGACTAACTACACAAGGGGCACTCCCCCAATGGTCCAGAAGAGTTTGCAAGCTCTCAAATTCAATGCAGAATTTCTCCACCTACACCTGGATCTGAAGCAAAACATTGGAGATGATAGCAAGCTTGTTAGAAATAGCAAAAATTCTATCCACTGTTTCCTTATTAAAAATAACAGCATTTCTAGATTTCCAAATGTGATATAAAATAGCCACTCTGAAAGAATGCCAAATGTTGTAAAATTTTATAGGAATAAAGGCCAGATCCCCTAGAAGAACCATTTTCCACGTTAAGAAGGCGGGCAAAAAAGGTTTAAAAATGGTATGAATCCAGCGCCAGGCAGACTGAGCATGAGGGCAGAACCAAAAGAGATGAATAAGAGTCTCAATGTGGTTACAGAAAGGGTAGCATAGTGGGGGAGCTCCTAGAAGAACAAGGTGCTTGCCCACTGGAATCCCTTGATGAAGAATGCTCAAAAGAAAGTGCGCAACTTTGGGCTTTATGGGAATGGCCCAAACAACAATGAAGTGTTGCTTCCACGCAAAACGAGTGGAATGTAGGCTCCAACAAGCATTTAACTTATTAAGAGGAAGTTACTTCTATGTGAGAAGCTTGTAGCCCACCTGAGGTTTATAATTTATGAAGGGGATGGCAGAGGGCCAATGCCAATCAAACCATCATGGGCGTTGCATAGTGACACCAATTTTATGCAAAAAATTGCCAGGTATGAGATCTTGAATGATAGAAATGGCTTGTTCGTCATTGTCATTTAGAGAAAAATTAGCTTTTAGGCTATCCCATGGAAGCCAAATCCCTAGTGATAGGACAAAAAAGGTCCTAAATATACTGAATCCCTTTTTTGAAAAGATGCAAACTCTTGAGCTGTAAGGAAATAGCAAGGGGTTTGTCATGAAATTGAAACACCGGATTCCACCACAAACTAAGAGAGTTAAGAGAGATCTCATTCCAGAAACCATCACCCTGCCAGAGAAGATGGGGTTTGAGAAGTTCCCAAGCTTTCCATATGCTTTTGGCCACAAAAGAGTCACCTATTTTAACAGTATCAAGGTATAGAAGTAAGGAGTATTAGTTCAAACCTTGCCATGCCTTTCGATTAAGCGAAGACACTTGAGATATACAATTTTTGAGAAGAATTTTCTAAGATTCCTCACCTTCAAGGCTGCGAATAATCCATTTGGCAGTAAGATAAAACCCTTGCATATGAATGTTGATTAGGCCAAGACCACCAATGTCCTTGGGCATACAACATATGTCCCAAGCAACTCTGTGAAAACCATGGTTCCCTTCGGAGTTGGCCCACTAGAAATCACGCAGAATTTTCTCCAGTCTGTGGTAAGCGGCTTTAGAAGGTGCCCAACATGATGAGTAATAGACATGATTGGCAGCCAGAATTGGAACAGACTTGGAATTTTCCAGCAAGAGACATATGCTTGGTAATCCAAAAAGAGATTTGTAGCTCAACTCGTTGAATCACATAGTTCCAAAGGTCAACAGGGGATGTCATAAATGCAAAAGCAATGCCAAAAAATTTGAATTGAACACCAGGTTCAATCCAAATCCATTGAAATCCCTCTAGCCAAGGAGGTTTGGAACCCATCGCCTGTCTATAACATTGTGTTTTCTTCCATTGGATAGCAGAACCAGAAGCAAGACAAAAAATATCAAGACGTTTCATGGCATTAGTGACAGAGGCCTTTGTTTCAGCCATAGTAAGAAAAGAGTCTTTTGCAAAATGACCATTAATCAACTGCTTAGGAGAGGAAAGCAGTTGAATACCTTTAACCAAACCAACATTGGCAGCATTAGCGAGAAAGTAGCTTAGACCTTCAGCAACAATGACATAAAGAGAAGGAGCAAGAGGGCAACCTTGCTGGATGGAATGATGAAGAGAGAATCTCTTAGACTGTTGACCATTGACAGTAATATAGGCACCTGCATTTTGAAAGAGCATATTAATAGAGTGGATGAATTTGGGTCCAAAACCAATAGCCTGTAGCATGGCCAGAATGAAAGGCCACTCAACTATGTCATAGGCTTTTTCAAAATCAATTTTAACAAATAGAGTCGGTTGAGAAGTCTAGCGGGCATATTCCATGCCCTCCCAAACTGTAATAATGTTATCCAAACTATATTTGTTTTTGATAAATCTAGTTTGCTTGCTCCTGATGATCAAGGGTGGTAAATTAGTGAGCCTGATAGCAAGAGCTTTGGCAATAATTTTGTACAAGACATTGAGCAGAGTTATTGGCTGCCAATTGGTGATAAGCTCAGGATCTCCATATTTGGGGATGAATTTTATGTTACCTTGGTTAATCAGATCACCCAAGGAGTTGGAGGACATAACTTCCAGATAGACCTGATAAAGATTCTGACCAACAGTCATCCAAAGAGACTGGTAAAACTCACAGGGAAAACCATCAACACCGGGGGCTTTATCAGAGGCCATCTGTAGAAAAGCTTCCTTCAAATCATCAAGAGTAAGAGGTCTATCACAAGCAATGCACTGAATTTCAGAGAGCTTGCAGGGAACATCTTCAATGCATTGGAGGAGAGCGGCATTGCGAGCTGGAGTAGTAGGTTAAGCAACAAAAACAACATGATAGTGATGCACAAAAGCTTGCAGAATGTCATGTAAGAGAGTAAGCTTTTGATTGTCTTCCTTGATTGCTTTGATTTTGGTGAGAGTTTGATTAGATTTAATGGAAGCAAAAGAATCAGTAGTAACTCTGTCACCAATGCAAATCCATTGCAGACGGGCTCGAACTTGGGCTCCTCTAACCTTATAGTGCTCCTCAATTTGAAGCTTATGTTTCCAATGAGCAGCTTGCACTTGCAGGTGGGTGTTGAAAGGAGACAGATTAAGCTCTTGAATAGCCCTCAAATATAAAATATGAGAGGCTTCATGAGCATTTTTGTGAAAAAAGAGCAGCTTGTTTCCCATAGAGCCGAAGGAAAGAAGTGGCACGAGTGATGGCATGAGACAACCAATCAATCCAGCCAATCCCATCAACAGGTCTTGGGTCAAGATTCCAAATACGTCTTATATAATCCAAAGTTTTGGGATGAGAAAGGTGGGATGTATTTAAATAGAACTGGGTGGACTTGGGCTTGGGACACTGAAAGTTCCATTGAATCCCAAAGAAGATAGGCTTATGGTCAGAAAAAAAAATAGTGTCCACCACCAAGACCGGGAGGTTGTATGAAGAGTCAAAGGAAAACCATTTCTGCTCTGAAAGCATAACTTTGTCAAGACGCTTATGAACTCTGTCATCACCGGAGTGGAAGCATTAGAGTGCTTGTGATGGTTGGGATCAAATAGACAAAGTTTATTATGCAAGTAAAACTAGGCTTCACATTCACCAACACACCAACACATTGGAAGCTGGCCCAACTTGTCTTCGGGGGATTCAACCATGTTGAAATCACCACAAAAAATCCAGGTAGTAGAGGGCAGATGATCAGCCAACCACCGCCAAAAGAAGAATGCTCAGAGGCATTGTTAGAAGCATAGATATTGGCCAACCCAAGAATGTGGCCGTTAAAATCAAAAAGGGTCCACACTACCCGATGAGTGGGGTAAGAACCCCATGATATGATATTGGAGGTGAGGTCAGGGCTTAAAAGAGTGACAACACCACCTCGACCATTATCATGAGCTGAAATCTGACAGAGAGAACCAGGCTAGATGGTACGCATAGCAGCAGAAATATGGAAGCAAGAGATTTTGACTTCCGGCAAGCACAACACCTGAAACTTTGTAAAATGCTTACAACTTTCTCTGACAAGATATCTGTGACTCAGATCAGTAAGCCCCCTAACATTTCATGAGTAAACTAACATGCATAACTATCAAGTTGCATGTTTTCCTCCTCGAGGCAGGCTAACGCTCCAAAGCGGTTAGAGAAAGTGACTTGCCGCACATTCCCATGAATAAAATCACCGAGCTCGAACTACCGGTGGGGTCTTTGCGATAAATCCTCCTCGTAAGGAGGGGAATGACTTTGGGAATGGCATAAGGTAGAATTTCTATCTTTCTGAGCATACGAACCATCAGCAGTGTTATCCAGAAAGCTTGAAGTCTCGGGAAATGAGGGGTGTGAAAGAGCAGGAGCTGAGGGGTGAGAGCTGATGATAATTGCAGCTTGTAGGGTCTGAGAGATGGCGGCCGTAAGCTTAGGAAGGGTCACAGAAAATGGCTTCAAATGAGTAGAAATGGAAGTAACCACCAGTTTGTAAGTAGCTTGTTGGGGCTTATTTCGGGCTGAGGCTGAAGGTTTTCTGCCAGTGACAGTAGTCCATCCATCAGAGGAGGGAGTGCTGGATTTAGGGTCCATCGGGGTTTTCTGCAAAACTGGAGATGGGCTTGGAGTCATAAGAGGACAGTTCTTGATCATATGGTCAGCAAATTGGCACCGAAAACAAGTGTTGGGTAGATTGATATATAGAACTTTTTGCGCAAAGCGTGTGTCTCCAACCTGGATATCGAGAGTATCTTTGAGGTCTTTTGAAAGATCAATTTCAACACATACCCATTTCTGGGGTCGAGCCGAGTAGAACTTATGTTGCCCATGGCAGATGTGGCGACCCAAAGGTTTGATAAGTTGATCAATGAATCCCCACAGAGGCAAAGGAAGGCTTGGAAATTTGACCCAAACAGAAATTTTGAGTTTGGCTTGATCAGAGACTTCAAAATCTCAAGTCTAATGGGAGAAAACCATAAGAGTATTGCGAATAAACCAAGGACTGTGGTTAACAACGAATTTGCAATGTTTGGCATTGGTAAAGTGAAACAGAAACAAACCCTTGGTCATGTTTTGGACACCCTCTACCTTGACTCCATGAGGTTGCCAATGATTATGAATCCATTGGCAAAGGATACCTTTAGGGGGAACTCGGCCCACAAAATAAGCAACAAGAGAATATGATTCAAACTAGTTGCAAGCTTTGTCAAAAGCTAGTAAATCAAGAACAATATCCAGGGAAGGAGTATCAATATCCTTACCTCTTCGAATACCTTCGAGACATACTTCCTCGCTCATTTCAACGCCATTTTCTAGAGCTCCTACGATAAGACCAGCATCAATAGATGCATGGCCCGAGGAGGTGGTCATTTTATAAGCCACCACCCGAGGGGAAGACTGGTGATCGATACAAAATTAATGAAAATAATCCCTCTTGGATCTGCAGATCGGCGGTGTGACGCAATGGTAGTGTATGGCAAGGCCGAGCATTCATTGCGAAAATAACTTGCTGAGCCTAAACCGTAGCAGGGCCCCCAAATATTCCACAACTAATCGAGAAATAGCATTTTGAATAAGACAAAAAAAAAGCATTCCTCCCACGCATTCTCCACACAGCCAAAGAGTAGTCCAAAGCAAGAAAATAATTTCCACGCAACTGACAGGAAGGGTTTTGGTTTTGGCTTTATTTGCAAGCTCCACGCATTCATCAAAGAAGATCTACACAGTAATAAAACATAGCGCACACATTAGTAAGAGACAAGGAAGAAAAAGAGGCTATACATTCAGCAAGAAGAATCAGTCCAAACAATTTCAACGCAGCCAAAGGGAATAAGACAAAAAGTAAGAATTCCCACGCATAGGTAAATAAAAGTAACATTGCCCACGCAACAGGGAGAAGAAAAAAGTAATTTCCCATGCCCAAGGAGAATATTTCAAGGCACAGGGCAAACAAAAACATTCTTCCATGCATTTTTTAGCCAAAAGAAAGTTTAAACGGAGGTTACAAAGAATAAATTTCAACGCATGGGTAAAAAGACAAGTAAGAAAGCAATTTAGAATTTCCACACATTTTTCAGGAGAATAACTAGTCCAAAGCTAGAAAGAAGATCCAAGCAGCCACAGGAGAGAGGAAATCCATGCCAAAACAAGGAAAGCCACATGGGGGGAGAGGGAGATCAGCATGGAGAAGTTTTTGAGCAGTTGTCATGCCAAAAAAATACAAGTTTAATGCAAACCAGTCCAAAACACATTCAAAAATTAAAGATAGTTATCACACATTTGTCTAGAAAAGAGATAACACACAGCCCATGCATTGATCATAAGTACGCAAGGAAGGAGGAAAGCCCAAAGTCTACACATTCATAAGTTCAGGCAATAAGCAATGTGAAGAGTGATAGCGAATTAAAATAAAAATCCAAATCGATCCTACGCAAAGTCATTAAAAATCGAGAGAATTTAATTAAAAAATTAAATCATTTCAACGCATTGGTGAGAAGTATTCAGAAAAAAAATATCACGCATTCAAACGCATTACCAATGTATATCGGCACAAAGAAAAATAAATTTTATAAAGAAAATGGTAGATGCAGAAAGAACGTGCCACGGATTGTATTTGTTGAAGTAATCAACTTTGAAGCTCAATATCTCGAAGTCGGATGATCATCGGGAAAAAAGGTTTGATTATTTGAATTCTCCCCAACTTTATGCACTCCTTTACCAAATTTCAAATGTGCAGCACCTCATTTGATATTTTTCACAAACCCAACAAAAACTCAGTTTGCTCGATTTTGCCACGCGCACAATTTCAGCTTGGCAAAAGGCCTACTTTGAGAATTTGTATCTCGAGCCCAAATGATTTTCATGAGAAAAGGTTTGATTTTTTGAATTATCCCCAACTTAATGTACTCTTTTGCTAATTTTTAAATGCGCTACAACTCATTTAATATTTTTCACAGAGCCAAATAAAACGCAATTTGTTTGATTTCGCCATGCATGCAGTTTTCAGCCTGTCAAGGTGATACACTTTGAGAGTTGATATTTTGAACTTAGATAATTTTCAATAGAAAATAATTATTGTGTTAAATGCTCCCCACCTTCATATGCTCCCTTTCCAAATTTTAGATTCCCAGGGTGACGTTTGGTATTTTTTCCAGGTGAAAACCAAATGGAATTTTCGCAGTTGTACACTTGCATTTTCCTAGCAGTTTCAGAAGAGTTAACTTTGACCTATAATATTTGACTGAATAATTTTATTGGAAAAAAATCATTTGACACGTAAACTTTTGGTACTTTAATAAACTCTCTCATTCAGTGAGAACTTCTCAGAATAAGATTTGTTATGTTTCCCAGGGTTGTTTCACAGGCGATTTGTGCAATTTCGTAATAAGGAAGTAATAGCCTGAAATCATGCTTTTGTCACAATCATGTCATCTCCAAACAAAATGATGTTGCAATATAGGTTCGAGGGCATTCTACTCACCTCGACACTCCATTCAGAGTATGAGAACATCGTCGATACCAACTTGGGACACGTTGACGTAGGTTGATTCTACAATCGCATATCAATTGAAGGCGAGTCACAATTTTCTTGACACTTATTCTGAATTAGACATCCCTTGAATTGATGCACAATGAAACCTACACAGTGTGGTAATTCAAATCCAACAGCTCCGACGCAGAAGCCACCTCTGACTTTCTTATTATGCGGTATAGGTCATAGCTATTGGCAAAAGTCTCTTTGGAGTCAAAATCCATTGATATCGGCAAAGATCGATAATGGGAGAAACTTGTCTACATCAATTGTCTTCACTTGATCGTTGCATGGATCTATTCTTCGACAAACCAAGATCAATGATAAGTAAAATTGTGTGGATCATCAAGCAAGGTCACATCATTCAAGGGTGTCCATGTCAGCTCTCAGTTAGCATCCAACGCAATACTTCATCGGATAGTCTTAAAGTTTGAGCATTCTTGAATTGGACAATCGTGAGTGGATCAAAATGGAAACAGTTCGGGATGGTGAAAAAGACAAAATACATAACTCCAGGAAGTGAATTACAATTTTGGCTCTTGGAATATCTTCTCAATGGCGAAAGATCAAGAGTTGGATTCTGACAAGCCAAGGTGGTGTAACGACTACAATCTCACGAAAAATGAATAATTCACCATGAAAGGCTATGCGGAGTATGTGGAGAATTGTGTGCAATTTTGAATGTAAATATGAATGAAGAAAAACTTTCTCACACAAGGATGTTGCTCAAACAAAGGGGTGGATGAATTGCTCAAGTTTCAAGCTCAGATCTCTTGTCATCTAGAGGATTGCGGAGCACGATCAATGAGTTCATTCCCATACGACCGGGATAAGCAGAATCTTGGCCCAATGGATAAAGTGTTGATCCTAGGTGTCTTGATCTAGGTGGCGCATTATTGAATATGATGTATATGTGTGCGTCCAAGTCATTTAAGTGGGGTCCATATGTACCTATTGCTTTGTGTTATAAAGAGGTATTTTAAAATGGTGTTATTATTGAACTCACTTTTGGAAAATTTTGGATAACTTAGGTGATTTCTATTTTTAGTTGTTTTTAATAAATTTGGTTGAGAAAGCCAAAGTCACTTAAGATACCCTATTTAATGTTCATGTAAAACCCTAACTAGTTTATAACCAAATTTTGGGTTATAAAAGAAAGTCACAGGCTCATTTATAAGGGTGAATTTTGTATGCAAGTTTTACTTCAAAGAAAGAAACGTTGTGTTCTTTTGAGAAGACATTTTGGAGTTAATGAAATATGAACTTTACGTCACATTCATTGTCTCTTATAGCATTTGATGTTCTTATGTTCATTAGATGTTAGTATGAGGGTCTTGCATGCAAATATTGTCTTGGATCTTCTTGTCAACGCTACTAATATATTGTTCTAGTTCACAACGATCAAGCTCTGATTATCTACTTGCTCACCGTGTGTTCCCTTTTTACTTATTCTCATTTAGCTGATGAAAACTCCCATTTTATTTGTGTTAGTTATTGATTGTTCTTCTCAATGCAATATTAGGATTTGATTTTACCTGACTCTTGCATGTTCCTTCCATTCCTTTCTTTCCATTCCTTTCATTCATTCCATTCCATCTCCCTCGTTCACCTTTTCTTTTCATTGATGTTCCAAAACACCCCCACATACAATTTTGGTTTTCAATAAAGGAAACCTCACCTTCATTGAGGAGGGACTTCGTTCCCACACTGTTACATGTCATTTGCATGTGTCCAAATCCATATGCTAATAGGTACCAATGTTAACTTGCTCATAATCAGCAAAATTTTGCAAGTCCTTCCTACTCTTTCTCTTTGATAAACATGTCATGTTTATCAAAAATTTCTTCAAGTGAAACCAATCCTTTTGGAATTTTATTTCCTTTGAGTTTAATGATACCATCACCAGGATCTTCATTCTCAACTCCTTCTTGAATGGGTGAGGTCATCAATTCACGAAATGCATAATCACTTCCTTCAAAGTACAATTGTTCAAAATTATCCCTCTTTTCCAAGAAGGCAATAATTTGTTGATCATCATTGAATACATGTCAATTTCTCTGCATTGTTGGGAACACTTGGCCTAAAAACCATTTCAATGGTGTATTTATCTTGATCAAACTCTGAATTAGGGATCATTAATGAAGCTGAGACTGCTAGAGAATCTGCTTTGTCATTCTTTTCATGAGGGATGGATTTTATGGAAAAAGCATCGAAGACTTCTATCGCGTCCCACACTTTATTTTTGTAGTGTCTCAAATGATCATTCTTTACTTGAAACTGATTTTTAACTTGTTTCACGATCAACTCCGCATCTCTGAAAACTTTCAAATTTTTGATTCCTTTCTCTTCTACAAATTAGAGGCCAATGATTAATGCCTCGTATTCTACAGTGTTGTTAGTAGTTGAAAATTTTGAGTTTGTAAGAAAAAGGAAACATTTTTACCATTCGGAGATATGAACACCACTCATGTGTCAGATCCTGTTGAGCAATAACTTCCATCTAACTCAAGAGCCCAGACTTCATTGGGATCTTGGCAAGTGACCTCAGGTGCATGAACCTCTTTAGTCATCATATAATTACCCATACTTGAGTTTTGAAACGGGACCTATGCGCGGGGGTCATTGGATTTCATTACAGTGAACTTTTCCTGAGTTTTCGGCATTAGTTTATTCATTTCTCCACTAATAGGGATCATAACATGAGACCAGTTCATTTGAATCTCACCACCTAGATCTCTGTAAAAATTCCTTCTCAACAACATACCATATGAAGCAGGAATGTCGACAACTAGAATGGCTTGCCTTGACTCACTTTTGAGGGAATTGAGCTAAAAACATTTGAGCATCTTTAATCTACCCAATCAAAGGAATTTGTCTTTTATCCTTTGAGTAATAAGATCCGAATGTTCTTGTACAAGTCAACCCAAGAGCATGTGTTACTTTCACAGGAATCACAATATTTGAGGGTGCATAATCTATAATGCAATTACTTAATTTGCATCTGTTGATTAGAAAGGACACAAAGAAAGTTTCAATCTTTTCATTTGAAGGTGTGGTGGCTGCCACAATATTTTGAGTCTTCCCGTCTTTGGGAGTTTTCAGAATTCCTTTGGAGGAATGAACAATAGAGTGGCCTTTGATAAACTGGACCAATTTCTCGAGTTCGATCCTTATTGGACTTCAAGTACTCTGTCAGCGACATGGAAATTTTTGTTTTATTGATGTGATCAATGATAACAAATTTGGGGAAAATGCCCGTACTTGATGCCTCAGATACTAGTTCTTTCGAACTTGATGATGACACACTTTTGAACTTTTCTTCAGGCTTGGTTGATACTAATGTGGAAGAAGAAACTTTCTTCGTAGCTTATTTATTAACAAATTGACTTGACAAATGCCCTCCTTTCTTTAAGATAGTTTTGACCTTGGAAACCTTAGTCTCCTTGGACTCTTTAGGAATCTCAGTTGTCTTGGATTCTTTGGAATTTTCCTTAGTCTTAGATTCTTTAGGAACTTCCTTGGAGATTTTTTTATCTTCCACCTTAGTTGTACTTTGCTCCTTTTTCTGAGAGCATGTGAAGATAAAAAAGGATTGACTATTCATATATTCTATAATTTCTTCGTATTCATCTTCTTCGTCTGAACAGGACTTGAGTAAATGACTATTACTCTCTCCTTCAGACTCTTTGACTTCTAATTCAAATGTCCTAGACTCTGGCTCTTCTTCTTCAACCTCGATGACCTCAACTTCATCATCACTTTCTTCAACGACATCACACTTTGAGTTAGTTGTAGGATCCACTTCAATAGTAAGCCTCGTCAGAGCGCCTGCAATTCTGGATTTGTTGGGAATGTATCCTTTTCTTGGGATTTCTTTTTAAGGAGCAGGTTTACTACTTTGAGCAACTTGATTTTTCAAAGATGGCACATCATTATCCAACTTAGTGAGTATGGTCTCTGAAGCATTGGGGGTTTCTTGCCTCTTTCCCTTGAGGGAAGTTTTCTTGAATTTTCCCACCATGATTAAGTCATCTTCAATTTATATGGCCAAGGATTGAGAAAGTTCGAAAGTAGCCAATCTAGTTATTCTCAACTGATAGCATACTTCTAGTTGTTGTGTGTTAATAAAGAAACATTTTTGTCCGTCGGGATTCAGGTGAATCCTGGTAGGAACTTTATTCATCATTTTGTTGGATTTAGCCATGAAATTCCTCATGGGTTCTGTTGGCTCTTTCTTCGCCTGAAAAAGTTGGGAAAGAAGGGCATGTTCATCTTATGTCATCTTGAATTGATCTTCAAACGTAGTTTTCATATCATTCTAGTTTGTAATGCATCCATTTGGCAAATTATGGAGCCAATCTGCGGAAACGTCATGTAATGTTTCAATGAAGAGGTGAATAGCAACATCTTCAGATTCCACTAACAAAACTGCACATGTAACAAAGAAGGTAGGAATGTGGTCATCAGGTGATGTCTTCCCATCTCCATCGATCTTGGGAAGAATATTCCTCGATCCTCATGGGATGTCAAGTCGAGCTGGTAAGGCCAATGGGCCTATGGCATTTCCCCATGGTACGTTAATTGTCATCTTGGGAAAGGTGGTATGTGAAGGCAAAAAAATGTGAGCAAGAGTAAGTGCTTGACTTGTAGTGATTACTTCCTTGCTTGCTCTTTCAGGACTTGATGCAAGTTTTACAAATCTATGGGGTGTGTTCCTCCTTAGAGGAGATAACTTGAAACCAAACTTTCCTTGAAAGTCAAAAATGGGATCTGATTGACCTTTAGCTTTTTCTCCTCATGTAAACCTCTTTCCTGCCAGTTTGAAATCTTTATTGTGAAAGGATAACTGGTATGTTCTGATCAGATCTCTCATTTTCTCTTCATTCTCTTTCTTGAGCTCTTTGCACCTAAATGACTCTAACAACTCTCACAGCTTGATCTTCTTCGTTATCTAGTACTGATGCAGTGAGATGAAAATGATAATTGCTCATGCGTTTTTCCCAAATAACTTTCCTCAAATATGATGATATGTCTTCTTGAGTATCTGCAAAAATAATATTTGGTTCAAATATAGATGAGTTACCTGTAATAATCATACATATTATTGCCTTGGTGGAAGAGGACCACATCAGTGAGCAACGATCAACACATGTCCAGAAGGTCTTTTGGCCATAAGTCTGAGTGCTCTTCTTCTAAGGTCTTCAATGTGGATTTCTTTGTCAATGGATTTACTATCAGCCACAAATTGTTGCCAGATTTCACAGTTTTCCCAAGGTACTATTTGAAGGCTTACAACAATGTCTCCTTGAAAATCTTCGTCAGGCACAAGATTTGGTTGAATAACTAGAGCTTGTGCAGAGGGGATATTCATAAAGATTTAACCAAACATTGGTTAACGATTCTAGATTCCCCAGTAGAGTTGTCAAAAATTGTTAGCATATGGATTTGCACGCATGCAAATGATATGTAACATTATGGGAAAAAATTCCCTCCTCAATGAAGGTGAGGCTACCTTTATTGAAAACCAAAACTGTATTTACATCTATACATTCAAAATTATATGTGGGGGGTGTTTTGGAACATCAATGGAAAGAAAATTGAATGAGGGAGATGGAATGGAATGAATGTAAGGAATGGAAAGGAATGAATGGAAGGAACATGCGAGAGTTAGGTAAAAGCAAAGCCTAATATCACATGAAGAACTAAGATGAATAACTATCACAAATAAAAACAAAGTTTAAGTTAGCTAAACAAGAATGAGTAAAAGGGAACACACATGAGAAAGTAAATACCAGAGCTTGATCACTATGAACAAGAACAACAGATTAATAGTATTGACAATAAGATAAAAGACAATATTTGCATGCAAGATTTAAACATCTAACATCTAATTAACATAAGAACATCAAATGCTACAGGAGATAATGAATGGGACACAAATTTCATATTTCATTAACTCCAAAATGTCTTCACAAAAGAACACAAAGTTTCTTTCCTGAAACAAAGCTTATACAAGACAATATTTTCTTCTCCTCTCTCAAAGTCACCCTTACAAATAAGCCCCTCACTTCCTTTTATAACCCAAAATTTGTTTACAAAGTCGTTAGGATTTACATTCACATTAAATAGGGAACTTAAGTAACTTTGAGTTTATCAAAAAACTTATAACAAAACAAGAAAAAGAAACCACTTAAGTTATCCAAAGTTTGCCAGAAGTGAGTTTAACAATAAACTCACTTTATAAAAAATTTGAAGTCATTTTAGGAAAAGTACATAAATAAAAGCAATGGGTACATGTGAAACCCACTTAAATGACTTGGACACATGGACATCCTAGTAAAAAATGTGCCACCTAGATCAAGACACCTAGGATTAGTGCCTTATCCATTTGGCGAAGATTATGCATATCCATGTCCTATAGGAATGAACTCATTAACTCTGCTCCACAATCCTCTAGATGACAAGAGAGTCAAGCTTGAAACTTTTGTAATTCATCCACCTCTCCATTTGATCAACATCCTAGTGTGACCAATTTTTTCTTTATTCACATTCACATTCATAATTACACACAATTCTCCACATGCTCTGAATATCTTTCCACGATGAATTATTCATTTGTCGCGAGACCGCAGTCGTTACGCCACCTTGGATTGTAAGAATCCAACTCCTAATATTTTTTCATTGAAAATATCTTCCAAGAGTCAAGATTTTAATTCACTTCTTAAAGTTATGTATTTTGCCTTTGTCACCATCCTGAAGTGTTTTCATTCTAATTCGCTCACGACCATCCAATTCGAGAACGCTCCATTTATAAGACTAGTCGATGAAGTATCACTCCTATTGTTAACACAACTGATAGGGACACACTTGAATGGTGTGGCCTTTCTTGATGATCCCCATAATCACACTTTTCATTGGTCATGGTTTTTCAATGAATAGATCCGCCACAATGATTAAGTGAAGATAATTGATGTAGACAGGTTTCTCCCATTATCGATCTATGACGATAACAATGGATTTTTACTCTGAAGAGACCTCTGCCAATAGCTACCACCTATACCACATAATGAGGAAGTAATAGGTGACCCATTGGTGCCATTGAGAAGCACCTACGTCGTAGAAATGAAACCGAAAGCTCACAAGTCAATGTCACTTCCGCTTCGGAGCTGTTGTAGTTTAATCATCATACCGTGTAGGTTTCGTAGTGCTTCATGTAAGTGATGACCTATTCGGGACTCTATAGGGACACTAGAAATACTTCTACGCATGAGAGACCGCTTCGGAACAAACATCGGGAAAATTCTGACCTTTGGTTGATATGTGATCGCGGAACCGGCTTATGCCGACATGTCCCAAATTGGTATCGTTGATGTTCTCATACTTTGAATGCAGCACAGAGGTTGGTAGAATGCCATGGAACTCATACCGCAACACCGCTTTGTTTGGAGATGACATGATTGTGAAGACGTGACAAAAGCTTGATTTCTAGCTAATACTTCTAGACTTTAAAACTGAACAAATTACCTCTGAAACTCCCCTGGGAAAATAAGTAAATCTTGTTCTGAGAAGCTCTCACTAGATGAGGGATTCTCTTAAAGTACCACAAGTTTTCATGTTATAGGGGTTTTTCCCAATCAAATTCTTCAGTCAAATATTAAAGGTCAAAGTTGACTCTTCTGAAACTGCTAGGAAAATACAGGTGTAAAACTATAAAAATTATGTTTGTTTTTAACTTGGGAAAAATACCAAATGTCACCCTGGGAATTTGTAAATTGGAAAGGGAGCATATGAATGTGGGGAGAATTCAATGAACCAATCCTTTTCTCTTGATGATCAAGTGAGTTCAAAATATTGACCCTCAAAGTCAGTCTCCTTGACTGGCTGAAAATTGCTTGTGTTCGGGATATCAAGCTCCAAATTTGATTACTTCAACAGATACAACCAGCGGCAGCCTTCATTTTGCATCTATTGTTTTCTTCATTAATTTCATTTTCTTGTGTTGATATATATCTTGTTTGATATTTTCAAATGGTTCACATGATTTTTCTTCACGTACAATCTTCCTCTTCTCACAATTGTGTGGATTTTAGCGCAAAAATGACAATGAACTGGTTTTCCCTGTGCAAACGTAGTATTGTTTCGACTGATTTATTTACCTCCTACGTAGTATTTGGCCAATCTTCCATCCTTTAATGTGGCATGTGAATTTTGGATCTATGTGATCTTTTTCTTCCTTTGCTTATGCGTGTGGCTATAGTTGGTGAAGAAATAGCTGTGAGAAAATTATTCTCCTCACTTTGGGTTGTGTTGTCGCCCTCAAAATCCCCCCTCATTTTCTAAGTCAAATTCAAAGATTTTGATATCACACCCTCCAGAGGTGTTCAAGTAAAGTTGGAAGTCTTAAAAGATAGAGAAATTTGTGCTTTGAAATTGTTTAAACTCTCCAGTCTACGTGGTTTGATAAATTTTCCGTTTCCCTGTATAGACGCGTGAAAATTATGTTGGTGTCCTCATTTGAATGAAATTTTCAATATTTCTATGGCCATGGATCATCGAACCTTGTAGTGTTTTCGATCCCTTGGTTCGCGAAAGAAATTTCAAAATCGAGCGCGAAATGGTGGAGATTTCTTCTTTTCTACATTTTTTCCACAATCGTGAATGATGGGCGTTTTCTTCCCTATCAAATTCTAGCCCCATTATCCACAGGTATGTGGACATATCTAATTAGAGGTGTGCTGGTAGAGCAATTTATGTTTTTAAGCCTTTATGTAAAAAGGGCTAAAAGTCATAAAGTGACCCGCAACCCCGATCAGGCTTAAAGGAAAAAGTCAAATGTTGAGCCCACCATTCAAAAGAGTCAAACTAGGGAGGTGGATCATCAGGAAGATTTGATAATTTGAGCCATTTTCATTAAAGGGGCTTAAAGTTAAAAAGTGACCCGTAACCCCGCCAAACACAAAGGAAAAAGTCAAATCTTGGGCCCGTCATTGGAAAGTCAAAGCGGGGAGGTGAATCATCGGAGCCTTTTGATTTTTTTAGCCTTGTTTCCAAAAGGCCTAAAAGGCAAAAAGTGACCCGCAGCCCCGATCATGCTATAAGGGAGAAATCCATATTAAGCCTACATCGAAGGTCAAAGCAGCGAGGCGGGCCTGCGGAGCAATTTATGATTTTGAGCTGGCATTACAAAAAGGTAAAATTATAAAAGTGAACCACGAATTTTTCTCCAATCAAGTGAAGCCACATGTCAAGATTATATCAAAAGTAGGAGGGCGGACCAAAAAATTAAAAAATGTCAAATCTCTATAAAGTCACAAAATGCAAAAGGCATCCTCCACACCCGCTCCAGTAAATTTCTCCCACGTGGACGGTTGGGCTTTAAATTTTCAAAGGCAAAATGAATGGTTCAAATTCAAAGTTACAAAACGAGTGTAATAGTTGCATTATGAAAAGTATGGTTTTTTCCGCCATTGGTGATTCTTTGCAAATCAAGAATCTGAATAGACACGAATGATTGAAAATATTGTAAACCGTTTCTTGCTAACAAAGAAGAAGTTGTAATTGTTTCTTGATTTTATTTAATGGCTTCTTCATGCCATTGTAGGGGGAGGAAATTGATCTTGTAAACTCATTAGTGCATTGTACTTTGAGAAAGCAAGGAGATAGCCATTTTCTTCTACTTCCCTCCATTCTCAAATTTCTTCCATTCCCACATTATGTACAACTTCTGTTTAAGCATCAATACAAGAAGAAGGATTTTATAGCCTTTTTTATGAGGAGATTTTAGAAAATTTTAGTTCACAATCTTATCTCGTCTTGTTGCCATTTACAGGGTTATTTCTTCTCATAAATGCAAGTGTTAACCTTTCTAACTAATGTGCACAGGAATTTGATTTTCTACCTACAACATTAGTTCTCCTACCTCTTTTCTCACTCCCCTTTCCCACCTTCATAGCAAATTCCCCACTTACAGATAACTGCAAGCATTTTCCACATGGTCAGTGGAGTGCCCTTGTTGGATCCCTAGTTAAAAGGCCACCACAGAAACCCACGCTTTATCATCCATGCATACACGACAGCTACACTGGTTAAGTAGAGGGACTTAGATTCCCAGAGCATTGCTTAGGAATTCACAAATTTTTCCACCCAAAAAATTTCCTTTCCAATAATTTTTGGTGTCCACCATTGGACAGATTCAGCAGCATCTACACCTGAAGGCGACCGCAAGGTCAAAAAATTCAAAATTCAAAAAAGAGAAAAATTTATAGAATTTGAATGGCTTTAGGAGCCATATGGATTTAAATCATGGCTATTCCAAGAAACCCTCTTGTTAAAAAATCTGAATTTCTCTTCCACATCCAAGAAGACGTTGCTTCAAATTTGAGGGAAGCTATCGAGCATAATAGAAAAAGTGAAAATCACTACTTCATTGCCACAAGAATTCTTTACCTTGAAGAAGAACACGTTACTGAATTGGAGAGGCAAAGACAAATTCCAACACCACAAAGAAGAGCATAGATTTTCAAGCCGGCAAATTAAACATACACCCAGCAACAGAGACAAGGAGGACAAACTGATCCCATTTTTTAGGAACTTCAAAGGAGACAAGAGCTACTTGTAATCCCAAGGCTTCCTTTTCAAGAAACCGGTCATGTTGGGAACACGAGTGTTTCCAATCCTTTGGATGGTGAATTTCCATACATCAACAAGAACCTTAAAGATTTCACCGATGTGGAGATCGAAGAAGAAGCTAGAGAAAGAGAAGCAAGAGATGATGAAGAAATAAGAGCTCAACTCGAAGAAATCGAGAGACTTCACGCCGAGGTAGACGAAAGAGAAGTAGTAGAAGATGCAGCCTTAGTGAGGTTTAAAAATAGAAACATAAATAGAATGGGGGATCATGAATGTTAACGTGACCGTGAGGCCCGTACGCCTAATGTACCATGGGGAGGAAACACCGGTCCACTGGATCTTGCTCAACCACTCCATGAGCTACCGAGAGGCTCGAGAAAAAAATTCCAAAAATTTAGAGGGGATGGTTCTCAACTCCCTGAAGAGCATGTAGCAGCATTTATCACTACTTGCGGTGTGTTGGGTGTTGAGGATGAAGATGTGTCAGTTCAAATCTTTGTGGAGTCACTCCAAGAGAAAGTTTCCGAATGGTTCTACATGCTACTCCGAGGTCTATCACCTATTGGGAAGATATAAGAAGTGCATTCGAACACATGTTCAAGAACACAAAGGATTATCAGGATATTTTGGAATAATTGGTACAAATGAAGAAAGAAACCTCCAAATCAATGAGAGAATTCGTAGCAAGATATAACAGAGTGATAGAAGAATACCTAAAGATGTGGTGCCTCTTGAAAATAATTTGAAAATATTCTTCATCAGTGCATTGCCATCAGAAGTAGGTTTCTTCCTTAGAAGAACCCAACCAAGAACATTAAGGGAAGCTCAAGACCATGCAATAGAAACTGATGATGATCTAATCTTGTCTGGTAAGGTGAAAGGCCCAATGGAAAGCAAAATGGTTAGAATTCAAACTTTGTCACCACAGATCCAATGTTCCAAAAAATGGCAAATGAATTGGTTGCCTTGAAGAAGCAGCTATCTCAAATCACAATGCGGAATGCTTCAAGGATACCAAACCCTCCAGATAGGCCAAGGATTACTCCACCTCCTCATCGGCTTGCTCTTGAAGCACAACCAGTCAATGCCATCTACGACACCAAAGAGCCAGAGGAGGAAGTAGAAATTGATGAAACTGAAGAAGAAAATATGGAAGACTATGAAAAATATCTTGAGGTCGAGGAATTTGATATGCACAATGGGCTAATTGAGTACGTTGATGATAAATATGGGGATGATGAAGAAGCTTCAAGTTTCTCATGTGTTGTCTTCACTCGTGCATAATCTAGGAAAGGTGCTTCATCCTCAATGGTGGTGGTAAAGGATAAGTAGAATAAAGAAGATTCTCCTCCAGTGGTCACACAAAATAAAAGCATCAGCAGAGGATCACCATTACCACCTTCTATGGATTTAGCCAAAGAAAAAACAGACTCACTGGTCGTCAAGGATCATGCTAATATGCCAAGTAAGTCATCTAATTCTTCTCCTAGCTCAAAAGTTGCTAAGAACAATTATCCTTTAAATGTTGTTCCTGCAAAAACATCTAAGGTTCAATAAAAAGCTACACCCTCACCCCCTTTCAAGTCAATTATTACACCTAAAAAGGAGAATTCAACATCCAAAGTAGAAAATCCTTGACCATGTAAATCTTCCTCCACTTTCGGAACCTCTTCCTTGCTCACCATAACCCCATTTGACTTTGTGGAACATGCAAGCAAAACCAAAGTCCAGCTCTCAGAAATAGAATACCTACAAACAAACCATGCCCAGTTTGAAAGGTTCATTAATACAGTTCGTGGTGGTAACCTTGTATCATCGAGTCCTAATTCTAAAGGCTTACAGCCCACACCATCCACACCACCTTCCCAAAACATGATAACCCTCATTGCCTCCAAAACCAACAGGGTTGAACCTTTCTACCTATCACTCCTCATTAAAGGATTCCAGCTAAATAATTGTATCATAGATTCTGGAGCCTCAGACAATGTGATGTCAGCCAAAGTTGTAAATGCTCTAGGCCTCGCCTTTACCCGGGTAAATGGCACATGTTACTCAATGGAATCCAAACAAGTGCCATTGGTAGGAAGAATCAAAGATGCACATGTAGCACTAGTAGATTTTCTAGACAAGAAGGTGCTCCTAACCATACTGGTAGCAAATATCCTAGCATCCTTTGGTATGCTATTGAGGAGAAATTTCTGCAGAGACCTGGGTGGAGAGATAAAAATGGATTGGTCATCTACAACTATCCTAGTAAAAGGTGAAATAAATAATTTACTACTAGTAAGAAAGATGAAGTTCACAGTATGAAGGTCTGATGATTTGAAAGCAAACATTCTCTTTCAAGATTGTGGGCTAGGAAACTACTTCCTCACCTCAAGAAAAGAGGAGAACTTGCCACTTCTCATAGAGGAAGATAAAGATAAAATTTGGAAAATGGAATTTGATGGTAGTCATTCCAGTGTGGGCTCAGGAGCTGGTGTAGTATTGTACTCTCCTTCCAATGAGTTGTACCCATTTTCCTACACGCTGCGATTTGATAATACAAATAACACTGCAGAGTATGAAGCACTACTCTTAGGCATGAGTACAGCAAAGGATGTAGGAATCAAGAAACTAAGATGCCAAGGTGATGTATAGGTTATAGTAAAGTATGTCTGTCAACAATAGCAGGTGAAGAATCCAAGACTCCGGCATTACAGAAACAGAGTGTGGGACTGCATTGAATCTTTTGATGCATTTTCCATTGAAGCTATTCCAAGGGAACAAAATGATAAGGTTGATTCTCTTGCAGTTTCAGCTTCCCTAGTGACACCTCATCCTTCTTTTCGTAAGGACAAAGTGACCATTGAAATGGTATGTAGGCCTCATGTACCAGATAATGCAAATCATTGGCAAGTCTTTAATGATGATAACCAAATTCTAGCCTTTTTAGAGAAAAGGGATAATTTCAATAATCTCTTCTTCAAAGGAGTTAAAAATCCACACTGAGAAGCAGTCCCCAAAGAAGAGAAAGAAGGAATTGAAGGGATTGATGATGAGGGAGTAATCAAATTGAAAGGGAACAAATTTTCCAAAGGCATGGTCTCTTTAGAAGACCTCTTTGACAGACATGACAAATTCATTCAAGAGAAAGAAAAGCAATATTCTCGGTGCCCAACTGATTTTGATAAAGAAAACATTGGTACCCCGGAGGATCCAACGATGGTCAATATTGGAAAATGTTGCCCGCCTGAAGAAAAAATAAGGTTTGTTGCTTTACTCAAAAAATAATCAGATGTCTTGGCATACTCTTATGATGAACTCAAATCCTTCCATCCAAAGGAAATGCATCACTCAATTCCTTTAAAGTGGGGTGTTAAGCGCTTCAAGAAGAAACAAAGGTCGTACAACCCAAAGATTGATGATACCATCAAGGAGGAGGTAATGAAGATGCTTGATGCAAGGATCATATTTCCCATCCACCATTCAACGTGGGTGGCTAACATTGTGCCAGTGCGGAAAAAGAATGGTGAAATAAGGATATGTGTAGACTTTCGCAACCTAAACCAGGCATCACTAAAGGACAATTATCCTCTTCCTATCATGGACCATATCCTACAAGCAGTCACTGGATCTAAAATGATTTCATTACTGGATGGATTCTCAGAAAATAATCAAATCAAAGTAGCAGAGGAGGACCACACCAAGACAACCTTTACAACACCTTGTGGCACTTTTACCTACAACAAAATGCCTTTTTGCCTAATCAATGCAGGAGCTACATTCCAAAGGGTGATGGATTTGGCCTTCAAATATCTGAAGCATTGCATTGTCATATATCTTGATGATCTCATAGTATTTTCAAAGAAGAGGGGAGACCATATCTATCACTTGGAACAGGTACTTGCTAGGTGTAGGAAACATGGCATATCACTAAATCCAAAAAAGTGCATTTTTGGAGTCACAGAAGGCAAGTTATTAGGGCACATTGTGAACAAACATGGAGCACACATTGATCCTGAGAGGGTTAGATCCATTCAAGCACTAGCCCTGCCCATAAGCAAGAAAGGAGTTCATTCATTCTTTGGAAAGGTGAACTTCCTTCGTCGTTTTGTGTCTGAGTTTGTTGAGTTGATGAAGCACATCACTTTCATGAAGAAACCACAAGAAAACTTCAAATGGAACAATGAATGGAAGGCATCATTCAAAGAGATCAAGAAATCCATTGCCAAGGCTCTGACTCTTGTATCTCTAGATTTTAACAAAGAATTCATCATGTATTTTTATGCATCAGAACATACACTCTTTGTTGTTCTCGTTCAGAAAAATGATGAAGGTGTGGAAGCACCTATTACTTTCATGAGTTTTCCTTTGAAAAATCATGAGCTAAAATAAATCCAACTGGAGAAGCATTCCTATGTGGTGGTCAAGGCTATAAAAAACTTTAGGTTTTACATCCTCAATTCCCATACGGTGGTGATGGTCCCTGACAGTGCAATCAAGTCCATCTTGACACAGTAAGATCCTGGAGCTAAAAGAGGGAATTGGATTGCAAAGAATCAATAATATGACTTGGAGATTCAACCCTCCAATCTGGTAAGGGGAAATGGCTTGTGGAAGTTGATTACTGAAGATGAAACACTCAAAGTTCAACATGGTGAAGAAAATTGTGCCTACTCAACTTGTTCAGAAGACAACCCACAGGTTCTCTTTGTCACTACTACTGATGAGTGGTATGTTGATATTACCTATTACCTGATTTATGGAGAATGCCATACTCATCTTAATTACAAGCAAAGGAGAACACTCAAGCTGAAGGTAGCTAAATTTGTAATCTGGAATCATGCGCTTTATAGAAGAGGCCTAGATGGTTGTTTCCTTAGGTGCGTATATAAAGAGCAGCAAGAAAATTTTCTTAAAGCATATCATGACCAAGAATGTGGTGGACATTTTTCAGCAATGTTCACTGCACACAATATCCTCCAAGGTATTATTGGCCCACCATATTTACAGACACTCGAGATTGGGTTTCTAAATACAGAGCATGCCAATATTTTGTTGGAAGACCACAACTCATTTCATTACCACTCATTCATGTGGTTATTAAAGAACCATTTCAACAATGGGGGTCGGACTTCATTGATGTTTTGAACCCTCACTCAAGTGTGGGGCACACCTATGTACTCACAGTAACAAACTACTTCACCAAATGGGTGGAAGCCATTCCAGCCAAACAAGTCAACACTGAAACAACATGCAATTTCATAAAGGAGAATATCATAGTCCATTTCAAAGTGCCACAAAATATTATAGCAGATAATGCTACATATTTCTCTTCAAGAGAGATGACCGAGTTTTTCTATAGCTACGGAATCTCCCTATCGCATTCTTCTGACTACTATCCACAAGGAAATGGATAGGATGAATCAAGTGACAAGAACATAGTGACCATTTTCCGCAAGCTTGTAAATGAGAATCAAAGGAATTAGCACAAAAGGTTGTATGACGGATTATGGGTGGATAAGATCACTCCCAAGAATGAAATAGGTATGTCACCATTTCAACTGTTGTATGGATTCGAAGCATAAATCCCTCTCACGATCGAGATGTCAGCTCTCAAGTTGCTACAGGCAATAGAAGATGGTCAGTATAAGGATTCCATTGACAAGAGGATCCTCTTTCTTGAGAAGCTGGAAGAAAAAATACTCCAAGTGGTGGATCACATTAAGGAGAACCAATTGAAAGTAAAGAAGATTTTTGATAAGAAGGACAAGGCAAGGGAATTCAAAGTTGGAGACTTCATCCTGTTATGGGACAAGAGAAGAGAACCAAAAGGAAGACATGGAAATTTTGATTCATTATGGCTCGACACATTCCAGATTCGTGAAGCTTGCGGCGAGAACACATTTTGTCTCTCATATTTGGACGGAACTCCGTTGGAATTGCCTTGGAGTGGGAAATACTTGAAATTATATCATCATTTAAAGTGGGTTGCTCCCCTGCCTTGTACCATAGGTGTGTTTGCCTTTCCATTGTGTGGTTTTGTGTCCCCTTCTGTTTTGTTTCTTGTGTTTCCTTCCAGTTGTGTGCTTGTGTGTTTCCTTCTTCTGATCTTTCTTTCTCGAAGTTAGACATGACTCTACAAGGCCCAATGGATAAGGCACTGGTCAAGGAATTACAGGGTCTAGAGATTGAGATTATGGATTCCCATGTCATATCTTCACTATGCTTAGTCCATGTCATGTCCCCAAGCTAGAGCTAGTTGTTGTCACCCTCAAAATCACCCCTCATTTTCTAAGTCAAATTTGAATATTTTGAATTCACGCCCTCCAGAGGTGTTCAAGTAAAGTTGGAAGTCTAAAAAGATAGAGAAATTCATGTTTTTAAATTGTTTAAACTCTCCAGTCTAGGTGGTTTGATAAATTTTCTGTTTCCCCATCTGGACGCATGAAAATTCTATTTTTGTCCTCATTTGAATAAAATTGTCAATCTTTCTATGGCCATGGATCGTCGAACCTTGTAGTGTTTTCAATCCCTTGGTTCGCGAAAGAAATTTGAAAATCAAGCACGAAATGGTGGAGTTTTCGTCTTTTCTACATTTTTTCCACAGTCGTGAATGATAGGTGTTTTCTTCCTCATCAAATTCTAGCCCCGTTATCCATGGGTACGTGGACATATCTAATTGGAGGCGAGTCGGCGGAGCAATTTGTGTTTTTAAGCCTTTATGTAAAAAGGGCTAAAAGTCATAAAGTGACCCACAACCCCGATCACGCTTAAAGGAAAAAGTCAAATGTTGAGCCCACTGTTCAAAAGATTCAAAGTGGGTAGGTGGATCATCAGGGAGATTTGAGAATTTGAGCCTTTTTCATTAAAGGGGCTTAAAGTTAAAAAGTAACCCGCAGCCCCGCCAAACACAAAGGAAAAAGTCAAATCTTGGGGCCATCATTAGAAAGTCAAAGTGGGGAGGTGAATCATTAGAGCCTTTTGAGTTTTTGATCCTTATTTCCAAAAGGGCTACCCATAACCCTGATCATGCTATAAGGGAGAAAGTCAAATATTAAGCCCGCATCGAAGGTCAAAGTAGGGAGGTAGGCCTGTGGAGCAATTTGTGTTATTGAGCTCACATTGTAAAAAGGTAAAATTATAGGAGTGACCTGTGACTCTGTCTCCAATCAAGTGAATCCACGTGTCAGGATTATATCAAAAGCGGGAGGGCGGACCAAAAATGTAAAAATGTCAAATCTCTATAAAGTCACAAAATGCAAAAGGCATCCTCCACGCTCGCTCCAATAAATTTCTCCGATGTGGACGAATCGGATTCAAAGTTTCAAAGGCAAGATGAATAGTTCAAATTCAAAGTTACAAAATGAGTGTAACGGCTGCATTATGAAAAGTCTGGTTTTTTCCACCATTGGCGTTTCTTTCCAAATCAAGAATCTGAACAGACGCGAATGATTGAAAAGATTGTAAACCGTTTCTTGCTAACAAAGAAGAAGTTGTAATTGTTTCTTGATTTTATTTAATGGCTTCTTCACACCATTGTAGGGGGGGGGCAATTGATCTTGTAAACTCATGAGTGCATTGTGCTTAGAGAAAGCAAAGAAGATAGCCATTTTCTTCTACTTCCCTCCATTCTCAAATTTCTTCCATTCCCACATTATGTACAACTTTTGTTTAAGCATCAATATAAGAAGAAGGATTTTGTAGCCTTTTTGATGAGGAGATTTTAGAAACTTTGAGTTCACAATCTTATCTTGTCTTGTTGCCATTTGCAGGGTTTTTCCTTCTCATAAATGCATGTGTGAAATTTTTTAACTAATGTGTGCAGGAATCTAATTTTCTACCTACAACATTAGTTCTCCTACCTCTTTTCTCACTCCTTTTCCCACCTTCATATAAAATTTCCCCCCTTGTAGATAATTGTAATCATTTTCCGTAGCGTCGGTGGAGTGCCCCTGTTAGATCCCCAATCGAAAGGCCACCACAGAAATCCACACTTTCTCACGCATGCATACATGGAAGTTGCACTGGTTAAGTAGAGGGACATAGATTCCCAGAGCATTGGCCGGGAATCCAGAAGTTTGTCCAACCGAAGAATTTCCTCACCAACAGGTTATGTAGATTTATTCTTTGGCATGTATGGAATATTTCTTTCTCCATTTGACAGTTTTTTCTGATCTATTTTAGACTATGTATTTGTTTCACACTTGCATGAGCTACTCCACTTCCACCTATGTGAACAACCTTCACTTCACCCTGCATGGAATTTTTGTTTTTTTTAATATATTCTTCACCCCATGCATGGGAATTTATTGTTTATTACCCACGTGGGTCTCACCTCCTTTGGCAGTGAATGATCTCTTTCATTTCCCTGGCACGTGGATATTTTGCCTTCCTTAGGCCTGTTTGGAATCATGCATATTTCCTTTATTTTTTAATACATCCCTTGCATGTGTGGCTTCTTTGTTTGATTCCTTGACTTCAAAAAAATAGCCAGCAGCTCTTGCATCTCATAATTATGTATTTCTATCACATTTTCAGTCAAGTATTTCTCCACCTCGGATGTCACTTTTCCCTTGTCAACATAAAATCATGTATAATTGGATTGTAAGCTACATCAGATCCACGAATGTTGTAGAGTGATGTAACCTCATCAAGTGCAGTGAGGATGATGGCCTCAGATTTCTCTTGATCAATCTTTTCTCTTAAATAATCCATCTATTCTTGGACAGAACACCCAGAAAATTCCAGAGGATGTATATAGATAGGTGATGCTTCAGGTTGATCCCTTTGAACTTTCACCCACAAAGATCTCACCTCCTTTTTGGCAGCAAATGGGCATTTCTTTGTGGATTTTTGCTTAGGAAAATGTGTTTTAGACTGCTAACTTGACCAATGGATGCATGTGGGCTTTGAGTAAGGCATTGGGTGCAGCTTATAACCCCTTTTTTAATCTCTCCCTTGATGTTTGGGCAGATAATAGGTAAGTGCATGGAGCTTTTCTTGTTTGGCATGAACAGATTTGAATAGCTTATATGTGGCCCCCTACTTCCTTCTTCATTCCATTATTAGCTGGATTTTAGTATGTGTGCTCAATATGACACAATACAACAAAAGAAATAGCTTAAATAAAATATACATAGTGCAGAGAAGATAAAACCTCTAAAACTTGGGTCTCTTTTTTAAATATTTGAACTCGAGCGGAATTTAGCATGCCATACAGATCAAGGACTCTGCACAGAGCATGGAGGATCCAGAACAATTGGAGAAGGATGGTTTCTTGTAAGCCTGTGATCTCGAAATGGAGATAACTACCTAGAACTCTCAAGGTTGTTTAGCTCTAGCTAATGCCTGTCCTAGGTTTCCGTGTGAAAGTCGAGGAGTACCTATAGAATGAGTTTTTTTTCTTCTAGCTTTGGATGTCTGCAATATTTCCTTGTTTCTCCTTCTTGCCAATTTCTTCCGCTTATGCAACCTCTTGTAAATGTCACCTTCCCAATTTCTAGATGATAGAAGTAAAATTGAAATCATCCACGATAATTAGAAGCAGAAAAATAATTGCCCCGGCAATTGCTCACTGCAATTACGACAATTAAAAAATAAAAAGTTCTTCCAAGTTTGTCTAACAACTTTCATGAGTATTAAATTAATATTTATTAATTAAAAATCTTAAAATTTAATAAATATTAATTTTATTAAATAACAAGGTAAGTATTAATTAAATAATTAAAACACAGTTTGTTTCATAGTGGGAGAAGGGATTATTCAAAATGGATGAAACGAAAAACCAAAATGACCATGAGAATGAGATGATCACGATGAGCGTAATAAATCATGTGAAATAACACTTTTGAAAAAAAATCACGTTTATTAATTTTGTGAAGTCAAAATTAGCTAATAACAGGAAGTTGATTCCTTTAACCTTTCTATCCTTCAACTTAGGATGCATGACATCCAATTGTCTACGTAATTCAATTAGAACTAGTTTATCACTGACATACCTTGGGAGCTTGTATGGGTATCCATCGAAGCCACCAACCTGAATGAATTTGGATGCATGAAACTGGATGAAGTAGCTTCCATACACACCGATGAGGTCTGTAGTGTCTCTTTAGATTCTCAAAGCAATATTACCTTCTAGTGACTTGAGTACAAACATAGTGAGGGCATCACCGACTCGTCTAAAAGGTTGCAAGTTTTCCTTATGAGTTATCTGAGGGTGGCATTCATATATCATCATGTCTTCACTCAAATCTCTAATGGTGGACAATCCCATCCAAATCATATTTGTAGTGATGGAATACACAAGGTATGAGATCATGTAGAATTCACTTATCAAGGCCACACCCAAAAAGGAATCATATAGGTTGTTATTTATGATTTGATACCAATCAATGTGTTGTGATCCTTCGTAGATGATATTAATGAGCTCTGTTATCCAAGGCTTGAATTCCTTCGTTGTGGGTTCTCCCGTGACTTGAATCAAGAGAACTATAGTATCTAACAGCTCTTCATGAAAGTATACTCTTACTACAGTTTTAGGGATATTAAAAGGCCCTTTTTTTGTAGTTTCAACCATGAGTTAGCCAATATATTTTGGATCTTGGAGTCCTGGTTGTTACATTTAGCTAGAGCATTGTCTTTGGTCAAAACCACAAAATTTTTTCCTTCGTATCCCAAAAGTAGTTTTAATGTGAACTAGGTTTAGTTGAGTCAACAATGAGCCACTTTCTGCTTTGATCTCTTTGTTTATGGGATCATAACGATCAGAACATGCCAAGACCAAATCCATACATTGGATGGATAGACTAAATATTGTATCATGATACAAGCCACTGCGAAAGATCTGCCATGAGAGTTTGGTTACCTTCTGTCATCCTCACTTTTAGGTCCTCGAAGTCCATGAAATTCACATTTTTATATACGATGGGAATTTTGGTGATTAGGATGGAGATAGGATCATATCCATAATATTTTAAATTCATATTTGAAATAGGTAGCTTGATAATTTGGTAATGACAAACTGGTACTGACAAGGTAAAATTTGATTTTTATTGGGATTTAATGAAATGAACAACTAAAAGATAGATTTTTCCAAACTAGGAGCAATATTCAATGGAATTAGGCACGAATGGATTCATTTGAAATTTATTAAGGAGGAGATGACTTGAACCAAAATTGAGGTAATTCTCTCATGAGAATCAACAGGAAATGAGAAAAGGGGTTTTGGGCATGACTTACCACATTTTAATAGGATTTTGTCTGAAATATTGATTAGATAATTTTGGGAGAAAAAATCATCAAAATCACATAGGACTTGATTTTTTTGAAATGTGTTGTTGAGAGGAATGAGTTTTCTAATTTTTGTGTAAATATCTTATGGGAATTTGTGGGAATTTTTAAAACAAGTTTCTGTTGCAAGGTGAGTTTTTTTAATGGAGTTTGCAAGAAAAACATGAAAAACTCACATGAAATGAATATCTCAACTCTATTATATGAGTAATAAATCAATGAAAAGGAATTTTGGAGTAGAACGCATGAGAAAAATATCATGTGGATTGACCTTGGGGTTCACAACATATGAACACTTTACTTTTTGGGAAAATTATGGAGAACAAGGGTTTTATAAATGAAAATTTAAAATAGCAAATAAAAAAACCACTTTTCTACATAATTTTAATTTTTATCTTATATCAGGTTAACAACATTTTCATGGAGGATAAACATGCAAAATTTCAAAGGAATTTGTCTATGGAAGCTCAAGATATGAGAATAAATGGATTGAGAAATAGTAGGGCATCAAAAATCTTTCACGGAGGAATGGGAGGAATAAATGAAGTTCATGGAGAAAATGGAGATGCACTTTTTGTTATAAAATGAGGTTGAGATGGTTTTGAGGTGCATTAAGTGACTTGCCTTTGCTTTTGGGAGAGAAAGCACATTTGTGAAAGTGAGAAGGAACTCAAGCACATGTTTATTATGTGGGAAGAACTCAAGTTTCCAAAAGCACACTTTTGGTTCCCAAGTGGAATCAAAGTGAACTTTTCACTCTCATGAGGAACCTTTAGGTGCACTTTTTGTTCCTAAGTGGAACCTTAAGTGAAAAGTGAAACCTCAACAACATATTAGGACATAGGAACCAAGAAAGTGCATTCCAATAGGAAAATAGGTGGACTCTCTTAAGTGACAAAAAGTGCAATACTAACAACAAAAGATAATTTGGAACTAACTTAAGTGATAAAAATGGCAATCCCAATAACAAAATATAATTTATAACTCACTTAAGTTCCAAAAGCGCAATTTTGGTTCCAATGAGGAACTAAAGTGAAAAATGGAAATTCAACACCAAATTAGAACACCTTAGTTCCCATAAGTATCTTTTAAAGTGTCATAAGAAACTAAGGAAAAATTTTAACTTCAAATTAGAACCAAGTACATCCAAAAATCACGCTTTGAGTTGTGAGAAGGAACTAAAGTTCCCAAAAGTGCATTTGGAGGCTTGAATGAGAATTGAATGGTGAAACTTTCACTCCCAAAGAAAGAGTATGGATTTTGAGGCCATATGACACATGATTTTGAATATAAATCACCAAATGAATCTATTTCCACCATTTCCAAGGGATTAAAGTGATTGTGTCTTGAGGTTTCATCCAAAACCCAAAAGTGACTAAATTAGTAGGCATAACGGGGCAGCATGGGGCTTTTGGTCATGGAGCAAAATTGTAAGGATAAAAAAACTAATGCTAGAAATATGTGAAGGATTCCATGATACCTCTTTTAAATGATAGCCTAGTTCCCAAATCCACCGAGAACTCCTAAAACCTTTTGTGCAATTTGACACTTTAATATGGCCAACAATTTACAGTTTGTGAAGGGTTTCCATTTTCGATACCTCCAATATTTTATCTTGAACATACTGGCATGTAGTAGACCCTAAAATATTTCTAATAACTATGGTTTTGGCTCCTAAGACCGTGAAAGGCTCCTGAAACCTTCCGCACAAGTTGAATTTTCTCAGAAGATTGAGAACACCTCTTCCTTATAAAAATCTAGAAGTAAATATGTTCACAAGACTAGTGCAAATCTCTCTAAATATTGTTGTCATGAAGTAGACTCAGATACCTTTCTAATCAATGTAATCTAGGCTTTTGAAAACACCCAGAGCTCTAGAAACCTTTCACACAATTCAATACTTGCAAAGAGATCATTTTGAAAATTTTGATCAACTTCTTCGAAAAATAGCATAAAATTTTGTAGGGTTGTCAAGTAAAATGCCTAGGTATTTTACATTCCAACAACTAGATCATACTCAGGGAATTGACTTAGTTTGAGTGAAGCATAAAAAAGGAACTAATGAACATCAAAATTTCACAAGCTTATGTAAGCTAGTGCCTTATCCATTGGGAAATAGGGTCTTGAAGGGATATTAGAATGAAATGAGATGGACACAAAACACGAAAGAAACAAACACACAACAAGAAAGGGAAACACACCACACAATGAAAACAAAATTAAATAGTGGGGGATAACCTACTTTCATTATTTGTACAATTTTAATTATTTTCCTCTATGAAGCAATTCCAAGGGAGTGTCATCAAGGTAAGACAAGTAGAATGTATTGTCTCCACAAAAATGTCTCATCTTGAAGGGTCCCAACCATACAGAATCAAGCTTCACATGGATACCTTTTAGCTCTCTTCTCTTATCCCAAAGTACGACAATGTATCTGATTTGGAATGTTGTTTCAAGTGTCTTCTGATCAAAAAAAAAAATCACCCTCATTCGATGTTCTCTAGTCTAATCATCTATTATGATCCTTTCTTGATTGATCTTCTCAAGGTACAAGATCATTTTATCGAAGGAGTCCTGGGATTGGCCATCTTCTATTTCCTTTATCATTTGCAAGGAAGGTAAATTAATTGATATGGGCACTTCTGCCTCTATCCCATATAATAATTGAAATGGTGACATTCCTATTACTTTCTTAGGCATGATCTGATCTGCCCATAATGCATCATATAATTTCTTGTGTCAATTCCTTTGACTTCGATCCACTACTTTAAGGAGGATTGTTACAATTTTATTTATACTAGATTATTCTTGACCATTAGCTTAGGAATAATAATCAGATGAATGGGAGACATAAATATTATGCTCATAAAATTTTTTGTTCATTTCTATGGAAGAAAAATAGGTAGCATTATCTGTAAAAATCTTGTATTTAACACCAAAATAGACTATGATGTTCTCTTTGAGGAAAATACATATTATTTTTGTGTTTGCATGCTTGAGTGTAATTTCCTTGACCCATTTAGTGAATTAATCCATATTAGTAAGCACATATGTATGACATACACTAGAGTGTGGATTCAATACACCCACAAAGTCCAAACCCCATTGTTGAAATGGGTCTTCAATAACTATAGGTATGAGAAGAAGTGCAACCAACTGGGGTCTATCGACAAATTTTTGACATGGTTTACATTTAAATACCCACTTTTCAGCATCCTGGAATAAAGTAGGCCAATAATATCCCCTCTTTAAGATCTTATGAGTTGTGACCAAGGCTGAAAATTGACCACCACAGGCTTGATCATGATATGATATCAGTAACTTTTCATGGTGTAATTTGTCAACACAACATAAGCAACAGCCATTTAGTCTTCTTTTATATAGTACATGATTCCAGACTACAAACTTTGTTGCTCATAGTTTGAGGGTCCTTTGTTATTTCCCATTCACATGAGGTGGGAAATCACAATATGTCAAGAAATAAGTAATGTCGGAAAGTACTATTCAGAGGTGGTACTTACAAAGAGTATTATAGGTAATTTGTTATCTGAGATATCACTTTGTGAGTCCAGATCCATTTCTTCACTTGGATCCACATTATTTTCGGTAATAAGTTGACATAATCATTTCCCTCTTACAAGATTAGTCAAGTAGATATCAAGATCATATTCTTGAACCTTAGAAAGCCATATGCCTCTTTTGGATGTGAATTCCTACTGAGTAAGAATTGAATTCACCACAATATCAAGAAAAAATAAGATTATATGGGATTTTAAGATATAAAACCTAAAAAAATTAACAATTTTGACAATCGTGAATGCATGCTTCCCCACGGATAAGTATTTTAGCGCATGTTCTTTCAATGTGTAACTTGTGAAAGTAATAGGAAATTCAACTCCTTTATTTTTCTAGACCAAAATAGATGATAATGTGTGCTTGGATTCATAACAATATATGATAAAATATTTATCAAATTTGGGCACACTAACATGGGAGCATAAGCAATGGCCTTATTTATGTTTTTAAAATAAATCTTCCCTTCCTTATTCCAACCAAATTTTCCTCGATGTTTCATCATATTAGTGATATGCCTGGTCAGTTTTGAAAGTTTGGGAACAAAATGATGAAGAGAATTTACTTTACTGGAGAAAGAATGAAACCCTAGATTTCTTATAGGTAAAGAGAGATTTTGAATGACTTCTACTCATTCATGATCAATATTGATTCCTTTCTTGTTCATGATGTGTCCAAGGATTTTCCCTTTTATCAATCCAAATACTGACTTTTTAGGATTCAAGCAAATGTCATGTGCTCTACTCACGATGAGAAAATGTTTAAGACGATTCAAACGATCTCCTCACTTTTTTTAATATACCATGAGGTCATCAGGGTATATCACTAAGCATTTATTTTTTAGATCTTTGAAATCAAAATCAAAATCTCTTTGAAATGTATCTCCTTTATTAATAATACCAATCAACATATGTTTGTACATAAATGCCCCCCACGGAGTAGTGAATGCAGTCTTGTGTTGATATTTTGGTGCTACCTCAATTTGATTATATATAGAAAAGCCATGAAGCATAAAGAGCATTTTCAAACCAATAACTACTTGGTGGATCTGATCCATGATTCATAGAGCATAGTTTCAAAGAATCCTAATTCAACTTCCTAAAATCAACACAAATCCTTATTTCACCACTCTTTTTACAAAATGGAACTATTTTTTCCACCTAAGTGGAGTGACGGATAGGAAAAAATATACGAGAATTCAACATTTTGAATAGTACTTCCTTTATGGTTCTAACTATTTTTAGATTGTACTACCTTTGTTTCTTCCTGAATGGTTACACTCCTGACTTTAGAGGAATGGAATGCTATGTTTTCTTGGGCCTAAAGGACTACAATTATTCATATGAGTAGGATAGTACATCTGAGTATTTCTTTAAGAGTGAAACAAATCCTCTACATTCTTCTAAAGAAAAACACTTTCCCATATTAACTAGCCTTGACTTCCCCACTTTTCCAATATTGATCTTTTCATACTCAGTAGATCTAAAGAGATACTTCTCAGCCTTAACTTTCACAAACCTATCATGTTTTTCAAAAATATATTCCAAAGGTACAAGGCCTTTACGGATCTTGTTACCTTTTATCATGATGACACCATCTACATCTACTACTTCAATTTTACATTTTTTTATTGCTTGAATTAGACTCCCTATGTGGAGCATCACTTCCCTCACAATAGAGGTTGTTCAAATTATATTTCTACTTCAAGAAATAAAAAAAATTATTTTTATCGTTGAAAACTTACCAGATTTCAGTGTTATTTGGCACACTGTTAGGGCGAGAAAATTCCTAAGTATGAGACATGCACAAAGGCCAAAGGATACACTCAAGGGTACACATGGAATCATGATCAGAACAATTTATAAGGTTTAAATAGTGTGCAAAGGTACAAGAGGAAGTATGAGTAACCATGCGTGAAGGTTTACACACATGTACAATAGATTCAACAGCTAGTCAAATTTCCAAGGAAGGCTAAAAATAGGAAAAAACACGGGGTTGATGTGATTGTCAAGGCAAGCTAAAAATAGAAAAAAAACATGGATAAGGAACAAACAGAATAGGATAAGTAACCTACATAGATAATAATAGACATGAATCATGCATGAAGGAGGCAAGTCTATTTTAGCACATAAAAGAGAAGTTATTTTATAGCAGGATAAAGATGGAGCTTCCAGAAATAAATCAGGTCGCTTATGGAGAGCCACATGTTGGGCACCTAAATAAAGGAAGTACGAGTTAGAAAAGCATGCAAGCTATGTATAGGGTGGTTTCTTTTTAGAGTGAAGTGGTGAAGTACAGGTTCCCATCATGTGTGTGTGTGTATCCATGTAATCTAGGGGTATGCGGATAGAGTGATAATGTTTTTGGAGTCCATAGTGAGTCTTGCCTTGTGCATGATTCTATGTAGTGAAGGGTTGTTCCTCTAAATATTATAATATGTCATTGTTTATAATGGAAATACAACTCTCTTTTTGGTTATGACTAATTATCTTGTGCATGTTACAGTAGTTCATGTTATTCATATAATATAGATGCATGTTATGTTAAACCATTAATGGATGGAATACATATTGACAATCAAACATAAGGAGGGACCTGGTAGTGTTGCATGCACTTCAGGTGAGCACTTAGCCTTTATCTGGTTGATGTGTCAGCATACCCCGACTAAGTTGTGTTGATCCTATACTACGACGTGACACACACTTGTTCTGAAAATAATTTTAGCTAAATATTTTTAGTCCCCAAAATATGGGTGGGGAATAAGAAAATAGGCATAGATAGATAAATAATTTTCTTTCTCATTTGATTCATGCAAAATTTCTTGATTTTGAAAATGATTTCAAAGGGCTTCCATGTAATCCTATACCTTGTTTTTGTAATGCATGATCCTTTCGTTCTTCACTTGGACTTGGTTTTAAACTTGTTTAACAATAATCTCAACATCCCCTTGGCATTGTAACTTCTTAATTCCCATTTCCTTAGTGAATTTTATCCCTAACACCAAGGCTTCATATTCTGTAGTATAATTCTTGTTTGAAAATTGTTGCTTATATGAGAGAGGGATAAATTTAGTAGTAGGAGAAGTGAGCACCACACTTGTGCCCAATCTTTAAGTAAAACAACTTCCATAAAATTCTAGAGTCCATAGATCATTTCCTTCCTCCTCTAGTACAGTGGGAAACTCTTCATATTTTTCAGTGGTTAGAAAGTAGTTTCCCATCCTCTCTGTCTTGGTACAAAAATATCAGTTGGTGGATCATCAAGTTTATAAACTATGTACTTCATTTTTCATCTTAAGAAGAAGCTTATTCATTTGAACCTTAACAAGAGTGGTAGCATAAGATCAATCCATCTATATTTCACCTCCTACATCTTGGTAGAAGCTTCTACTCAGCAACATTTCATAACATGTCGGCCTATTTGTAACCAATATGGTTATTTTTACCCTCTTGTCTGGAAAAGTGGTGAAAGAAACTTGGGAATCCTCTATCCGGACAACAAGAGGAACCTATTTGGTTTACATAGAGTATCAATGACCATATAAAATGGGTTGATGTGATACCAAGAGGATTTTTAACCTTAATTGATTCAATGATACAATTTTTTAGCCTGTGGCATCCAATGAGAAAAGAAAGGTAAAAAGGTTGTAATTTGACTGAGGTAGATGGAATTACAATGATAAGGTTCTAGGATGAAGGGGATGGGGGATTAGGTAAGAATACCTTAGAGGTGGATGAATTTTAACTAGACTCTGGTTTACCATATTTAATTAACCAGACTAGTTTATCAAATTGCTTCGAATTGGTTTGCAAGTATTCCAATTCTGAAATATGAACTTTAGAATTTTAAACGTGGTCAATGATATCAAATGAGGTGGAAGTGGAAATTTCAAAAGTTGTGTCCATTTTAGAGGAAGATGTAGATACTAATTTGGGATTGGAAGAGGGAACTATAGATTTTGTAGAAGAAAGTTTAATGGAGGTGGATGTGGATGACTTAGTTAGAGAAGAAGATGTGGCTAGAGCCATGGTGGAATTGGTATTCTTCTTCACAGATTCCATGGAAGGGGCAGAAAATATCCTCTGTTGATTATTGCATTTTGTAGAGTCGTCATTTGAGGATTTGCATACTTCTTCTGAACAATAGCTGAGGAGGCTTATTTTTTTTATTTTGAATGGGTAAACACCAGGCACGAATAACTATTCATATTTGCCACTACTTCAACATATCATCATCTGAGGAATATTCACAATAGACAATATCATCATCTTTAACCTCATCAGCCTCTAGGAAATTTCCTTTCTCTTCTTGTTCTTCATGTTCTACAGTATCTTCTTCTTCTTCTTCTTGATCTTCACAAGCTAAAGTTACAGGAGGAGCTTATAGGGTAAGTATTTGTGGGGAACTGATAATTCTTTTCTTATTCTAAAAATTCTTTCTAGGTACATCATTATAGGGAGAAATCTAGTGAGTTGATTCTTAAGAGAAATTAGAACATTAGCTAGATTTTACAGTAGTAGATTACTACTTCCTGAGCTAGAAATTTGACCTTTATTCTTGTTTTATACTCTTCTATTTTTTCTAGACATGATTAGTTCATACTCTAATTGAAGTGAAAGATTTTGAGCTTCATCCACAGTAGTCGAATAAGACCTTCTCAAGATAGATCCAACTTAAGATAATTGAGATTTTTTGAAAAACCTAGATGATTATCTTGGGTGGGTCTAGCAGCCTCAAGGATCTTGTTGATCAACTTGTTGAACTTGGCTATAAAGTCCCTCACGACTTCTTAATGTTTCTTTTTTAAGTGCAACCCTAAGAAAGTAGAGAATGGGCATCTTCGAATGCTTTGAATCTAGCTTCAAACTTTTCCTTCATTTGATCCCAATTCGTGATTGACCTTCTAGGTAGGTGATAAAACCAATCTAAAACAACATCTTGTAAAGATTCAACAAAAAATATCATAGACACATCTTCATGTTCAACTCCCAATACACCACATGTTGTGATGAAAGAAATAATATGTTCATCTGGATGTTGTTTTCCATCTCCTCAAAATTTTGGAAAGTTCTTCCTTGAACCTCTAGGGAGCTCATTAAGTGGAGGAGCTAGTGCTAATAGGCCAATATTTTTAACCCAAGCTCCCGGTGCAACCATCTCTAGAGGAATATTATTTAGTGGCGGTGGAGAGATAGGGGATGTAAGAGGACTAATAATAGGTTCTTCAAATAGATATTCCAGAAGAATTTCAACAAATTTCCTATGAAATATTATAAGGGTAAGTATGAGATCGGCTTGTTGATGTAGTTAAAAAGAGGGATCTATGATGCTAGATACTCTATCACCATGAGCTTATATTCAATTTTCTAGTTTGTATTCTATGCTCTCCTCTACTGGTTTTGATTTCTTTCAATTTGATGTAGTCTATCTAATGCTTCGGAATGGTATCCTATTCTATCTAAGACTCTCACAATAGTATGATAGTGAAAATTATGTGTTCAATTATTACAAATACAAATTCTCAAATCTACTATAATATATTCTTGGGCATCTTCAAAAAGGAGGAGAATAGGATACAATATTGGAGCATTTCCAAAAATTATCATTTGCAATAGAAATAAGGGTAGACATCACAACTCTTTTGGGTTTTACAAATTCTAATTTTTATGGGTTTTAGAATATTTAATTTTTAGGATTTTGTGGATCAATAGGGTGCAGGACAACAAAATATGGCCTATGGTGGGTGCCAATAAAAATTTGGAGAAATATTTTGTCAATGAAAAATGGATATTTCATAAATTCTCATGTGGCTAAGTCCCTCCACTTCAAGATGGGTGGATCCCATTTATTGAAAGTTGTAAAAATATGTACACTAAGTTATCTCCTGGGGTGGTCAAAGACCAGAGAATGTGTAGAAACACCATTTTTGTGATTGCGGTAGTATCTGAGTGAGAGAAGGAAATATAAGTAAGTGGGGAGAGAAAAATGAGGAGGAGAATTGTATTAATGATTTGAACCCATATTTCATTAACTATAATCCAGAAAGCTTTCCAGTTCCAATTAGAAGACATAGAAAAACATGTGAAAATTATAAAGAGTATGAGATAATAATAAATATTGACACAAATTTTTAACTGTTGATTTTCATTCCATTTCAAAATATACAAAGTCCTTATGTTTTTACTAAGTTGTCATACATTCTGCTAAGTGAAAAGAGGGATAATAGAGAAAAAATTACTAAGTAGAAAATAGAAGAATTATAGTATGATATAAAGAGAGCAAAAAATGAACCTTTGGAATGGAGAGGCTATCTGAATTTATAGTCTCATACATGACATTTCATCTCCATACATTGTTGGGGTTAGCACAAGGTTGTACATATAATATATTAGATCTAAGCATACATGCAATAAAAAAGTGGATATTCTACCAGAAGAAATATACAAAACAAGAGATCTAAAACAACACCAGATTTAACGTGGTTCACCCAATATGAGCTACATCCACCAAGAAACAAGCCAATCTATTATTCAAAGCTTTTAGAAGATATACAATTGAATGTATACAATCTTCCACGCCTTTCATGATGTACAATACTTTCTTTCTCTCAAGCTTATCCTTCTTCTCCAAGAATTCTCTCTCTCACAATTATTCTCACAGTAATAATCAATTATTACAATCCTCTTACTTCTAAACCATAGCTTTCGTGCTTATATAGGCATATACAAACTTAGGGCACTTAGCCATGTAATTACATTCAATAGATATGCTTTAATACTAAAATTAGATCTAATTCCTGAGAGTTAAATAAAACACTCCTACATAGGTAACCAATGTTGGTTAGCCCTAACTGATGCCAGTTCTTCCTTGCCTAACCGATGTTGGTCATAGGTGACCGATGTTAGTCCCTCCATAACCGATGTCAAGTACTGTGCTTTCATGTGAGTTTAATATAACATGCTAATTTGAAGTAATTGAACTCCACAACTCAACAATCTCCCACTTGGAGATAAATTACTGCACTATACCTATACAACATCATTCTTGGATCCTTTCCTTAGCTTTGTTTCTTCCTCTTCAAGTATCAAACCCGAAGACCAACAGAAGTGGAGTGTAGCTCCAACTTCTCTTTTGCTAATGGATTTGTTAGCATATCCGTAGGTTTTTCAATCGTATGAATCTTCTCCAGTTTCAGCTACCCATCCTCCAATACCTTTCATATGAAGTGATACCTCAACTGAATGTGTTTCATTCTAGAATGAAACGCTGAGTTCTTTGCCAAATGAATTACACTCTTACTTTCACTGAACAATTTGTAATCATCTTTCTCCTTTCCCAACTCTTCCATGAACCTGCTCATCAATATCATCTCTTTGCTAACCTTTGTAGTTGCAACATACTCTACCTCTGTAATAGATAAAGCCACAACCTTTTGCAATCTCGAAATCCAGTTAACTGTCGTTCCACCTACTATGAAAATATATCCAGTAGTGCTCCTTCTACTATCCAGATCTCCAGCCATATCCGAATCAACATAGACACATAAAGTAATATCTCAACCTCCATAGAATAACTGCATGCTAGATGTCCCTCTCAAATACTTGAGAATCCATTAGACTACTTTCCAATGCTCTTTACCTAGATTGGCCATAAATCTACTCACAACTCCCACTGGTTGTGCAATGTCTAGTTTGGTACAAACCATAACATACATGAGACTCCCAACTATTGAAGCATATGGTACTCATGTCATGTATTTGACCTCCTCATGTGATGAAGGACATTGATTTTTGCTCAATTTGAAGTGTCCAACCATAGGTGTACTCATCGGTTTTGAATCTTGCATGTTAAACCTTTCCAACACCTTATTGATATAAGCCTCCTGAGATAAATACAATTTCTTGTTCTTCTAGTCTTTGTGTATTTTCATGCCAAGGATTCTTTTTGCAGCTCCTAAATCCTTCATAGCCAATTTGTGAGCTAGCTTTCTCTTAAGCTCACCAATGTCCTGCATACTAGATCCTGCAATAAACATATCATCCACATAAAGTAACAAAATAATATAGCTCCCATTTTCAAGCTTCTTGAAATAAACACAATGGTCAGATTCACATCTCAAATAACCATGCTCATGCATGAAACTATAAAACCTCATGTATCATTGCCTTGGAGCTTGTTTGAGCCCATATACGCTCTTTTTCAGCCTACACACGAATTTCTCCTTACCCTTGACTTCATACCCAAACGACTGCTGCATATAAATCTCTTCTTCTAAATCACCATGAAGGAAATCCGTCTTCACATCTAGTTGCTCTAAATGCAAATCATGTACTGCAAATAAACTCAATACAATACATATGTAAGTCATTTTAACAACAAGAGAAAATATTTCACTAAAGTCAATATCTGCTTTTTGTGTAAATCCTTTTACTACAAGACTTTCTTTGTACCTTTTTTTTCCCACCCTCTTCTTCCTTGATCCTATAAACCCACTTGTTCTGTAATGTCCTCTTACATGATGACAACTTAACTAAATCTCAAGTTTTGTTTTGTTCCAAGGAGTCCATCTCCTCATCCATGCCATGCTCCCACTGAACGTGGGTCTCATCCTACTTTGCTTGTTCAAAACTTTATGGTTCACCATTATCAGTTAATAATAAATAAGATAGAGAAGGTGTAAAACTTTCTAGAGGTTTACTTACCCTTTGTGACCTTCTCACAAAAGTTTGGGGGTACTAGAGGCTAATTCTGGACCTCCTAGACATTTGTTTCCAATCTTGACAGTGACCGATGTCGGTCACCTGTAGCTGATGCCGGTTCTGCAAACCGATGTCAGTTTTTCTCTTTTATAACCGATACCGGTTCATCTGACCGATATCGGTCAGGGGTCAATTGATACCGGTTATTATGTAACCCTGTAGGTATGAATTTTAAATATGAGAGTTCATTTTCATTCACAAACTTCTCAACCAGTTCGTCCTTGGGTACCAAAATTTGATCCCTGTACATTATCTTTTCATTCCATTCAATTTCACAACTCCTAATAATTTTAGAATTCTCTAAATCCCAAAAATGGAATCCGAAATCACCAGATCCATAACTAATGAAAGTGCATCTCTTGGATTTTGCATCCAAATTTTTCCTATTTTCCTTATCAATATGCACAAAAATTTTTAAACCAAAAAATTTAAGAAAAGAAAGATCTACCTCTTTTCCAGTCCAAGTTTCCTCTGGTATTCCTCCATCTAGTGAACTTAAAGGCTAACGATTAATCAAATAAACCGTAGTATTAACTACTTTTGCCCAAAACTGCAAGGGCAATCCAACATGTATTCTCATATGTCTAGCACGTTCCATGATTGTCATGTTCATTCTTTCTGCAACACCATTCTCTTATGGTGTTCTTGGAACAGTTCTTTCTCTAAGTATTCCATTCATTGAACAATAATCATTGAAAGCCTTACTACAATATTCACCACCATTTTCAGATCTAAGGCACTTTAACTTTGAATTTGATTAATTCTCAATAAGGACTTTCCATTTTTTAAAAGTCTCAAAAACATTAGATTTATGTTTAATACAATAAACTCATACCTTTCTTGTAGCATCATCAATGAACATAACATAATATTGTGATCCTCCATGAGAAGCTACCTAGGCTGGTCCCACACATATGAGTGTACAAACTCCAATTTCTTCTCCTTCTTAGTTACCCAAACTTTGAGAAATATCACTCTCTTTTGCTTTCCAAAGACCAAAAGACACAATGCTCACAGAAATCAAGATCTAAATAATTCAAATTCGATAATTTAGCCTTTAAGATCTGTATTCCTTTTTGACTCATATGACCCAATCAATTATGCCACATGCATGCATATGAACCTGAAGTAGATAACATAGAAAATGAATCAATAACACATGTAGATAAATATAACATTCTTACCTTCTTACCTCTTGCCACAACAAAATCATCATTGGTGACTTTCTAAGAGTCTGCTGTGAATGTAACCATGCAACTAGCTTCACCTAGTCGCCCTACAGAAATAAGATCCCTCTTGAGGCTTGACACATGCCTCACATCTTTCAATACCCATGTATTTCCATTATGTAATTTTAGATGAAATTCCCCTTTACCAGTAATACTGCAAGGTTCATCATCACCCAAATAAACATGCCCAAAATTACCCTGGACATAATTTTTGAAATAACCCTTATTAGGGGTTGCATGGAAAGAAGCTCTTGAATCTAAAACCCATGATTCTATTCTATTATCCAAAGAAAGAATAAGATCGTCTTGCATTACCTCTACTGCAATATTTTCCTCCTTATTTGAATCTTTACCTTTGTCTGGGTGTTGGTTCTCTTTATACTTTGACCAACAATCTTTCTTTGCATGTCCTTTCTTTCCACATTTCCAACAGGTAATTCCCTTACCTTTGGATTTAGATCTACCATACCTTGACTTTGATTTCTCATTATTATTACTCTTGGATATCTCCTTCTACCTGCCTCTGCTTTCTACATTCAAAGCATTCCTAGATGATTATTTCTCTGTATTTTTCCTTCGAATGTTCTCATTCAATATTATACTAACCACATCATCAAAATTCAAAATATTATTAGCAGATTACTAAGATGTATCCAAGTTATCCCAACTATCAGGAAAGTAATATAAGAATAAAAGTGCTTTCACTTCATCATCAAACAAAATATCAACCAATTTTAATTGATTTACAATAGATCAGAAATCATTCAAATGACTAGATGCAGATCCACCTTCATGCATCTTAGAACTAAATAGTTTCTTCATCAAATAAACTTTATTTAAAGCACTAGGTTTTTTCATATAAATTACTAAGAGATTTCATTAACTCTACCATAGATGTCACTTCTATAATATTGGAAGCCATGGATGCTAACAAGCTCAATCTTATAGATCCCAAATCCTTTCTGTCAAGAATCTTCCGTTCTTCATCAATCATCTTTGCAGGTCTAGAGTTTTCATCCAACAGTAAGTAAAATCTCTTTGATACAGATAATCCTCAATCTGCATCTTCCATAATTGATAATTTCAATTGTCAAACTTCTCTACATTGTATTTATTTTTTTCTGCCATTGTTGTAGCTCCCACTCAATCAGAAAAAACCTTTGTGGATAAATCTGTCAACACAAAAAACCCTCAAACAAATCTCTGATACCAGTTATTAGGGTTAGCACAAGGTTGTACAGATAATATATCAGATCTAAGCATACATGTAATAAAAGTAGATATTCTACCAGAAGAAATATACAAAACAAGATATATAAATCAACACCAGATTTAACGTGGTTCACCCAATATGGGATACATCCACCAAGAAACAATCCAATCTATTATCCAAAGCTTTCAGAAGATATACAATTGAAGATCTACAATCTTCCACACCTCTTAGATGTACAGTACTTTCTTTCTCTCAAGCTTCTCCTTCTTCTCCAAGAATTCTCTCTCTCACAATTATTCTCACAATAATTATCAATTCTTACAATCCTCTTACTTATAAACCCTAACTTTCATGCTTATATAGGCATATACAAACTTAGGGCACTTAGCCATGTAATTACAATCAATTCATATACTTTAATACTAAAATTAGATCTAATTCCTGAGAGTTAAATAAAACATTCCTGCATAGGTAACCAACACTGATCATCCCTAACCAATGCCGGTTCCTCCTTGCTTGACCGATGTTGGTAATAGGTGACCGATGTCCATCCCTCCATAACCGATGTTGGTTGTTGTGATTTCCTGCAAGTTTAATAAAACATGCTAATCTGAAGTAATTGAGCTTCACAACTCAATAGTGACTTTTCATATTTTGGGTTTGAGATAGGTTACTTTTCCTTATTTTATGAAAAACACATTTATAATGAAGGAATAGAAATTCACTTAAGTGAGATAAGACAAAAAGATAAAAAGTGCAACCTTAACGAAGAAATAGAAATCACTTAAGTGAAACGAGTCACTTTTACAAAAGAAGTAATTTCTTCATGGAAAATAGGAGACGATCATGTAGGTGGAGATCTAGAATATGTAGACCCTTTGATACCTTGCACTAGAGGAATTTTGAAATTCCTAACATTCAATCAGAAATGTGTGACAACATCTTGGACTTCACCTTCTCATAGGATCACAATTTTCTCTAAAAAATTGAGCCATGAATTTTCCACTTCGAAGATATTCTTACCTTGCCAAAATAGCTTTAAAATCTCCTTGGTTTCTTATGAGATAATGTTATATATTCTAGCCATCTTATTCGTTGAATCCACACAAAAATTCTAAGGGTAAAACAATTGATATCTAATTCTCTTCATAATTTTTTCATTGAATTCCTCCACTGTTCTCATCTTGGGATTACTATCATCAGGTGGTGAACAACACATGTCTCACAAATCCACACTAATTTATGATTTCAACATTTCATTCATTTCCCATAGGAGATAAATATCATCCATTGCTTCCTTTAAGGTCTTGATGCTTCAGCTGATGGTTCTCTCCCATTTCTTTAAAATGCCTCCTTTGACGCATAGAAAGACTCCTTTGGAAAGAAGGATTTTATGATATTAGTTGGATATGGACCTGAAATTTGAAATTGAATCTTCCCAACAAGAGATTTTGGGTTTTGCATGCCTCCATAATGCTCTTGATCTTGAGAATCACTATTTCCATGTATTTTTACACATTGTTTGATTTTGTGTATGAACTTGCAACCACTATTTAGAATACTTTCAACTCATGAGTCAGTGACTTTCCCTTGCTTGCTAAATTTTCAAATATATTCCACACTATTTTAATCCAAGCTCCAAATGGGGAGAGGGATCGAGATGGAGAATAATTATAATCACTTGGATTTCAAAAATGTTTTGATGTAGGAAGAAAGAACATGAACAAGAACTTCTAGTTGTTCTTCTTGAGTTTGTTTTCCCTTTTCCACCCTTCAATCATCCTTGATATTGATTCTTTCAAATTGTGCACATCCCCTTTAGGAGTGAATTCTCCAACAGGGGTTCCTCTTAGCGTATAGCTTGCTAGAGTCATTTCTGCCTCAAGCCTTTCAACACTTGGTTCTGTAACTTCTCGAAACGGTGCTCTAGAAGGTGTCAGTCACCAACCTTGAAGTAGTTTTAGCTTTCTTGACCACATTTCCATATTTTAGGATCTTTTCTACTACATCAAAACTCATATTAATAGATCTCACCATTTTTCACTTTTTTTATTCTATCAATGATGAGATCTAAGAAAAAGAAAGAAAAGGAGGGGAAGAGGAGGGGTGATAAAGTTTACATAGGTATTGGAGAAGGGTGATGAGAGGAATGGACTGGTGAAGAAACATGAATGGGTGGGTGAAGGTGAATGGGGAATGAGGATAAATCCTTCAAGGAGGATTTACAGAAAGTGAGAAGGATTGAATGATATATTTCCCATGAAATATGGGTCTATCCTTCATAAGAGAAGTGTAAATTTCTCTTGGCTCAAGGGAAGTGGTGAAAATTCCTACTAACAGGAAAATTGGAGGAAAATGAAAGGTGAGCCTCATTTGATGCAATGGGATCTTGATGAGAACTCAAGGTAATAATATGTGACATTGAAATATTGATATAGATTTTAGTGCGAGATGTTCCCTCACCTGCTAAATGCGAGCCATGATAAGAAGAGGAGGAGAATCGACAGAAGACTCGGGAATAATGTTCTCATTTGAAAATATGATAGAAGTGGTAATATGCTTGAAAGAATACATGAGATGGGTAAAAAATCTATTGGAGGTGTCATCACTTTGGGATTTGAATAGAGTGAAGGGAAGCCTCTAAGGTACGATGGGAAATCAAGATCCTAATGCAATAATTCAAAGAGATATATCTTGGTGGGGTATTCTTTAACTGTTTAATGATATCATAGGTTTTAGATGAAGCGAGAGGTTTAGAAAGTGGTGTACTAAGAGGAGGACATTGTAAAGGAGCCTTATTGCAGTGGATGGTGACAACATTGACAAAGTGAATGGAAAAGACATTTTTTAGCAAGGTGGATGCAGTGTAGTAATAAGAAATGTATTCATATCTAATGATGTCTAGGGAATAGATGTGGGGTAAGGATGAAAGTAAAATAATTATTCATGATATCAAAAGAAGAAGAAAAAGGGAAATGGATCGAGGGCATGGACATAGTGTCAGGTTCACTAAATAATTTAATGAAATTAAATCTAAAATAAGGACACTGCCGATTAAAGGGATATAACATTATTCAAGCAAGATCAAGCAAAGGAAATATAAGTAAGAGTGATAGATAGGGGGTTGGACAGATGAATCATCTTATATCTGTAGGGTCTGATTGATTGTGGACTAATGAACATGCTGGAAAGGAATATTCTTGATTGTATTATATGTGTCTGAATCTAGAAATTTTTGATCTTAGGGATAGGAGCACCCAAAAGGGGATAGGACCACTCAGATGCTAGCATCTATTCTGGGCGTTGGTGTCTATGGAAATGCTTAAGATGTTGGTTTCACTTAGTGTTACTTCTTATTCATTTTGTGTCGCATCATATTCATTGTGTCACACCTGTAACTTGTAAAGTAAACCCTATATACCTACGCAGTACTCAAACACACATTAGATACAATAAAATAATGCATATTCTTGAGTCAGAATGACCTCGAAGGTTACCCCAATGTGATTTTCACCAAGTGTTGCACTACATTTCAAACTCAATGTAGTTATTGTGTGTGTGTGTGTGGTTTTCACTTGAGACAGGATGCCCTAGTGTCATTCGTATAAAGAGATAGTGGGCTACAACTAATTTGTCCCAAATGTAAATATATGGTATGTAATTCAGAATAAACCCTCCTATGTAGTGAAGTATGCAATCCCAAAATGTAGTCCTTGGTGTAGTAGATAGAAAATATTATCTCTTAGTAATAGTATTTTCCTCTTGAAATGCTTTCCCCCTACTAAGGTTAAATAAGACATGTGTGTGTGTGTGTGTGTGTGTATTATATTATACTATATATATATATATATATATATGATTCCCTTGCTTAATTTTCGTCATTAACAAGTGAAATGCCAACCAAGAGGGATAAAATAAGGCAAATAAAGAGAATAACATTCAAAAGATCGGAAAGAGAGTAAAAAAGGACACATGAACCCAGAGGTGATAGTAGCACCCGCGGCATTGTCGCCCTGTTGTCATGTGTTTTTGCAATGTTGAAAACATGATATTTATACCCTAGTGTCAAAATTTTTTGCTTGTAAACCCTCCTAAGCACTCCCCCAGATCAATTTTCCCCTATGTACCATACCTATCTCCATCCACCAAGTGCTCATATATGTTATAATAACCTTTCCCAAGTGATTGAAATATGTAAACAAGTTCACGAAGTTCTTCTGATGCAATGCTTCTCAAGATAGATTCTTCAGTAGACCTAGAAATGGCTATTTTTAGCCTTTCTAAGATAGGTGTGCATCCTCCAAGACTGATTTGAAGGCCCAAATTCATCAGGAATAGGTATTGAGGAGCTAACAACGTAGTGCCAATTTTTTTAGGAAGATTTAGGGAATGTTTGAAGGTTTAGGAACAACTTTAGTGAAAGCGGGTTTTTGAAGGTGAATGAGCTTACAGTTCAAGCACCTGAGCTTCGGTAAAGTGATTCTGAGAGCACAGTAATGATTTAGAGGTAAAACAATATACCATTGGAAATATAATTTAATCCCCCATATGATGGTATTTTCATATTTTTCACAAGACCAAGGCACTTCTCTCCACAATTTATTTTTGGAAAGCACACCCTACGGTCCCGAGAAATAAGGAATTTTCGGGGTGTTTTGTAGGATGAATTAGATCATGGGACCCATCCCATTCTTCTCAAAATTCTTATTTTATTCAAAATCATATAAATAAGTTCCAAAAAAGACCTCTGGGAGCTCTGGCAACTTCATCTTCAAGCTCTCTCTCAAGGTACACTCTCGCAGTTAGAAACTTTTTCCAGTGCCACTTGTCAGCATGAGGCTGCGGGACACTTTTGTGTCCCTATTTTCACTTTTCCAAAGGGAAAAATTGGGACAAAATAATGTGCCCCTCCCCCATTATTAGCTCTTGGACCCATCACATGACCTTGGGAAGCCTTCATAAGAACTTTTCGCAAGTTATCTAACCCCCACCTCGTGCAACGCATGCCTGCCACTTGTCACCATGGGGCTAAGGCGTATTTTTTTGTCCCCTTTTCATATATTTTCCAAGGGGATAAGGGGAAAAAATAATTCTCCCTCCCCCTTGCTTCCACATGGTTCCTCACACGACCTGAACTCAACCCTTGGGTGTTAAAAATCAGCTCCTCTCCCTCACCCTTCCGCAAATGCATGTCTACCACTTGTCCTCATAGGGTTAGGAGAAAAAAAATTGTCCCTTTACAAAGGGGACAAGGGGGAAAAAAATATGTGCACCCCCCATAAAGCAAAAAAAACCAAAAAGATAACACTTTTAAAGATCTTCCTCCATTTGCTCAAAATACCCCCAGAATGTTGCCTAATTTTTTTCCAAATTTCCTTCCTCCATTTTTCTCCATTCATTCCTCCCTCCATGTTTTCATGATCGTAGTGGAGAAAGTTTTACAAAATTTTCATTTTCTCAAAGCTCCATGTTCATGGTTTTTCCTAAATGGCTTCATACCTGGGAAAGTGAAAAAAATTATCTCATAAACAGAGTGAATGGATCAAAGTGGGGTTTTTTGCAGTCTTTCTCTTTTCTAGGCTCCTTCAAGACACATGTGATTGCAAATGCATACATGCCCTGATTTTTTAATGGTGAAAAAAACTCTGACTTCATGCCCTAGTTTTAATTTTTTATTTTCACCATTTCATTGATCGGATTGAGCTGAAATTTTGTATGTGAGATCCATAGAAGAAACTTATCCTAGCAAAGTTGGTTTGTCGTCACAATCCAAGGTGTGGAAGGGAACTTTCCAAAAAATAGTAATTATCTATACAAGCACTTACTATAAATAGAAAAATCTCATAAAATAATATTTTCTGGAAGCAATGTTCTCATAAAACAACCAAGGTAACAAACAATGTGGTACGAAATGAAAAAGGGAGAGAAAAGGGAAATTTCCTAAAAATAGAAAGTCTTCATTTTGAGTGCATAAAAGTTGTTGTTTTTCTCTATTTTCATTCATATATCTACTTTTCAACATCTTCACAGGGGTGGTACGACAATTGCACAACCAAAACGAGGCAATCCATCCTTCACAGGGATCCCGATGGCATCACCTTGGTCACGGGTGGTGTATGTGAGAAAAGCATAACATCGCAGGGTACAACAATTATGAAACCAGTGATTTTGTGCATTGCAGGAAAGATTCATTCAACAAGAGTGATTCATTACACTATCATCAAAATGTATAGATATATCTCCTCTAATGGAAAATCATCCTCATGGTAATCAAGAGTTAGTTCCACAACAAGCTCTTGAAAGTTACCCAATGATAGGAATTATGTCAACTCCTAAATATCCTTTTCAATGGATTCAAAAAATGCTTAATAGTGAGCCAAGGACAACGTAGATTTTTGTTGTACTTAGTCTCGAAGAAATCTCAGGAACCATGAATTCAAGGTGAAGAAAGAAGGCCTAAACAAACATCCCACATTTTTAGTGGGCCCCTCTGGTAATCAATATGTTGAAGTTTTCAGGCCTAAGAATGAAAATCTCATTGAAGAAATGACCCCGTCAGATTATGAGTTGACCCGCATCTTGTTGGTTCATGCCTCATGTGACAGTGACTCTCACTCTGTTCAAGGAATCCAACTCTCACCTCCTCGCTTGGAAGAAAGAATACAAGCAAACCATTGTGCAATTGGAGGAACATGTGAAAGCTCTCTGTGCTTATATTCAACCCTTCTTGAGACCCGAATCATTATATTCTCTCATGATAGAAGACATCCCTTCAATCAACAGTGTTGACCCTGAGGCAATCAAGAAAGCACAAGGCCTACATGATACATGGGAACGGCTTATGAGAAATGGATAGTGAAAATCATTGAGCAAGGCAAGGCATTGTTTCCAAATATCATTTCTCTCATCAAGTATGCTCTTGCAACATTGTCTGAAGTGAAGAAATGAAAAGAGGAGTTTGTAAAATAGGTCAATCATTTGGATGATGTGTTCCCACTGGTGTCTAAGATAAGCTCCTTTGATTCTTGCACTCTCGTGAGAAAAAAAGTGTTTGCATCAACTACTAAGGGACTTGTCTCAAGTTTGGATCCGAATTGGACTCTTGCAAGAAACATACTTTCTGAGGTCTTAAATGAGGTTTACAATTGTTTGTAGAGGCTTGAGTTCACTTTTCTCAATTAGGACTCATCATCAAAATAGCTCATCATTTCATTCCAAGATCTGGTCAAGAAGAAGGCAGGTGACTCTTTTTCCTTCAATGAATACAATTTAGAGTCCCTGATCAGTATCAGAAGTTGCATTGCTGTAATTTTAATGGATCATGAAGTATGGCTCAATCAATGCAAGAAGATAAGTGATGTTCCTAGAACCATGAATCAAGGTGTTGGGTTACGTGTGCATTCCAAAGGCAGATAATTTGATGACTTTGATAACTCAATTCAACAAAGAGTTCAAGGAACAAGAGTGGGAAGCATGAATCAACAAGTTCTTCATCAAGAAATCTTCTTCATCAGAAATGTCAACTTCTCCCTTCTTCTCTACTTCTCCCTCTTTCTTCTATCCCTCTTTTAATTCTTCATTAAGTGTAATCGTTGCATTTTTTCATATTCAATTAAGTGATATATTTTGAAATTGTAAAAGTATTTTCTCAAAAATTATAAGAGAGAATACTTAATTTGTCTTTTCTAATGGCAAATTAAAGGTCACAAGTGGAATAGGAACATGAAAAGTCATGTGGCAGGAGATGAGAGGTCAATTCACATTGTTATAAATTGGGATTGATTCTCTAATCCAAAGGATCCTGAAAATGTTATATTTTGATGGCATATATGTTGTAGTGATTGTGGATTGTTGTTGTTGAGATTTGTATCATCAATGGACATCAAATAAAAGCTACATTTCTTCCATTCCTCTTTTCTTAAGTATTCTTTTACTTCTCTCTTTTATGCACTTTGCAAGCATAGTGTTGGAAAGAAACTTTGCATTCTTGAGAGGTGAATCTAAGGATCTTTGTGTCTTTAATTCATTGGTCCCACTGACTTCATTATTGATTTATTTTATATTGAATGTTGAACTACTTCAGTTATTGGGTGTGAACTCTGTAATTGGCATACTCACGAAAATAACCTTCCTTTCCTAATTTCTCTCCTTCACCCCCTCATCATTGTAATAGTCCTCCCTTTGTACCACATACAAGAACTTTGCCACAAGTTCAGTGGAGTGTTCTTGTGCGCTCCCTAGCATATTTGGCCAACCCCGCAACATTTAGATAGGATTATATTAGTTTTACATTCAATAACGGGAGCTACACCATTCAATGCAGAGGGGCGTAGCCCTGTGAACATTGATGGAGACCCCTAATTTCCCATATCGACAAAATTTTCTCGCCAACTCTGCCCCTAATGGACAGTCATGTGCATGCTGCTCAATAGGTTAGACAGTGAAATTAGATATGAGTATGATGTTGGCTAGGATGCAAAAACTATAAGTTGTCAATCAAGAAAATAAAGATGAAAAAAATATAAATCAATGTCAAAGAAAATTAAAGAGGTGTTAATGAGTAATTCTCTTTCTTATGAATCGTGCATATAAATGAAGTATTTTAGAGGCTAGATGTACATAGTTAGTGTTTGATTTAATGACTATGCATGGGTGATAAAAGGACATAAACATCTTCCAATGCATAAATTGTTGGGTACAAGGTGTAATCGATATTATTTTTATGTGAGGAATATAAGCAACACGCAAAAAATAACCCTTGGAAGAGGAGGAAGACCACTAAGAATTGGTCGAGTATACAAGCCTTCAATTTTTTTTAAAAAAAGATGTTTATAGGTTTCCTACTAGACCTATGTTGATTCCCTTGGTTACTCCACAAATGAGGACTCAATGTTTTTCCTTTTACCCATAAGGCTCCATAGATTAGTACACAAATGAGTACTCTTTGTTTTTATTTACCAAATTTACCATTAGAAGAAAATTCATCTCATCCAAAAACAAAACGTCTAGTTTTTAGGAATACTCTTACCTCGTCAAAGAAAAAGATACCAATTAGTAAAAATCAATTTTGATTGTTCAAATTTTTTTTACTGGATATGGCATGTCTGAGTATTGCTGCTACATGTACCTAACTAGTATACCATTAATCATGAAATTGAATCAACTTCTAAGTTATAATTTTTCTAAGTCAGAAGGTGGTACTACATGTTATAATGATTACTATATATGGCATGTGTGAATATTGTTGGCAACCATCAATCATGAAAATGAATCAACGTTTAAGTTACTAAGGTGATACTACATGCTATAAGGTTAGTTGTGGTGTTAGAACAATAATTTTATAGATACTAAGAAAGTGTTCTTTATTTTTCCTTATGAAAATAGAAAGTAATTTACTCTATTTCCATGCAAAATAGGGTGGTGACTTAAATTTGAATGAAATTTTATTCAAATGAGTGATTATACATTAGTGTTTTACCACATTTACAATAGAATAAGGATTGGGAAATTTAATTTTCTTATTAATTTACAATTACCTCATTAGTCACTTCAAAATTAGAGAGCTTCCCCTACCATTCAAGAACTAGAATTGTAAGCATTCCAGGATATGATTTCAAGATGTCCACGATTTCAAGTTGTTTAGCATAATTATAATCTGAATTAAAATACTTTACAAAAGAGATTACACTTTACCCCCCACTCCATGTATCGCTCGATAAATGGTCACTTCTTTGAAGATTTTCTAAATTTTGATGTTGCACACGGTTATAATTGTTACAACAATCCCCAAACCTGCAGCTATAACAACAACCTATTACAGCTACTACGAATGTATCATTTTATACCATGTGAATTAACTACAACTGTTGTCTCACTTTTTTTCTTTTCTTCTTCAATCAATAGGGGAATGGGACCAATATTAGTAGGGGTCCAATGACTATGATAGTTATTGAGACCTTAAACCCCAAAGATTGATTGTTTTATAATTCAATAATTTTGTTGCAAATGACACTATTATTGTTATGGTGGACCCTATCATTGTTAGGGTAAATAAATTAAATATTAAAAACTTTTGGACACAACTACTAGTCCTTTGAAAAACTACGTGGACATCACATATTCCCCAAAAGTGTGCAACATAATAAAAATAATTAGGTATTTGTCAAAAAATTTACATCCACATGAGAATATATATAAAGAATATTAATATCCTTTAAAAATCTCTTTTCATCCACCAAATTCTAAAATAAGTTTGGAAAGTCAACTTTCCGTATACATTATTTTATAAATACCACATAATGTCATTTTTAGAATTAGAGTACACCATCTACCACATTAAGTGCATTTACTCCATATGCTTTCAAATGCAGCCCTCACTTCATGAATTTTGTACCTGAAATTTGATAATCAATAAGTCTCGCCATCATATCAACAAATATAATAAAATAAAATATTGAATTTAAATTTTTCCCAATGACATGACTAAACAAACAATTCAATCCATGTCAATACATGAGAGCCAATGTTGGCTAGATTTTCTGCATAGCTAAAAATCTAGGCAGTCATGAGATAAATCTCTCTCATTTACCGGTGAGGCTCCCGTGTCATATTTGTCAATTAAAATATGCTAGTATCTATATGGAGGTTTTACTTTAACTATTCAGCTCATGAACCATAGCTGTATAGTTTTGCAGCAAGTAAGCAGTTGTTTAAGAAATGAAATATTTATAGAAGAAGGAAATAATAAAACACAGGGAAGAAAATAGGGAAGATGTGCAACCCAATCAATAGATAATAGAGTTGATTGCACACACATAGAAGAAACCAATAGATATCAACACACAGTATTATAAGCAAAGGTAACTCCATATCTAGATCTAAAATAACACAAAGTTTATTAGAAGATCTGAGATAAAAAGCTAGAAACAAAATGCACTGTGACAAAAAGTTCTCCGGAAATCTGCTCCTTTGTATCCCTTTGCTTCAAATGGCTATCAAGGGTTTGAGCACAAAGTCTGGAATACAAGAATTTTGCTCAAAAATTATGATCCTTAACCTGTAGGTTTTTCCTCTACTTATAACATGTAAAGGGGAAATTACAAATAAGAAGCCCTTAGTGAACTGGCACATATGGAAGTTGTAAAGGAAACAACTGGCAATCTCGCTCCTGGAATTCCTCTTTGCATGACATACATGATTTACAACTGAAGATAGAACCTTCTATTTTACACGTCTGCCACCTATTTCCAAGTAGTTGACTCCTTCAAGTAATGGCTTTTAAACCAATCACTTAAGTTTTATAATTTAATTGATCGCTCAATTACTTTGCCGGAGGAAATAAGAGAAAGAAGAAGAAAGAGGAAAGCTGCAGTCTTGTCCTTTTTTCATATTCTGCATGTAGCTGATTCTTTTGCCCTTGATTCTCACCAAATTGGATCTAGAAGCAGCTGGATCTAGAAGCGGATGGATCTAGAAGCGGATGGATCCAGAAGCAGCTAAATTAGTTCTTCTCTTGAAGATTTTGTAGTTCTTCTCCAGTACATGCATCAGTGCAATGTTTGCCATAAATAACTCATCATTTTTATTTTTTAATTGCATATGAGCAATTAAACTTTCTAGAAAGCACTCCGGGTGAATGAAAATTCAATGAATACTTTAACTGGAAGATTGGAAGCACATGCACAAGATCCTGGAAGGAATTCTCCATGCACTGACTTCAGCACGAGCTGCGTCAGAAACAAGAGGATGAATTTTTGCCGAAAGCCTTTGCAATTATGAGATCTGGATCTTGATCTAGGCCTATTGATTTCAGCAAATCTGGTAGTAATGCATGATTCTACTGAGCTTTCTTTTTCATCCCATTTTGTCATGGTCGTATTTGTATTTGTCTGGGCAATTCTTTTTCTCTTTATTCGGCCAGAATTCTTTACCACCGGTGCAGATCTGGAGATTTCTTCAGATTTAGAGGATATGTTCAATGTATTGGACATTGATTTAAGATCCCTTTCTCTTATAAAAACGCCTATAACGAATTCCTGCAAATAATTTAGACAAATATGGCAACCGAAACATGAACATTGGATTTTAATTATAAAAATCTGCATATATTAAGCTTCCTGCCCCAAAATTTGATGTTTTGTTTGCATGCAAAGCAAACATGAATTTTATCAACTTCACCTAAGCACCTGTACCACTATGCAGACAATTATCAGACACAAATCAAGCTCCTTCAAACCTAGGTGCCAAATTTGGAAGCTTCCAGCAGTAAATACACCTTCTTCTAAGCAAAATTCCTCTTCAAATGGGGTGCACTTTTTGTCTAGGCTGCACTTCTTTGCTATTGAATTAATTAATTCATCCTTATGGCAGCCCATGCTTATATAATCCTCATCATTCTATAATTAATTATTGCCCCTCCTATTCATGGCAATTAATTAATTAATTAATAAGATTTTCTCTTCAAATGGGGCGCCTATTTTGTGCATGCTCATGGCTGTCATTAAATAAATTAAATTTATTTAATTATAGCTCTCTACTTCCAGTTCACTTAAGCTTCATAGTATGCTTTGACCTCATCCACTGAAAATAGGAATTAATTATATCAATTAATACTTTAAAAAGTATTATTCTTCTTCCAAATGGGGCACACTTTTTGACATAAAGGGGCTACATTAAATTACTAATATTTATTTAAAATTAGAATTTCTAATTCTAATTTTCTTTTATCCATTTTACCCTTGTTGACTTTTCTTCATGCTTAGGCACCAAAATTGGGTGAATAAATATTATTAAATGCATTATTATTCACCCAAGGTGGGTTGCACTTTTTGGCACGGGTGAATTCTATTTTTAAGAGTCAATTTTTAATGGGATTATTTACCCTGCACCACAGCTCCAAAAATCCCATGATCCACTTAAGTTGTTTGACTTTTATAATGGGATTATTTACCCTGCAAGGCAAGTAATAAAATCTCATTAATTCCTTAAGTGATTTTTCTTTTCTTTCACAATCGGAATTTTTACCCTAAAAGGTAGGTAAGAAATTCTCGCCTGCCTGCTGCCTCTAATTTTTCCATTGTGACTTAAGTGGCATTGCTTCCATGGGAAAAAGTACCCTGCTAGGCAGGTGTAAAATTCCCACCTGCCTGTCGCTTCCAAAAATCTCATGATCCACTTCAAACCCTCTTTTTCCAAAAATACGGCCTACCCAGAAGAAGCTTTTTTGTGCACGACTTCGTCATTTTCTAGAGAACCAGACCTCCGGTGGTGAATTCCTTTTGGCATAACATGCATATATGATCTCCAGATACTTTAGTCAAGAAATCATACTAGAACCGGCAAAGGAATTGACCTAGAGAAATTTCACAGTAAATGAAACAAGAAAACACCAAAAACACAAAACGTTTCCAGAAGTCACAAATAAAGCTCAGGATTCATTCTTGGTTAAAACCCTAATGGTATATGGGAAGATTGACATGTACGATCACAACAGGGTTAAACCAGAGCACAAGTTGTCTCAAACGAGGCTCAAAATAATTAAATAGAAATTTCCCGCAGTCAAACCCCATCGAAAGAATATAACAATTTTGGGCATCTAGGTATTTGGGAAAATTGGCTAATATGACTCTCTGGGATTATCTTGACATAATACAGACACTTTCTGGCAATAAAAACACAAAACGACCCATTATTTTAAAAGTACAAATTTTTTTACATGGAGTAGTCTTAGATTTCAGGGTGAAATCTGGGGACACCAGTTGGCTCCGTCTGTGGACATTTTTGCCTTTGTCAAAATGACAAGGATAAAGATGAGATACCAGAATCTCTGGTTTCGTGTCTTGTCCATTGACCTTGCGGTTAGGCAAACAAAAACAACACAACACGAAAACAAAACAAGGAAAAATAAACAAAGTTTTATTTATATACATACAGGTTTTACCCTGCTTCTCGGTTCTTGAATAGCTTCAGATGTTGCCCGTTGAAAAGAAATGGTAACTCAATGCCATCCCGGTATGCAAGGAAGAAATTATCCATTCCAACAACTCTCTCGATCATGAGGGGCCTGTTAGTGCAAATCAGTAGCACCCCTAGATGTTGTCTCAGATTTTTAGTTTGATATGAAACATCCAGTGTGATTGCACAACATTGATTCTCTTCCCCAAGTGTGGGACTTGTAAAAATAGGAAAAGAATCTCCAAATTAGATGTTGGTTCCTCAACTCCTCTGATTAGATGTATTACTTGAAAAATTGCAGAGGTTTAATATCATATCCTACTCTAAACCCCAAGGAGACAGAGATAAAAATGCAAAGAATAAAACTAAGTAAAGGGGGGTGATACACCAAAAGAGTGGTGAACATTTACTTCTGCAAATTGACACAGATTAAAGAAATATAACTGACATCATACACAAACTACTAAAATGTATTGAAAGATCACAAATGAAGCAAAACCATGCAAGGAGAGGATGGAAACTCATTCACAAAGCTTGCATTGTCATTCTCATTCAAAAAATACATGTATTACAATAGCAGGAAGGTAGAAAATGAGTTACAGTCTTGAAAGGGGTCTAATATTCCACAAAATCACTTTCCAAGGTGATATAGGGAGTTTGCAAAACATAAAAAATGTCCAATCCTTTACAAAATGAGCCAAATCTAGCTTTTAACAATGAAAAATGCAAGCCAGGAAGAAGAAACGCGGAAAAAACGTGAAAGAATGCTTCAATGACCGACCAAATTGCATTAAAACAGCATGGGTACCCTCGAAGGTTCATTTCCCAATGTTTTTGGCCATGCTAGGAGAGAATGGAAGCCATACTTCATTTAAAATGGTGGTTGAAATGTCAGTTCTGCTTTCTTTCCCGTGCCAAAGGTGTTTTTTTATTTTATCTCTCCAAACCCCACCAAAACACAAAATTGAACACTTCATCATGTAGATAATTTCACCAGCTTTCCAACACCACCAAGAACGTAAAACTCTGAGCTCTGGATCAAAAGTTATGCCCTTCTGAATATTTAAAGTAAAACTAGGGCAAAATTGAGTTTTTGCGGGCCGAAAGTTTAAAATTTTCCCTCTTTTTGACCTTTGGGAAAAATTTCCCAAAAATTTCTGGCCCCCGAAGCTCTGATTGCCACATGGCACATCCCAATTGGACGCGGTCCTTCCCCTTACCATTTTACACCTTTTTGGTCTTTGGAAAATTTTCCAAAAATTCTCTGCTGGCTCGAAGCCTCAATGCCACGTGGCACCTTTCCATTGGCCATCGGGGGTGGGCTTCTAATTTTTTTGCTGACTCTGACCATCTCCCTGAATGGGACATGTGACTCTGAAAATTTCCTTCTACACCTTTACCTCCTGATGCTTGTGGACACGTGGCCACTTCTCATTCACTGTGGGGCCTTGGGGCCAAAATTCTTCCCTTGCGCCAATTTTGGAAATTTTTCTAACTTCTCCCTACCAAGTCGATCTCCAACGACACCCTGGACACATGTCAACTTCCGATTGGCCGACGGGCCTTTGGGCCAAAACATTTCTTTGTGCACCCCACCAATACTTGGTGAAATTTTTCTAATTTTCCTCCGCCCCTGCCATTCCGATGCCACGTGGCAACTTCCTATTGGTCGCGGTCCTCCCATGGGAAAATTTCCCTCCAAAACTCCGCCGAGCCATAAATTGCTAAATATGAGGAGTTAAAAGGAAAACTTTACCTTTATGGAAAGATGAGAAAACTCTCTATCCAATGAATCCATTTCCAGAAAATTTTGAGTGACTAAAAATTGAAATAATTCAACTGAGGCACAAGGAAGGAAGGAATGAAAGGAAGTTAGCCAAAAATGAGCAAGGGGCTTATTTTGGATAACAATTTTGGCGACTCAGAGGGGGAATCTACCTATTGGATGAAGTTTCTAGTTTCCTGAAGCAATCCATTGGGTATGGGGTTATCAAATTAACTGCTTGGAGCTCTCAACTTCATTAGAAAATTTTCAAGAAGGAAAATGTGAGAGTAGAACAACACTTGATCTGGAACATGGCCTGCAAGACTACATTTATTAGACAACAAGCTTGTGCCAAAGCACTTAGGGAAATGGAAAACTAAGCTACAACAAAACAATGTTCACAAGCACTTGGAGGAATGAAAATCTAAGATAATATGTACAAGGTGGAGAGTTTTCCTTCTAATAGCAATGCCTTTAGATGGATTCCATTAACTAGAATCTGTAGTTCTTCACCCTCCAATGTAGATAGTTGGAAGGCATTGTTGTTTTTACATTTTGTGACCATATAAGGGCCACTCCAAATGGCATAAAACTTTGAATGCCTTCATGGCTTTGCTCAGTTTGCATCCCATTTCAACACTAGATCTCCAACTTGGAAGGTTCTAGCCTTAGCTTTCCTATCAAAGGTTTTCTTGATCAAGGCTTGGTCCTTCTCCATTGCTTGGGCTGCATGTTCTCTGATTTCTTGGAGCTCCATCAATTCTACATATCTAACCTCCATGGGTTCAAACTCTAACAAATCTAATTTCTTTATGAGTTCCAATGTTGGCAACTCAAGTGACATGGGCAAGATTGCCTCTCTTCCATAAACAAGTCTGAATGGAGAGTTACTTGTGGATCTCTTGGGAATTATCCTATCAGCCCATAAGGCTGATTTCAGTTTGGTGTGCCAAGTCCTCTAATTTTCATCAAGGGTTTTCTTGATGATTCTTAACAAGTTCTTGTTGGTAGACTCAACTTGGCCATTACCTTGATGGTAATAATTTGATGAAGTGCTCAAATAAATCCCATTTTTGACAGCCCATTCAGTCACCTTTGATCTTATGAATGCCAAAGCATTATCTGATATTATAGTGGCAGGTACATAGAATCTGGTTACTATCCCTTCAAAGAAGTCTAGAATACTAGATTCGTTTGCTTCTTTAAGTGCCACTATCTCAGTCCATTTGGTGAAGTAATCTGTGGCTGTTAGGATCCACTTGTGTCCTTGGCTTGAGTTTGGGTTAATGACTCTAATGAAGTCCAAACCCCATTACATGAATGGCTGGTCAACTGAAATTGGATGCAATGGAAGGGCATCTAATATCTCCTTGCCTGTGAAGAAAGCACAACTCTTGCACCTCTTGATCCATGCATAACAATCACTAAATACCTTAGGCCAATAATATCCAGCCTTCATGATCTTGAGGGCTGTCACTCTTGGAGCAAAGTGACCTCCAGCTGACCCACCATGAAACTCTTCTAACATTCTATTAATATGATTTTTTCCAATGCATCTCAACAACACTCCATTTACATCTTTCTTGAACAAAACACCATCAACAAGTGCATATGGGATAGCCTGCAATCTGAAGTGCCTTCTCTTGGTTTTGTTCATCTCTGGAGGGCATAGGCCTTTCTGTAAGAAGTTCACTATGTCTTGGGTCTAGCAAGGAGTGAGTACACTATCATTCTCTTCTTGAACACCTCTTTGTTCTTGGCTGTCTTGTAGCACCAAAACAACATCTTTCTCGTTGCATGCTTCCATTGATTTGATCAAGACTAGTTGTTGACATAATCCCTTTCCTTGGACTAGCTTGGTGACTTTGATCTCAATGTCATACTCCATGACATGAGTAATCCACCCTGCACATTTTTCATTTAGGTCTTTGTTGAGGAGGAAGTCTTTTACTCCCACATGAGAAACCAACAAATGAACCTTGTTGTTTGAAACTAGATTCTTAAATTTATTCAAGCTCCTAAGAACTACAAGAACTTTCTTCTCAATGAAAGAATACCTCACTTCATAGTACTTTAGGCTTTGGCTAAAGAAAGCAATTGACTACTCTACATTTTCTTTGTTCTACTGTACTAAAATTGTAGAAATTGTATCATCACCTCCAAATGCATAAAGGATAAAATCTTTGGAGAAATTTGGGTTAATGAGAACTGGAGCTTGTGAGATGGCTTCTTTAATTGCCTCAAAACTTGCCTTACCTTCAGCTGTCCATTTGAAAGCCATGATTTTCTTTAACATCATGGTTATTGGCTTGACAAGGGCTGCAAAATCTGGGACAAACCTCCGAACAAAATTGATCCTTCCCAAGAAACTTTGAAGGGCCTTCTTATGACTTGGTAATGGCATTGATTTTATTGCTTAAACACTCTATGGATCAATTGTTAATCCTTTTTTGGAGACAATGTGGCCAAGGAGCTTTCCCTCATGAGCTAGGAAAATACATGTTTTAGGATTCAAGGATACCCCAAATCTTCTACATCTTTGGAACACTTGTCTCAAATGAAAGAGATGATCTACTATACTTTTAGAAAAAACAATGATATCATCTAAGTATAACAGCACTATCTTGTTGATCAATTCCTTGAATGCCATATCCATTGCCCTTTAGAAGGTAGCTCCAGTGTTGGACAAACCAAATGGAATTTTTCTGTATGCATAAGTTCCTCATTTGGTGGCGAAGTCTTTTTTGAACTGATCATCTTCCTTTACCATGATCTGATTTTACCCTGAATAACCATCTAGCAATGAAAACCTCTCAGAGCCAACAACAACTTGAAAAATATGCTCCATAGAAGGAAGTGGGTAATGATCCTTGAGAGATGCTCTATTCAAATATCTGAAGTCTACACACAATCTGATTTCTCCACTCTTCTTTCTAACTAGAACTAAGTTTGTTACCCAACTAGAATACTTGATGGGAAATATGATACTTGCCTCTATGAACTTATTCAATTCCTTCCTCATGAGAGGCTCTATGTGTGGATTGACTGGTATTTATTTTTGCCTGATGGGTTTAGCACTCGGATCCAATTCAATAGTGTTTTGAGATAGCTTAGGATTGAAACCTCTCAAGTCTTCATATCTCCAAGAAAATATGTATGGGAACTCTTGGCAAAGTTGTATGAACTCATAACTTTCTTGCTCAGCTGTCACTTTACTAATTTGAAGTGACTTGCCTTCTCCAACCAAGATGGGCACTTAATCTTCTCCCTTGACTTGGATATTTTCCTTCTCCTTCCTAAATTTATCATTAGGATTAAAAATGGACTCCAAAGTGACAAGTCCCTTTGGTAGTTTGTTTGTTCTCAGTTGTACCTCTTGATCACCATACTGCTATTCTAACTTTTCCTGATTTTTGGCTAAGAACTCAGCTTCTTCTTGCAAGAAATTGATGATTTGCTGGTCATTTTCAAACACTTGCCAACTTACATTATTGTCTGGAACTGATGGCCTTACAATCACATGAATGCTTGGTTATATTTTATCTTTCTTGATACTTTCAACAACATCAAAGGCTGATCCAACTGCTGCAAGCCTGTCAACAGCTTGGTTTTCTTTCCTAGGGATGGAATTGATGCCAAAGCCCTCAAAATCCTCAATGAGATCCCACACCCTATTCTTATAACACTTGAACAGATCATTTTTGGCAACATGCTGCCCTTTAACTTGGTTGACAATCAACTTACTGTCACCAAAAACTTGTAGTTTTTTGATACCTCTCTTGATTGACCAATGCAATCCTTGTATCAGAGCTTCATATTCAGCAGTGTTGTTAGAACATGAAAACTGAAATCTAAAATCTGAATAATACTTAATGACTTGAGGTGAAACAAGCATAGATCCCCCTCCTGCACCTTGCCTACTTCTTGATCCATCAAAAAATAGTTGCCACACCTTGTTGTCATCCTTATGGTCTGGTTTGGTGATACTAGGAATAGGTTGATTTTATTCATGTATGCAATAGACTCCTAGCTCGGATTCTTCTATTTCTTGGTAGGGATCAAAAGCATGTACCTTGCTTACCCATTCATCAAGAGTCAAATCTGGGATGCTTCCAAATTTGGTGTCAGCTTCATCTGTACTTGGATAATCCTCTTGATCAAATGTTGAATAGTTGGCATTGATTGGGCTCGGAGCATGAGGCTCAATGTGAAAGTTTGTAATAGGTTTGGATCTAATTGTGGCCTTAGTTCCATATCTAGTTCTAAAAAACATGTGTGACTAATCAGCAGATAAGTAACCTCCAATTTTAGCTGTGAAATCCCTTGATAAACATAGGACAAAGAGTGGTGGCAAATCTATCACTGACACATCTTGCAAAACAGTAACATTGGGGCATGCATGCAAAGTAAGGCTCAAATATTTAATTACTACCACTATTGTTATTGCTGTCCCATACAGTTGCACTACCCCCTTGGATATCACTTCATATTGGAAGCCCAGCTGATTAGCTATTTGCTTTGGCATTACAGAACTACTTGCCCCGGAATCAATCATGCAATTGTGTACTAGCTTATCCCCAATTATCAATGAAACATAGAATGGAGGAGGCTTCAAGATTTTACCTTGTCCGTCCTCCATGATTCCCATCAGGCTGAACAACATTTTTGAGTACCTTCTCTTACATATGAACTTGCTGATTTGAAATTGACCAATCCTTCATGGCAGCTTGTAGGAGATCCCTTTGACCTAGGATGGATAGTGATTCCCACATAGATATATTTACATTTGTCTTCTTCATCTAATCAATGATGTTGAATGGGAATGAAACATCTCTTTGTTTCCCTTTGGCCTACACATTCTTTTCCTACACATGGGTAGAAACAACTGACATTTGAGCTAGTCTAGAAGGTGGCTTGGGCAGTCCTTGCATAATTGGAACTAGATTTTGCTTACCAGCCCTTTGAATTGTGATGGAAGGTTGTGGATCAACTGGAGCTAATGACTGCCCTTCACCAATATTCCTCTTCTTTGATCTTGTGTTAGCTGCTACACTATGAGAAGTTGTTTGATTCATGCCACAAAAATCCTCAGCTTTCCAGTTCGCAAGTGTAGTATCACTTGGAGTTATGCTTTGCTGAGATGTCCCTTGTTGCTGATTTGTGTCTTGACTCACCTCACCCTCTACACCAATTGTGGTCACCATCAAAGCTTGATTCAAAGCACCATTAAAGCACATAGACTGGTTGTGGGGTTCATTGCATGGGAAACACCACTCATATTCTTGAGCTATATTATTTTGCACTGGCACTAAGGCTTTAGAGGCAGATGCAACATTGGGATTATATGGCTGAAATGGTCTATTAGCATGAGGCATTACTTGGTTTTGATTTGCAACTTGATTGGGTGGCTTATTAGGCTGATATGGTTGCCTATTAGGTTGAGTTTGAGACTGATAAGAAGGCCTAAAGCTTTGGGCTTGTTGCCTCTTGAGTGTAACCAGCTCATTACCTAAATTTTGCAATTGTTTCATGACTTCTTGGAGTTCATTTGAAGCACTAGAGGATGAAGTAGAAGTTTCATTTGAACTTTGATTTCTAGGAGTGGGAATAGGAGCTATAGCAGGTGCTTGACTAGTGCTTGGGCTTTCCAAGTTTGGATATAAGGGCATGGGAGGCCTAGGAGCCAGCTTACCAGCTTGAATTAGACAATTTTCAGCTCTAATGGCAATGCTATAAGCTGCAGGTATAGTTGTACCTCCCATGGATTGAATTAACATGGAAATATTAGAATTTAAAGCTTTGAGATAGTATAGAAAAGCACCTTCAGCTTGTTGGCCTTACTGCCATTGGAATTCTATCCCAAGTCCTTTGAAATCTGAAGTTGAAGTCAGTCAACTGCTCATTGGGAGCTCTCTTGATAGTTGTCAATTGTTCCAATAGAGACAAGTTATCTCCCTTTTCTCCAAACTGCTCATGGAGAGCTATGCATAACTGGTTCCAATTTTGGATAGAACCAGCCCCAAGGCTTCTAAACCATTGCAATGCTTTCCCCTTGAATGAAGATGCCAACAATTTGACAGTAATGTCCATCTCAATAATCTCATGGATTGCACAAACATTAGCAATGTCTTTAACATGATCACCAGGAGTGGTCTGATTTTCTCTAGTGAAATATGGAATGTTCTTCAATGCTGCAACTGGAACTGGATTTTGTGCATTGAGAGCAAGTGGGCTGTTTCCAGTGAAGTTGACATAAGGGTTGTGTTGTGTCATTCTAATTGGCCTGAGAACCCTTGTTAATTGAGTGAAAGGTCTACCAGGTGGAGGAGTTGATAGAGTTCTGTTTGGTGGAGATGGAGACCTTTGAATTCTTCTTCCTCTTCTGTCTTCTTCCAGGAGATAACTGCAGATACTCAGACAATCCCTCCTCTCTAGCTCTTGACCTTGTGTTAATTCTTCTCATGAATTTTCAGACTTTAGACTACTAAAACCAGTTGATTTTTGTTGGGAGTCACCAGATGTGTAGATCAGGGCTCTTTTCAAGCATAGAAATTAGAACGAGTGCACATCAATCTTTATTGCAAATGAAAATGAATACCTCTTGTCCACTGGAGTGTGCCAGATACTGTCATCTCTGAATGACAACACTTGTCCTATTGGGCTCAAGTGTGTCAAGCTTGAGCAACACAATGTGAAAACATAACATGGGTATTATCAAACAAAGTTGTGGGATTTGTATTGAGATAGACCTCTTCAAAGTTCTTGAATAGTTCAGATGTCTTGCCCGTTGAAAAGCAATGGTACCACAATGCTATCCTGGTAATGTAAGGAAGAAACTATCCAATCCTAATCTAACTTTCTAAGGGACCATGAGGAGAGCCTATTAGTGCAAATCAGCAGCACCCCTAGATGTTGTCTCAGATTTTTAGTTTGCTGATGAATGGAACATCCAGTGTGATTGCACAACATTGATTCTCTTCCCCAAGTGTGGTACTTGTAAAAATAGGAAAATGAATCTCCAGATTAGAGGTTGGTTCCTCAAATCCTCTGATTAGATGTATTACTTGAAAATTATAGAGGTTTAATATCAATATCCTACTCTAAAGATCCAAGGGGACAGAGATAAAGATGCAAAGAATAAAACTAAGTGAAGGGGGGTGATACACCAAAGGAGTGGTGAACATTTACTTCTTGCAAATTGACACAGATTACTAGAAATATAACTGACATCATACACAAACTGCTAAAATGTAATGAAAGATCAGAAATGAAGCAAAACCATGCAAGGAGAGGATGGAAACTCATTCACAGAGCTTGCACTGTCATTCTCATTCAAAAACTACATGTATTACAATAGAAGAAGAGGTAGAAAATGAGTTACAGTCCTGAAAGAGGTCTATATTCCACAAAATCATTTTCCAAGGTGAAATAGGGAGTTTGCAAAACATAAAAATGTCCAACCCTTACAAAATGAGCCAAATCTAGCTTTTAACAATGAAAAATGTCGAGCTAAGAAGAAGAAATGCGGGAAAATGTTAAAGGATTGTTCTAAACCACCACCAAATTGCATTAAAATAGCATGGGTATCCTCATCAAATTCTAGATTCCCCAATGTTTTTGGCCATGCTGGGAGAAAATGGAAGCCATACTTCATTTAAAATGGTGGTTGAAACGTCAAAAGTTCTGGCTTTCTTTCCCGTGCCAGAGGTGTTTTTTCTATTTTCTCTCTCCAAACCCCATCAAAACACAAAATTGAACCCTCCATCATGTAGATAATTTCACCATATTTCCAACGACATAAAGAACGTGAAAATTCAAGCTCTGGATCAAAAGTTATGCCCTTCTAGAAGATTTAGAGTCAAAACTAGGGCAAAATTGAGTTTTGGCCTTTTGGCGAAAGTTTAAAATTTTCACTCTTTTTGACCTTTGGGAAAATTTCCCCAAAAATTTCCACCCCCTAAAGCTCCAGATGCCACATGTGTGCACGTCCTGATTGGATGTAGGCCTTCCCCTTACCATTTTACACCTTTTTGGTCTTTGGAAAATTTTCCAAAAAATCTCTACCGGCCCGAAGCCCCGATGCCACATGGCGCCTTTCCATTGGCCGTCGGGGGCGGGCTTCCAATTTTTCTGCTGACTCTAACCATCTCCCCGAATGGGACACATGGTATTCCTTTCATTGGTATAGGCTTGAACTAGCTCTTTTCCTTCTGAGGACGCCTAGCCTTAAGATTTTTACTGGCCACAAGGACACATGGCAACTTCTGGTTGGCGCAGGCCATAGGGGGTGGAATTTTATTGTGCCTTTTGCCATATTTTGGAAAAATGGAAAATTTTCTTCTCACCTTTATCTCCCAATGCTTGTGGACACGTGGCCACTTCTCATTCACCTGCGGGCCTTGGTGGCATGAACATTCTTCCCTTTCGTCAATTTTGGAAATTTTTCTAACTTCTCCCCACCAAGCCGATCTCCGACGGCCCCCTGGACACATGTCAGCTTCCTATTGGCCGGCGGGCCTTCTGGGCCAAAAAATTTCTTTGTGCACCCCGCCAATACTTGGTGAAAATTTTCTAAGTCTGCCTCCGCCCCTGCCATTCCAATGCCATGTGGCAATTTCCTGATTTTGGTCGCAGACCTCCCATGGGAAAATTTTCCTCCAAAACTCCGTCGAGCCATAACTTGCAAAATATAAGGAGTTAGAAGGAAAACTTTACCTTTATGGAAAGCTGAAGAAAATTCTCTATCTGATGAAACCATTTTTAGAAAACATGAAAATGAGTGCAATTGAGTGCTTGTAAAATAAAAAATTTGACTAAGGCACAAGGAAGGAAGAAATGAAGGGGAGTTAGCAAAATAAGCAAGGGCTTATTTTGGATAACAGGGCCCCACTTTTCTTGGTAGGCATAAGATACTGTCCTACATCCCACTCGTGAGGGTCATGATCTCTTGATCCCACCAGACTTTTGACCTTATCATCTGATTTTGAACTTTGTTTTGTGGGTTTGAGAAAAACCGTAGGACTTGTAACAATTTAGTGAACCTATGGAGCACCAAGATAGTCCTTATGCAGACTTCGTAAACTGGTAGCTGATTCATCCTTAAGTCTCTCTGTCGGATAAGAAAATTTGTGCATACACTTTTTGAACCTAAATTTTTGGGCATCTTTACTTCTGTTACATGTCTGCAAAAGATTTAGAAGATTCTACGCAACACTAAATTCTAGTCAAATTCTCCTTCAAGTCCCCATACTACTCACTCCTTTGTTTTGCAGGTTTCCACTCAGAAAACTCATGGAACATTTAGGGATTCTGTTCATTCCATATTAAATTAAATTAGTCTCCCATGTTTTTTCATCATAAAACACTGGATCAACTTGTCAAAGTTGTCTTGTTCTAGACATGCAGATGTTTTACTCCCTTCATCAATGCAAAGCCTACAGATTGTTCATCACCATCAAAAAATTTAGGGCTGGTAGACCATCTCCACTTTATAGTTTCCTGGTCTGAATATAGATGGTGGTCTATCTGAGATTCAATAGTGCAGCTCGTGACTACCAAAGAATCTGCCTTAGAAGTTCTGATTGATTGGAATGAAGTCAATAGAGAAGGCTATAAAATCAAATGTGGCAGAAAACTACTCTATCTCTGTAATGCTTCTAGCTTATCTCTTTTGACTTGAATTTTCCCTAGAACCTACTTTATTAGAATTTTAACATATCCTTGGGCTTTGAGGAGTCTTACTCCCTTCTTTTTATCTTGCTCCATTCCTAGAAGCAATGCTTCATACTTCTGCCGTATTGATTGGTTTTCTCAAACATCAGCTTGTGGGAGTATGGGAATATCTCATGATCTGGAGATATTAGTAGAACACCGAATCCTGATCCAAAAGAACAACAGGTGCCTTTAAACTCCAAAGTCCAAACTTTTTCTTCTTCTTTTGCTGGCTCTAGTTGAAATTCTTGTTCAGGAACGTCTTTATCCATTTCTAAGAAATAGACCCCACAGTCATATTCTTGAAGAAGAATCTAAGATCTAGGATCCTAATTTTTTTTCACCGTGTACTTAGACTTCTTTTCTGGGTCCAGCTTATGGTTAATCCCTTTGATCGGAATATGAGCACAAGACCAATCCATCTTTACTTCTCCTCCCAGCTCTTTACAGAAGCTTATTCTCAGCAACATCTCGTAAGAGACTGGAATATCTACAACTAGAATTGTGATCTTTAATCTTTTATCAGGAAAAAATAGCCAGAAGAACTTGTGCATATTTGATTTTCCCAACCAGAGGCACTTTCCTTTCCATGTAATAACACCTTTTTATGGTCTTTGTCAAGGTAATCCCAAGAGCATCTACAACTTTAGCTGGCATGACATTGTCAGAAGCTCCCAAATCTAGAATACAATTTCTTAACTTGAAACCATTAAGCAATAGGGAAGCATAGAATGGTTCCAATCTTTCAGAAGATGGTGAGGATTTAACAACTATAGTGTTGTTCTGGGGAGGAGTATCTTTGGGCTTAGGCAAAATGCCTTTTGATGTATTAGATGGTCCTGGTGATTGCACATATTTGACTATCCTATTTAACTGCTCAGGAAAGGATCTCAGGTATTCAGATTTTGACATTTGAATCCTAGTTTTATTTACATGATCAACAATGTCGAACGAAGGTATAGATTTAGATACCTGAGCTAATTTTTGTGAACTTACATTCTTATTTCTGGGAGCTAAGGAAGAAGGTAAATGGCTCCCCCTTCTTTATTAATTGGCTAATGCCTCAGCTTGGTGAGTTTGTGATCTGTGTAAACACTGCATATGCACGACCACGATCGTCTTAAAGAAGCTCTTCATAGTCATGTTCAGATTTATAGTTTAGGTAATTAATTTTAGAGTCGCCATAAGGACCTATAAAATCATCATTCTTGAGCTGATTAGTGTAAGCTTCCTGATCTTCTTCATTCATCTCCACATTATTTCTGGGAGCAGCTTCAATCACTAATCTTTGGGAACCAACAATGCGGTTATGGGTATTGTTGTTGTTGAAATTCCAAGTAGGGGAAGTGTTGTTGCCTTGAGCCATTTGAGCCATTTATTTCTTCATCTGCAACATCTCATTTGATAAATTTTGCAGCATAGTGAATCAGATGTAGTAGCAGAAGATGAACTTTCAGCTCTAGAAGAGTTGATCTTTATCTTTCCACCCATGATGAGTTCGTCTTCAATTTCAACTGCCATGTTTTGGGCTGCTAACAAATCAGTAGGACGTGCTCTTCAAAGTTGATAGATTACTTTAGGAAGTAAAGTATTGATGAAGAATACCTTTTGATTCTCATCATTTAGAGAAGAAAAAGTTAGAATTTTGTACAAGTAATCTTTGGAATTTTGCAATAAAATCCCACATGTGCTCATGTGGATCCTTCTTCAACTGAGTCAGCTGAGTTATCAAGGTGCTGGAATCTTCAACTGGTTTGAATATTTTCATGAACACATCCCGTATAGTATCCTAGTTGGTTATGGTGCCAAGAGCTAGTTGGCAGAACCATTCTCCAGCCAATTCATGGAGAGTCTCTATGAAGAGTCTGACAGATACATCTTCATGTTTGAATGCAAGCACTCCACAAGATATGAAAAACAAAGCCAAGTGGTCATCAGGATTCTACTTTCCATCTCCAAAGAATTTTGGGAAATTATTTCTTGTCCCTTTAGGTAGATCATGCATAGGTGGAGTCAGAGTTTAGTGGCCCAAAAGCTGCTCCCCATGGAACATGTACTATCTAGTTCTGCAAGTGGTCTGATTCTGCATGATGACTGTGAGCACATCTTCTACGAGAGTAAACTTGATGGATAATTCTAGCTTCCGGATTATGATGAAGACAATCTGGATATGGATGGATGTGTACTCTTCTTCCTAGTGAGAGACTAGATCTGTGGCTTCTAACTTGAGGAGGATGATTCAAATTTAATTGCTCCTGCAATATATAGAAATGACCAGTTCTTCCTTGTGCCTTCACAGATTAGGTGAAAGGACATTTAATCAGGTTGAGAGTTGAATGGGAAAACACTATGATATGCAAGAGATAAGCTTTGATAAACAAAGATAATTGTTCCCTAGCGGAGCCGCCAAAAACTATTGGCTAGATTTTTTGCATAGCTAAAAACCTAGGCAGTCATGAGATAAATATCCCTCATTTACCAGTGAGGCTCCCGTGTAAGATTTCTTAATTAAAATATGCTAGTATTTATTTTGGGGTTTTACTTTAACCATGCAGCTCATGAACCATAGCTGTATTGTTTTGCAGCAAGTAAGCAGCTGTTTAAAGAAAGGAAAAAATTATGATGAAGAAGGAACTAATATAAACACAAGAAAGAAAGAGGGGAGATGTGTAACCCATTCAATAGATTACAGAGTTGATTGCATGCACATAGATAGAAACTAATAGACATATCAACACACAAAATTATAAGCAAAGGAAACTTTCAGATCTAGGTCTAAAATAACGCAAAGTTTATAAGTAGATCTAAGACAAAAAGTTAGAAACAAAATGCACTGTGACATAAAGTTATCTGGAAATCTGCTCCTTTCTATTCCTTTGTTTCAAATAGCTATTAGGGGTTTCAGCACAAAGTTTGGAACACAAGAATGCTGCTTAAAAATTATGATCCTTTAACTTGTAGATTCTTCCTCTACTTATAACATGTAGAGGGGAAATTACAAATAGGAAGCCTTTAGTGAATTGGAACATGTGGCAGTTCAGTAAAGTAAACAACTGGAAATCTTCCTCCTTGAATTCCTCTTTACATGACATTCATGATTTACAATTGAAAATAGAACCTTCTATTTTGCATGTCTGCCACCTATTTCCAAGTAGTTGAATTCTTCAAGTAATGGCTTTCAAACTAATCACTTAATTTCTATAATTTAATTGATCGCTCAATTACTTTGTCAGAGTAAAGAAGAAGAAAGAAGAAAATGAATTAGAAGAAAGCTACAACACTTTTGTTCTTTTTCCATATTTTTTATGCAATTGATTCTTTTACCCTTGCTTCTCACCAAATTGGATCTAGAAGCAGTTGGATCTAGAATTTTTTTTAGGGGTGTTGCCTTTGCCTTTTCTTCCCTCTTATCCTTGAAGCTTTTGTAGTTCTTCTCCAGTACATGCATTAGTGCAATGTTTTCCATAAATAACTCATCTTTTTTTATTTTTAATTGTATATGAGCAATTAAAGATTCTGGAAAGCACTCCGGGTGAATGCAAATTCAATGAAGGCTTCAGCTAGAAGATTGGGAGCACATGCAAAATATCTTGGAAGGAATTTTTCACGCACTGACTTCTACATGGGTTGCGTTAGAAACAAGAGGATGAATTTTTACCGGAAGCTTTTGCAATTATGAGATCTGGATCTTGGATCTGTGTCTTTAATGTCAGACAAATCTGGAAGTAATGCATGATTCCACTAAGCTCTCTCGTTCATCCCGCTTTGCCATGGCTGGATGCAATCTTTGTCTGAGTAATTATTTTTCTTTTCATTCAGTCGGAATTCTTTACAATTGGTGCATATTTGGAGAAATTCTTCAGATTCAGAGGATATATTCAATGTGTCTGGACATTGATTTAAGCTCTCTTTCAATTATAATAAGCACCTGTAATGAATACCTGCGATTAATTTAGACAAAGATGGCAATCCAGAGCATGAACACTTGATTTTTATCATAAAAATCTGCATATATCAAGCCTGCTGCCCTAAAATTTGAGGCTTTGCTTGCATGCAAAGCAAAGCATAAATATTTGTAACTTAACTTGGGCACTTGTAATAATATGCAGAAAAGTAATTAGACTTAAATCAAGCTCCTTCCAACCCTAGACGCCAAACTTTGAAGCTTTCCGGCAGTTAAAAAATCCTTCTTCTGAGAAAAATCCTCCTCCTTTAGGCGCCAAAACTGTCTGCGCTGCACTCCTTTGCTAAAAGAATTAATTAATTCATCATTATGGCAGCCCCTTCTTATATAATCCTCATTAGCATTCTATTTTTAATAATTGCACCCATGCTATTTTTTGGCAATTAATTAATAAATTAATACATGTTTATTCTCTTCAAACTTGGGCGCCCAAATTTGTGCATGCTCATGGCTGCCATTAAATAAATTAAATATATTTATTTTTAGCCTTCTTCTTCCAATCTTCACTTAACTTCACACTATGCTTTGACCTCATCCACTGAAAATAGGAATTAATTATATCAATTAATACTTTAAAAAGTAGTATTATTCTTCTCCCAAATGGGGCGCACTTTTTTGTCATGAAAGGGGCTGCATTAAATAAATAATATTTATTTAATTTTAGAATTTCTAATTCCAATTTCCTTTATCCACTTTTACCCTTGTTGACTTTTCCTCATGCTTGGGCACCAAAATTGGGTGAATAAATATTATTAAATGCATTATTATTCACCCAAGGTGGGTCGCACTTTTTGGCAAGGGTGAATTCTATTTTTAAAAGCCAATTAACTAATGGGATTATTCACCCTGCTACCGCAGCTCCAAAAATCCCATGATCCACTTAAGCTGTTTGACTTTCATAATGGGATTATTTACCCTACAAGGCACGTAATTAAATCTCATTAATGCCTTAAGTGATTTTTCTTTTATTTTACAGTGGGAATTTTTACCCTGCAAGGCAGGTAAGAAATTCTCGCCTGCCTGCTGCCTCTAATTTTCCCATTGTGACTTAAGTGGCGTTGCTTCCATGGGAAAAAGTACCCTGCTAGGCAGGTACAAAATTATCACCCGTCTGCTGCTTCCAAAAATCCCATGATCCACTTCAAACCCTCTTTTTCTAAAAATGCAGCCTACCCAGAAGAAGTTTTTTTGTGCATGACTTCATCTTTTCTGAGAGAACTAGACCTCCGGTAGCGAATTCCTTCTAGCATAACATGCATAGGTGATCTCCAGATACTCCAGTCAAGAAATCAGACTAAACCGGCAAAGGAATTGATTTAGAGAAATTTCACAGAAAACGAAATGGGAAAACACCAAAAACACAAAACGTTTCTAGAAGTCACAAATAAAGCCCAATATTCATTCATGGTTAAAACCCTATTGGTATATGGGAATATTGACATGTACGATCACAACAGGGTTAAACCAAAGCACAATTTGCGTCAAACGGGGCTCAAAATAATTAAATACAAATTTCCCGCAGGCAAACCCCAGTGACAAAATATAACAATTTTGGGCATCTGGGTATTTGAGAAAATTGGCTATTATAACTCTCTGGGATTATCTTGACACAATACAAACACTTTCTAGCAATAAAAACACAAAACGACCCATTATTTTAAAAGTACGAATTCTTTTTACATGTAGTCTCATATTTTAGAGTGAAATCTAGGGACACCAGCGAATAAAATGCAAGTCCACATATCGTAAATTAATTATCTATTAAAAAACATCCCATGAAGGGAATTTTTGCATTTCATAATAAATTATTAGGATTTGGAGTTAATGTTTAGCAGAGAAAGATTCAAAATCTATCATTGCAGGTAAACACCATTTTGTTTGTTTACTTTCTAGTCAAATTGCTAATTCATCTAATATAAACATTTTGCTGTGGAAGCTCTATAATGTTATATTAATGTAAATATAGTTTAAGGTTTACTGTAAATATTGTAAATGTCATAATACACTAGAAGCTTTGTAGTGTTATAATATTGTAAATATGGTTTAAGGTCTATTGTGAATACAGTGAATGTCATAATACATTTGAAGCTCTTTAATGTTATTAATATTGTACATATGGTTTAAGGTTCATTGTAAAAAATTTAAATTCCATAATGTAGTGGAAGCTTTGTTACGTTATAATATTACAAGTACGATCTAAGGTTTACTTTAAATACTATAAATGTCATAGTGCATTGGAAGGTCTATAATGTTATTAATTTTGCACCCACTTCATTTTCATTCTTATCTATTTTCAGTACGTTGTGGAGGTTATGTTGGTTCTTTTAAGTTGCATGATTGAAACTCTTACAAATTTTTCCACTTTAGTAGTTCCAGCTTACAAAGCTTGGTGCTTGTACATTGTGATCTATAAGCTGAAACTACTAAAGTGGAAGGAGGTCATGTAATAGAAATCTATAAGTTGAAACTAAAAGTGAAAAGAGATTCATGTAATAGAAATATTTTACACTTGAATGTAAAAGTAGAAACTAGTAAACAGGAAAAATATTATTTAATTTTAATCATGAATGAGAATAATTTTACATTACAAGAGAATAGTTGAATCAAAATAGACCTCACTTCTAACATTTTATTTTAATCATGCACCTCTTTCCATTTTCAACTTACAAATTTAGGATATTTATATAAAATTTGTAGCTTCTCTAATTAGGAGAAATTTATTAGATTTATATTTTCTTGCAACTATTTACACGTTACTAGTTTTTGCTTATAGATCCTAGCGTAAGGGTATTTCTGTCAAATGAAAACGTATAGATTTGGTGCCTAAAAATGTAAAAAGCAATGGATTGAAAACATTTAAGGGCCTTAAATGTTGCATGCAACACATTTAATACAACTACCACCAATAATTTCCCACATTCCATCACTGATAATTGTGAAGCAAAGGTTGTAGCATACCACTTTAGTATTGCTTTACCTACTCCTTTGCACTGACTTTTGTTTCATTTTTATCTGATGTTGTTTTATTATGGAGTTGTTGGTTATTTTGAGTTGTATGATTGAAATAAAATGTTAGAAATGGGGTATGTTATCTTAGGGATGAAACCCATAAGTGTGAAGTGACTTCATTAGTGCACCATTTCTGTTTTCACACCATCACAACATTTATATGTTTTGTTTTTCACTCGACAGTTCTTTGTCTGTGTTAACTATTTTTTTTCGCATGTTTGCTTAGGGTTTATTACACATTTTTCTTATCTTTCTAGAATACGGGGGGAATATTTGAGTTGTATGGTTAGATTAAAATGTTTCAAATGAGGTCTATTATCTCGGATAAAACCCACAATTGTGAAGTGAATGCATTGTCCTTCCATTTCAGTATTGTTTTCCTTTCTTCTTTGCACCCACTTTTTTTTCTATTTGGAGTTGTTGGTTCACCTAGATTGCAGTATTTGAATATTTTATTTTAACTTGAATCTTGCAAATCTTTCCACTTTACTAGCTTCTACGTATAGATCCTAGTGCAAGGATATTTTTGTACCTATTCTAATTGACGGGTAATGGCTAGTTTGCATAACTTTCCTATGAAATTATACATTACATAAAATTTGCATCTAGCATTCTCGCATAGCTTTCATATGAGCTTATACATTGCATAAAATTTGAAGTGTGCACATTCTTCTAAGCAATAATGAATTAAAGACCCACTTATCATTTTTTCTAGTTGCAGGATGAGGAACGGGAAGAGAAAAACACGGTTTGTTAGGAAAATGCCTCATGCAAAAATTAGACAAGGGTGTCAAGTTTGATTATGTTGATGATGAAGTAGTTATTTAAGATGATCAAGTCCCAATGTAATTTAAAAGAAACCAAATGTTGAAGGGAGACAAAATTTTGATGCCACAAAGAAGGTTAAAAATGGTACAGGGTGGACGAAGCTAATTTGGACAACGTTATTAAATACATTAAGGATAATGGGTACCCACTAAAATTGTATCAAATAAGTGGGTCATAAAACCCAACACTTTGGCCAACTAGTTGAAAGGGATTACAACCAATACAAGGGGCTACCCATTATTTTATCACATCAAGAGGAATCATACCTCGTGCAATGGGCCAAGGAATTAGATTACGTAGGCCATTGGCTTGACATATCATATATGACGACAGTGATTTCTCACATATGCATAACCAAGGCCACCCATTTCATAGATGAAGTTCCTGACAAGTCATGGTAGAAAGGCTTCAAAAATAGGCATCTTGATTTTTCAATCAGAACAAAAGAGGGACTGTACAAAGATAGCGTAGTAATGATTAGGACTTTTATTGTTGGTGCTTTTTACAATAATTTGAAAAAATGTTGTGGGATATTATTGTATCAATCAAGGGCGGGGCTAGATAAGGACATGGGGAACGTCATCAACATGAGATCTTGATCGTGAGGAATAAGATAACACGCCATGGTGGAAGACCATGATATGTTTTTGTGGGTCCTCATTACTGTAGAATTTGATGAATTTAGGGAGTTCCCAGTGTGGAAGATAAGCCTTGAACAACACATATGGATCGATAGGTCCGTTGCAAATCTATTTGTATGAAAGGTTGTTCTTAGATCCTTTGGTGGCATATTCAAGGCTAGTTATTCTTTCTTAATAACGCATGTGCATGGGATAATTTTGAGGTGGTTCTATGAATTTAAAGAACAAGGCATGCCTTGATTATAAGTGTGATCATTTTATTGCTAATATAAATGACTATAGTAATGGAATACGTTGAGATGGAGGAATACTTGCTGGGACATGATGAGTGTATTAAGAAACTAATGGTAGTGACGATTCGATGTATTGATAGGGAAATCAAATAAAGGTATTGACAAGAAGTTGTGATGATTGTGGGATATATTGAGAAGAGATATAACTATATTGTGAGATAGGTGTAGTGGATGTGTGTTTTGAAGAGGATGGATTACTAGCAATAGCACTCATGTTGATAGGTGGGATAGAGTAGGGATGGATAGGACTAGATTTTGAATCGAAGATGTAGGTTGTTGTGAAGGGATAGGTTGAGACATGATAAAAGGATTTATAGAGAGAGGGACACCTACTGAGCTTGCAAGAGGAGTGGCAGAGGCCACATGACTGGATGAGGGTGTGGAGGTAGTTGTAGGAGTCTGTGTAACCTACGGGCTAGATGAGGAAGGTGATAATGTAGTTTCTTATTGGCTTCTTGTGTTTGATGATGATATGATATTAAGTTCAAAACTAGAAATGGAAGCGTATAAGGAAAGAACTGATTTTTTCAACTCACTCTTGGTAGGATAGGGAGCAATTTGCTCTATGACCAGCTGATAATCGGGATCATAAAGGTTGGAGTATTCACAAGTGTTAACGATAGAAGATGGACAATATTTCGGGTATGGGGCATAGATGATGTGTATACCCTTGGAAGCAAAGATAACTACAAAAGGAAATCGGATTACATTCTAAGATCTCTGTAAAGACTGGATCACCATTTTGGAAGAACTGCAGAGGGTTAAGAAAATGAGCTTCCGATGTTGCAGATTGAGTACTAGGAGAATGTGGAGGTTTATCATCTATTTCTTAGTGTGTTTGTAATGGGTCTAACATGTTTGGGATGTTTTGAATATAATATTGGGATGATTCTAATGATTTTTGAAGTGAGTCTGTCATATTTGATATGTTTTGAAGGTGAAATTGTAGTCTAGTCAGAACCATGAACTGAATAAACAAGCGATAAAGAAAAGAAAGATGGTTTAGGGAAAAATAAAACCACACAATCACAAGAACATTTTTTAGATTTTCTTAATTAATTTAAGAAAAGAGTGAAATAAAAAAATGGTTGAAAAAGAACTATAGAAGAGGATATCTAACGTTAGCTCCAGGTGACTTAAGGTCAGAGTCCTCAATATAACTGAAGGTACATGAGGCCCAAGTTTGTGTTGATGTCAGTACGAGGCGTGGTATTGGGGCATATCCCCTCACTTCACAGTCCCGCAAGAATAAGGGTGTTGGGTGCTTAGCCAATATACCTTCTACTAGTTACTTATACTCGGCTTAGTGATCAAATCCAAGTAGGTAGACCTAGAAGGGATTGTTTGTATGTAAGTTTGATTTATGATGTGGTTTGGTTGTGTGTGAGGGGAAACTGTGAATGCAACATGGTAACCCCTAATTAAGACAAATCAAACAAAAGTGTGATTTCGATGAAGACAAATCAAACAAAAGTGTGATGCTGAAAGGAAAAGAAACATACTTGTGTTCGTTATTTCCTTTTTATTTTTTATGAATTTTTGAAGAAACGATAACAAAGCACTCCAAGTTGAAAAGTTAGATACTTTGACAAGAAATAAAACAAGAATATTTAAAATCTAAATCAAATAAAAGGGACTACAAGTCCCAGCGGGCATGCCAGAATGTTTATGTGGTGATTTTCGGTTCGTCAATTATATGATAAAACACAAAAAACTCAAAAGACTGTAAGGTTTAACGATACCTGCACTGAAAATGCGATGTCAGGATGAATGAGTTTGCAACTTACGCGGGACTCCTTCCAACGAATGAGATAACTTGCATGCAAAGATAACAAAACACGATAGATACTAGACAAAGAGATGACGAGTTGCTCAGAAAAGACGCATCCCAGAAACCAATGGGCCTCCTCGAAGTGTGTCAACTCGTTTTACAATTAAGTGATAATGATGATAAGATAATTGACATGAAGGAATGACTATAATTAAATAGGGATAGAGATTGTGTTTTGCGTGATAGGAAGCCTGAGAGAGGGCTACAACAATCTCAATCTCTTCAAATTAATTGAACCAAAACTATTCAGCAATGTCATGTTCTTCTTGTATGAATTCGAGTTGATCTTCGATGTCCTCAACATCTTGTGTCAAGGTGATGGAACAAAGGTTGAGTTCGTGTGTGATGTCAAATTTCTCCCAAACAAAGGATTGTTAAACGATGGGAACATTGTATATGTTTGTAATTTGATGTGCCTACCTTGATACAATCATCTATTGAGAGACATAGCTAGGAAATAGGCATATTAGACAAAAAACATGTTGATATTTGACAGCAAATATGATAAATGTGATAAAAATTCTAAAATGACAAGGATCACTGACAAATTAGGGGAATTGCTAGCAATTACTATGTAAAAATTGATTCTTTGATAAAATGTAAACTGAATGTAAAACAAATGATCTCTGACTAGGTATGAGATCTAGCAAGGTGTATTAACAAGTGAAAGTAAAAATAGAAGACAAAGACTTACCTTGACTGAGAAATGTTTGAAAATGATGTTGTAGGGAGCTTACAATGTTTGCAGAGCTTCCACAGGCTTGACAGGGATGTTGAAGGTTTAAAGATGATCATGATGATGTCGTCGAAGTCTCTAGAGTAACAGAGCTTCACTACAATAACTAGGGATTTATTCTAGGAGGTCTAATATTATTTATAAATAATCGCCAATGACCGGTTAAAATCGCTGGCGATCCGAGAAAGGTGGGGAAACCCACTTAGAAGTGGTTTCAACCACTTCCAAATTGGTAAATTGAGTTTGGATGCGGGCTAGATTTATTTAGGAAGATGTTATGGAGGGTGGGAGGTTAGATGGTTAGGGGTAAAATGGGCTAGGATGGGTTATAGGTGGTTAGGGAGATTTAGGGTGTGTAAATAAGTTCAACGGTGGGTAGAATTGTGATTTTACAGGGATGAAGCTATGGTTTTCGATAGCGATATATTTTTAATGTTTTGAGTGTAATTATGAGTATGGATAGACGATGTAGGGTACTAAAACATGTGTCTATAATAATATTAGTCACATGTTGGTTATACATATCCCAATGTATGACCAATGAATAAGGGTGTAGCATGCCCCTCCCCTTCATAGAAACATTGTCCCCAATGTTGACCATTTCAAGACACTTCTTCAAACAATTATAGTCCTCAATGTTGATGATCTTTGGATGTCGATACAAGAAATATTCCTCCTCCCCATATTGCAGCTTTATTTTCTTGATCCTTCCACTTGATTAGATACTCAGATAATTACTCTCTTCTTCACCCTCTTAATGCACATTCGAAGAATTTCCTCGTGTTCCAAACTAATTTGGCCTTATTTATCTAAATCAGGTAACTCTATCTATGCTAAAAAAAATTGTGCAATGACATTCTCCAAGCCAGAAATGTGTTAGGCATGCAAAAGTGAGAAAATCTCTTTGAGACTAGAGAGCCTCAAATCTTCAATCTTCTTACCATCCACTTGAACTTCATTATATTATTTTTCCTATGGATGGAATCTTCAAAATGAAATATTGAAGCTTCTATCTTTGGAGCTACACTTTATGAACTCTTATCCTCTATTTGTTCTTTAATGTGATTCTCTTTGTCTCCTTCTGCATCACCTATAGCTTCTTCTTCTTCTTCTTCTTCTTCTTCTTCTTCTTCTTCCACAACCTCATTATTTTTTTTCTCCTTTTTTCTTTTGTCCACCTGGCCAAGAAAACATGTTTCATTTCCTTCTAAGACCAATGTGACCTCTTTTGATTCAATTGAGAGATCAAACTTTGTGCTAGACCAAAAATTCAAAATGAAAACCAAGACCATTTCTATCTAAATGAAAAATAATTCTTTTTAAACTTGACCCACCATTCCCTAGCATCAATCACTCCATTTCCATAGAAATTTTGCATCCCGATGATGCACAAAAATTAGGGTGTCAAGAACAACTCCTTTAACCAAGATTTAAGTGTACAATTTTAGAATTATTTTAGCCTTAATTCAGAAAATACAGAGAAGAAACTCACATTGATTTTCAGCAAGGCTTTCCGAAAATATAAGAAGCTTAGAAAATTTCCAAAAATTACAGCTTATGTAGGGAATTTATGAAAAAAACTAAAATTGATATAACTTGTGCAAACCAAGTCAATATATCATGAAATTTGGAGAGGACCTTACTTTATTTATTTCACAACTTCAGGTGAAAAATTGTAGAAACATTCACTACCTTTTTGGAGATATAATTGAATCTTCGCAAGTAGGGTTTTGACCCAATTTTGGTCAAGATCGAAGCTCTGATACCACTTGTAGTGAAATTACTTATATATATATATATATATATCAACAACAATATGACACCAAAGAACACCAAAATATAAAGATGTGATCACAATATGCAAGTAGAATGACTTAGCCACTTCGAGGGGGAACCTCCAAACTATTAAATAAGACTCAAATGTTAAATCTAATGATCATCTACCACTTACTAACTCATATATATACCCTACTATGCTATATAAAGCAACAAGGTCGGCACACTAAACATATGAAACCATAAATAAATATGATATGACATTTTAGGAGATAATGTTAGCCACATATCGGCTATACATATCCCAATATATGACCAAGGACTAAGCGTAGCATCATCCTATGTGTGTTTCTTCTTGGAATTGTACATCCTGAGAAGATGAATGATCAACTTGTTTATGACTTTCATCTTTCCATCGAACTATGGATAGAATGCAGTAGTTGCCTTATTCAACTTTGTTTCCATCATAGACCAAAGTGCTTTCTATAAATTCCCCAAAAACCTTGAATACCTATCAAATATGATAGTTCCTAGTAATCTAAAATGCACCCAAACATTTTTAAAGTGTAGTTTGATGATTTCCAGAGTGGAAATAGTCTTACAAGGTATAATAATTTCCATCATCTTGTTTATGAATTTTATTTCTCCATCAAACTATGGATGGAATGTGGTGGACTTATTCAACATTGTGTCCATCATAGACCAAAGTGCTTTCCAGAAATTTCCACAAAAACCTCGAGTCCCTATCAAAGATGATAATTGTTGGTAATCCAAAATGGGCCAAGATATTTTCAAAGTAGATCTTGGAAGTTTCCAAAGTGGAAATAGAATTCTTACAAGATATAAGAATTTCCATCTTGGAGAATCTATCTACTACATAAACACGATCATTTACATTTTTGGTAGTAGGATAGATCTAAGATGTAATCCATGCAAACAGAATCCTATGATTTTGTTGGATCTGGAAGAGGTGTATACATACCTTGTTTCTTGTTGATCGGTGTGGCAATTGTGCATGTGGTACAAGACCTAATGTATTTAGAAACATTTGACCTAAAGAAGTCTTTTTGTGGCACAAGTATCTTTTCAACTCCAAAGCGTCATACAACCTTATTGAAATGGGTTACTTGTATTAGTTTTTTCCTCTCTCATGAAGTACACACAAGTGACCAAGGTGATATAAGATTGCATCCTACAAGTAGAAATTTGGAAGTGACTTACCACTGAGAAATTCATGATAGATTTATGTGAAGTTTGGATCTAGAAGATGTAATTGTGACCAAGTGTTTACTTCAATTCCACAAGCATCAAGCACTATGAGGAGAGCTTGTATAGGAGGTTTACTCAAACAATCATCTACTGTATTTTCAGTTCCCTTCTTATGCTTGTATACAAACTAGAGAACCTATTCATTTCAAGAAAATACTTATAGAAGCCTTCAAGTCTAGATAATTGTGATTGTGTGTAACAAGTTATTTTAGGGATTATGGTAATTCAGTGTTTGTGAAGTTTGTAACAAAACTATAATTTTGTCTTGTATCTATGTTTCCTCGTTGAATAAATAAAGTACGCGACTATGGTTTCATGTTGTTTATTGGACCTTGTTATGTACGTCCATTGAATTATTTGTGTGAATACTTAGGTTGCATTGATTCATAAATTACCTCTTTTGTGCAATTAATAGATCCTATCTTAGTGATAATGAATGATTAAACTAACTAAGATTTTTGTTATCAATATATTATGTAAGAAACATTCACATTATACTGAAATTGAGAGATGAAAGACAAGGAGACAAGAAATTTATCATAGAGAAACCCAATTTGGGAAAACTCCAACTGGGTGAGAAATTGCTCCCATTTCACTATGTAAAATCTCAAATACAACACAGGTTTGCTACCAATGGATGGCCTTCAAGAAGGATTCAAGCTTCTTCTGCTTCTATTACTTTCTTACAATCCTCAACAATAAAGAACTCAACTTTTTATGAACAAGGTAAGAACAATTTAGACTTTCTTCTTTGCTCACACTTGAATTCATTCAAAACCACTTGCCCAAATGAGTAAATGTGTTTGTATTTATAGTTGCTCTTCCCAAGGATGGAGGGAAAGGCAAAACGAACTGCTTTTAGGAGCCCAAACCTTTGCAACTATTTGTATTCCTCGTTTTGGTGTCGTCAGAGGTAAAACTACCATTTTCTGCAAGAGGCGATTGTGGAACAGCCGGTACCTGTAGGTGGTGATTGCATGTGTGCATGAAATAGAATATAATCCTTCCCCCTATGAAGTGTGATGCAGATGTCCAAGCCTTGTGCCTAGTGGAGCTATGTGGATGCAAGTGATCTCCAATGCAATAGATGGATACAACTCTAGATTGATGATAGTAGTGAATGATGTTAGGTCCCTCATTACAGTCTCATTCCTTTATATTTATAGGGTTCTCTTGATCTAATTTTGTAATTAACCCCAAAATGGCCGACCACCAAAAAAGCTAAGAAGGGGAAACGGCTAGAAAGAGCCCAAAAAAAATGGCGGGAAAGTGTGAAAAGGACCAGCGCGCCCACAAGCGCTGCAGTTGAGGATAAAATAATGGCAAATGAATGAAATAGATTGGGCTTATGGATGTAAAATATCAAGAATGAAGAAATAAAATAAAACAAGATGGCCAAAAGACAAGGGTTAATTAGTATTTTCTTCACTCAAGACCCTTCTAAATAGTAGTATAAAACCCAAACTAAATAATGTCTAAAGTGCATGATTTTATGTCTACATTGTGCAACTGCCATAGCGGTGGCACAACCACTACTTGTGAAGATCAGCGGTTCCACAACTGTCGTGACGGTTCCGTAGCTGTCACACAGTCATCACACATAACAGAACAAGAAATTGATTCTTTTGTCATTTGAAGGTGTCTGGATCACCATCAACCTGACTTAACCATTGTTTAGTAGTATTTATCTAATGAGGGTATGCATTGCAAGTTTCAAAAAGAGAATACATAGAATTGGGTACTTCTAGACCCATTTTTGGATCATACATCCCCAATTTGAGGCTTTTAAGTCCCTAAAAGCTTCAATGATTGATGAGGTGAGGAAATGTCTTCCCCACATCTCCTCTAGAATACCACTTGGCCTTGGTAAGCAATTGACCTTTCAACCCAATCAACCACCTGTCTTGCACTCCTCGTTGTGTTGTCATCTCTTTCCGCTACAATACCACATCTTCCTCCAATTCTAATTAACTTTCTGGAGCAAGATCCTCAATAGATGGTAGCAACAATCCCTCTTCTTCTTGATCCAACATAGAGGACTCAAAGAGACATAAATTCGCAACATTCACAACTAAATATATTTGCATATAAGGAGGCAAATCCAAGCGAAATGCATTCTTACCCACTTGTTCTAGAATTTCAAATGGGCCATATCGAAGAGGTTTGAGTTTCTTAGCTTTACCTTATAGCCTTTCAATACCTTGTCACCAAAAAGGCAAGAATGCTCAGTTATGTATTGATCATGCCTTGCTTTGTACTTGGTTTGTGACTCTTTCAACCTCTCATGTATCTAGAGGTGTATCTATTGTATCTTTTCAATTAACCTTTCAACTTTGTGGACTTCTAGATCCACTTTCCTGTTGTCTCTACATGGTAGTCTCATAACAACATCAAATGCACTCTTAAGCAAATAACTAAAACATGTCTCAAAAGGAGACTTACTGGTAGAAGCATGAACTGTCCTGCTATAAGAATGTTGGATATACACCAAATTCCCATCCCAAGTCCTAGGATGTTTCCTATTGTACCCTTTCAAAAGTTAAAACAAGGTATCGTTTACTACTTATGTTTGCCCATATGTCTGTGGATGAAAAGTGGTAGATCTTTTCAGCTTCGTATCTATCTTTCCCCTCAAGGTAGACCAAAACTTTCCAATTAACCGTGAGTCCATGTCTGACACAATAGAATTAGGCAAACCAAAATGAACCCACACATTAGCAAAAAATAACTCAACTGCATCCCTGGCTTTAGTGGTCTTCTTACAAGGAACGAGAATACACATTTTACTAAACTGGTCCACTACCACAAAAATATAATCATACTCTTTCTTGGAAGTAGGCTAACCACCCACAAAATCTATGAAGATGTTTTCCCATGGTCGGGAAGGAACTGGTAATGGCATATATAAACCAAACTTTCTATTATTAGGCTTGCTTGCACTGCATAAAACACAACCCCTGATAAATTTGGCAATTTTTTTCATGCATGTTTGGCCAATAAACATACCTCTGCAAATGTGCATCAATCTTTGCCACACCAAAGTGGCCAACCATCTTAGAAGTGTGTGCATACATCATCAACTATAAGTATTTCCCCCTTAGGCACACAAAGTTTCTCGTTCTTATAGAGCAGCCCATCCTGAATGTAGTTCTCCTCTAAGTGTAAATCCCTCACTTGGAGGTTTCTACTGAAAGATTTCTCCAAAATCCGGATCCTACTCATAACCTTCCTAATATGCTTCACAGACAAAAGGTTCAAGAAGAGTTAAAGTGCCCATAGCTGAAATTAAAGGAGGTCTAGAAAACATATCAGTGAACTGGTTAGTCACACCTTTCTTATCTTTTATGATCAAATGAAATTGTTGTAAGAAACCCATCCACGTATAGTGTCTGCCATGTTGAATTTTATTTTGATCCTACAAATATTTAAGAGGTTGGTGATCCATGTGTATGATAATTTCCTTACCCCATCAAATAATGTTTCCATTTCTAGACTGCTTGCACAAGAGCATACAATTATATATCGTATGTACAATAATTCAAAATTGATCCCTAAAATAATTCAAAATGATAACATATGTGCCTACCTCCTTTAAGTAGGACAGCTCTCATAGCACAGTCACTAGCATCAGTTTCTACTTCAAAAGGAAGTTGCAAGTTAGGTAATGCCAATACTAGAGCATGACTAATCGTGTATTTGAATGACTCAAAAGTGTCTTGTTGTTTGTTACCCCAATTAAAAACCTTACCACATGTTGTCACGAAATGTAGAGGCGTTGCTATCGAAGAGAATTTTTTGATAAATTTCCTCAAATATTGAACTACACCAACAAAACTCATGGTCTCTGTTAAACTAGATGGTGTAGGCCAATTCAGAAAGGCCTCTATCTTAACCAGACCAATCCTCAACTCTCCATCTCCAACCGCATGCCCCAAAAAGACAAGTGATTGTTGAGCAAACTCGCATTTCTTCCCATTCAACACTAATCAGTTCTCCTTTAAAATTTGCAAAACTTGGTGCAAATGGTTAATATGCTCCTCAACAGTTCTGCTAAAAACCATAATGTCATCCAAGTACACAATGACAAAGTAATCAATAAATGGCCTCATTACCTCATTCATCAATCTCATGAAGGTGGTTAGTACATTCCATAGTCCAAATGGTAAGACCAACCATTCATACAACCCTTGCTTGGTCTTTAATGTTGTTTTCCAGATGTCCTCTTCCTTAATCTGAACTTGGTGATTCCCAAATTTCAAATCAAGCTTAGTAAAATATTTAGCATGTTGTAATTGATCCAACAAATCATCAATTTGAAGAAGTGGGTGCCTATTTTTTATGGTTATTTTATTTAGTGTTCTATAATCAACACACATCCTCCATGAACCATCTTTCTTAGGTACTAAAACAATATGATAACCACGTGGAGAAGAGTTGGGATGAATTATAGCTTGCTTAATCAAATATTGTAACCGGTGCTTTACCTCGTTGGCATCCTTCAAAGATTGTTTGTACAATCCCAAGTTTGGAAGTGGACTATCAAGTAATAAACGTATCTCATGCTCAATTGGCCTAACCAGGGGCAGCCCCGCAGGTTCTTGGCAAACGTCCCTAAACTGTTGCACCAACTCTTTCATCTACTTCTGCTCTTTGTTAGTAAACATGCTACAAGTGGTTTTAGATGCAACTTCCTCTTCTTGTATATATATCTACAAAGAAGTAATGCAAATTTCCCACTAGCATTAATAAGTTTCTTAGCTTTAGAGGCACTTACCAAATAGATCTTTGAGTCTCCTCTAAAGGCTGAAATGAGGTAGTTCTTACCATCCTTCACCAAGCAGTATTGGTTGGCTCTTCTCATGAAGATGGCATCCCTAATATACAAGTATGGGCTGCCAAACACTACACCACACACATCAAGAGGAACTATATCCAAAGTAATTTTATCAATGAACAACTTATTAATACCAAACGTAATCTTGCATTGCTTGGTAACCTTGATGTCTACGTCTTTCTTCACCCAACCCAATGAATACGGATTTGGATAATTGTAAGTCTCTAATTTCAGCTTATCCACTAACTCATTACTTATCAAATTAACTTTGAGAACATGTATAAAAAAGAGCATCCACTTTGGTTTTCTTCGCTTGGATTTTTATATGAAAAAGCTTAGTAAGTTCATTTTCTTGAACATTATTACTACCCAAACATACCTCTCTACGGACGGAGGTACAACACATTGTCTCATTCACCTCTTCGTTGCAAAATTTCTCCTCCCCTTGGAGGGTAGCCATGGCCTTCTTTTTATTTTTCTTATTCTTGAAGGGATGTAATTCTGGGTGGAGCTTCCAATATTTTTCCTCAGAATGAGTGTCAACATCACAATGACCACAATGAACTTTAGTATCCTTCTTAGAAACAGCATTAGTGTTCTTCTTACCTTTCCCTGTTCTTTTCTCCTTTTGTTGGTGTCACCTTGTTTGTTTGAAACATGTTGTTAGGTAGATGAACTCTTATTCTTGTCCATCTCTAGATAGTGGGCTTGAGAACAAGCATCATCTACATTCACCGGCTTGGCCAAGAGAACTACTCTCCTCAAGTGACTATGGAGTCCACTTATGTACTTGATTAAAATGTCTCGGTCTGCTACATCTTTTCCCATTTGGACAACTTTCATCCAGAACTCACTAGTCTACTCTTGCACATTTTGGCCTTGCTTCTATCTGAGATATTGTCAATACATGGACCTCTCTTCCTCATAACAAATAGGGTAGAATTGCTTCTTTATTAGCATCTTAAATTCATCCCACTTAGAAATAGGAGGAAGTTTCTTAACAAGCAAAGAATGAATATAGCTTTCAAACCAAGTTAAAGCATGATTGGTTAATTTTAACCTTGCAAATGAAATCTACTGACTCTCACTAATTTGATGAAAAACTGAAATATACCTCAAGTTGAGCTAGCCAATGGTCTAGCTTCTCGACATTCACATCCCCGTCATAAGGTTGAATCTCTATCTTTACCTCTGCTTTGAATGGAGGAGTAAAGTTGGCACGGGGATGCTCTTCCTCATACTCGTGAGTGTCTTTTTTATGGTCTCTTATTGCCTCTTTTGGAACACCAAGCTTCTCCATGAGCAACATGATGGACTCCAACTTTTCCATAGACAAGGAAATGTTGCCCACATCTTTGGACAGACTTGCCACATCTGCCTCCAACTTGTAGAAACATTCTTCTCCGGTCTCACATGCATCTCCACCACAAGCCATGCCTAGGATTCCTTACTTCCACTTCTTGGTGGAAATCTCTGCTTCAAAAGAAATGAGGATAGCTTCACCGCTTTCACTACCCTTCCGAGTGAGGGGCATCTAATTGAAAATATCAACACAAGTCAAACCACACAAAAACAATTTGATCTTAACTGCTATGATACCAATATGATCTGTAAATTGCCTCTTTTGTACAATAAACAAATCCTATCTTAGTGATAATGAATGATAAAACTAAGTAAGATTCTTGTTATCAATATATTATGTAAGAAACATTCACACTATACTAAAATTGAGAGATGAAAGACAAGGAGATGAAATTTATCTTGGAGAAACCCAATTTGGAATTTGGGAAAACTTCAGCTGGGTAAGCAAAAGCTCCCCTTTCACTGTGTAAATCTTCAATACAACATAAGTTTACTACCAATGGATGGCCTTCAAGAAGGATTCAAGCTCCCTCTACTTGTATTACTTACTTACAATCATCGACAATGAAGAACTCAATTGTCTATGAACAAAATAAAAACAATTTAGACTTTCTTCTTTGCTCACACTTGAATTCACTCAAAACCACTTGCCTAGATGAGTAAATGTGCTTGTATTTATAGTTGCTCTACCCAAGGATGGAAGGAAAGGTGAAACTAACTATTTTGAGGAGCCCAAACATTTACAACTATTCGGATTCCTCATTTTGGCATCGTCGGGGGCAAAACCATCGTTGTTTGCAGGAGGCGGTTTGCACAACCGTCTGTGCCTACATGGGGCAGACGCGGCGATAGCGTAACCGCTACTATGTGAAGAGTGGTGGTTCTACGACTGTCGCATAGTCATCACACATAACATAACAAGAAATGGCTTCTTTTGTCATTCGAAGGTGACCGGATCACCATCAGCCTGACTTAACCATTTTCCAGTAGTATTTATCTGATGAGTGTATGCATTACAAGTTTCGAAAAGTGAATACATAGAATTGGGTACCTCTAGATCCATTTTTAGATCATGCATAGTCTAAGACAATGCTTCACTAGATTCTTTAATTGTGTCTACATCATTTGATATTAGAGCAGGTTGTGTCCTATGAGTGATTGCATAGTTTTGTTTTTCCACATTTGTGAGTGTGGGTAGAAAGCTCTGAGGCATCTTCTAGTGCATAGAGTGTTAGGTACAAGATGTAATTGATATTGTTTTTATGTAAGGAATAGAAATGTCATACAAAGAAATGCCCCTTGGAAGAGGAGGAAGACTACCAAGAATGGTCAAGTATACAAGCCTTCATTTTAGAAAAGAATATGTTTATAGGCTTCCTAATGGCCTTCCCTCAGTTACTCCACAAATGAGGAAACAATGTTTTCTTTTACCCATAAGGGTTCCTAAATTACTACACAAACAAGCACTTGATGTTTTTCCTTCCCAGAAGGACCACTAGACAACAATGCGTCTCATCCAAAAAACAAACAAGTCTAGTTTTTAAAACTACTCTCACCTCATCAAAGAAAAAGATACCAATTATTAAAAGTCAATATTGATTGTTACGAGTTTTTTTTACCAGATATGGCATGTGTGAGTATTGCTGACATGTACCTAACCAGTATACCATTAATCATGAAATTGAATCAAGTTCTAAGTTAGAAGGTGATACTGCATGCTACGACGTCAATTGTAGCTGCTAGAACAAGAATTATACAGATAGTAAGAATGTATTCTTTCTTTTTCCTTGTAAAATAAAAAAGACTGTCTTTTTTCCATGCACACTAGGGTGTGACTGAAGTTAAATGATATTTTATTCAAATGAGTGATGATACATTAGTGTTTTACCACATTTACAATAGCATACAGATTGGGAATCTAAGTTTCCCAGTAATTTACAACTACTTCATTAGTCACTTGAAAGATAGAGAGCTCCTCCTTCCATTCCAGAACTGGAACTGTAAGTGTTCCAGTAAAGGATTTCAGGACATCCGTGATTTCAAGATGTTCAGCAAAATTACAAGCTGAAATAAAGTACTGCATCGAAGGAGATTGCACTTTACTCGCCACTATGTTTCTCCCTATAGATGGTCACTTCTTTCAAGGCTTTCTGAAAGCTGATGCTGCACCCATTATAATTGTTACAGCAATCCCCAAAACCTGCAGCCAGAGCAGCACCCACTGTAGCTGCTACGGCTGTATCATTTATACCGTTGTGAATTAAGTGCAACTGCTGTCTCACTTTTTTCCTTTTCTTCTTCAAACAGTAATCTATCTTTTGCAAACTCCTGTAACATAATTCAGAAAAATGGAACACTAAGAGCTAAAACAAATTTAAAATGTCTTAAATTTGTAGACAGCATTACTAAGAACAACATGGATAACTGAAAAATGGAACTGTCCTAGAGGGTAATGTTCCCTAAAGAGTAATGTTCCAGATTATTAGCTTTCAGAGATTACCTGAAAGGCATGATCCTCGTGGCTTTTAAGCACTTGGTGTATAATTTTCCGCAAGGTATTCACTCCTTCAACTCGTAAGATTACCTCCTTCTTTCGGAAAGGCATCTGGACAAGATTCATGGGAGCTGAAATCAACCACTGTGCTGCCCCTTGGATCTTGTTGTTGCCTGTGTGCTCCTTGGAATTTATTTCACTCGAACTAAATGCACTTGACTCGGTTCCAGTTCCATGAACCACATAGGAACGTGAATTAAGGACCACAGATATGTTTGAAGGTACTTGGTAGATTTCCATAACAGCATTAGCTGCTGACATCCGTCGATCTGCACTGACAGCATATTTGTTTGTGATGGCAAGAACCCATGGAATACCGGCAGCAGCTACTTCATCCATAAGCCACAGAAGTGCAGGACGGGAATGGGTAGCAGCAGGACAGGGATTGGTTTTGTTTAGCGTGTGATGCAGAAAAGGTATTTTGTGTGCAAGGTTATGGACGAGTACAATAAGATCAATTCTTTTGTTAAGTTGACCCGCACCAAAAGAAAGCTCCTGTTTCAACCGAGTAACCTCCCCAGGTAAATCCTGTGGTCGACAATGATCATGACATATCATACTACTGAAACTTTTGAATATACAAAAACCATAGTTAATTTTTTTTGAAGTTCTGCAATGATCATGTACTTTCTATCTGTTGATACCCATGGTAACATACCCCAGAAATATAAGGACAATCACCCAAAAAATGACGCATGTCTATGTATGCTGTTTGATAAAGTTTAGGAAAAAGTTTAATACATGCCAGATAACCAAGCATTTGTTAAGAAATTATTAGCTATTTTCGTTTTATTTATTTGTAAGAACCGAGCCATACGAAACCAAAAACATTATTTTTATGGTTTGAATCAGTTTAAAGACCACAATCTTCCTAGATAAATCATAACAATTGTTTACAAATTAAGGATAGAAACAGGCATGGATCAGATGCAGCTGGTATGTGTTTGCATACTAAAATAAGAATATAACAGACCTGTTGCTGTACCTGTGTTTTGTTTTTAAAATAGTAGGCCTACATACAAGTAGACTCACCTGTGCATGGACTAGATGTTCTTTGTTAACCATCTGCAGAGCTGATAGATTTTGGATAAAAGAAAGAGAGGAGTTTTTAGGACAACTTCCTGCTCTCTGCCTTCAAAGCAGGAATAAGGAATTGAACCAAAATATCTGTAAGGTAACAGCATAAAGCATACTGCAATGCTTGCTATACATAGTAAGGAAGAGATGAATATCCCAGGCAGCCCCTACATCAACTACTAACAGTTTGAGTACTTGATTAGGAAATCTGCACGGAACATTATCAGGTTTTGCAATCAGCTGCAGCAGGAGAAGTGATAAATCAACAATAGAACACATAATGCAGACATGAGAAAGAGCTGTGACAACTTTGAGAATCAGAAGAGAAAAGATGCAATGGACAGATAAGGAGTCCAACTGGGTAAGGATAACAATTGAAATCTGAAACACTTGATAGATGTCTCGAGGACTACTTGGAACACAGTGCAGACTTGGAAAAAACCAATGAGGCAGCCATCTCCAATGAGGATGAAAAACAATGGACTCTTGCTCACCTTGCTAGGGTAGGTAATTTTTCAACTGAATTAATGGATTCTCTCTTTGGTCGCATTTCCTGTGTTTTCAGCTTCTATGAGCTAAAAATTATCGCTTTTCTAATATTTACTTTTTTTCATTTTTTTAATGGTAAGGCTGATAGGAGGGTGACGGGGGACGGAGGCTGCACTGCAAAACTAGGACTACAAATCACATATTTGCAGGCATCTATTTTAGGATGAAATACAGAATAAGAACCATTGTGCTCTCAATTTTTGATGACCAAACCTACAGGTATGTTTGGGGTGCCAATGTACCTGTTGTATATTTATACAATATGTTATTTGTTTCGGTTAAAAAATGGAACAAACATATTACTTCGTATTTATAGTAAAATAGCCAAACATATTTTGCACTGAAGCTTTGGATTTTAAATGTTTTGATAGAGTATCAAACTTCTACACAAAATTACAAGCATAAAAGGCTGCAACTGTTTGTAACATGTCAGACAAGAATTACCCTGCAAGATGAGTTTGCTTCTGCAGACAAAGGTTACCCTACAAGATGAGTTTGCTTCTGCAGCTAAGAGTACTGAATAATCACCTTTCCAGAACTTTGTTCCCAAATTTTTGAAGGCAGCTATTAAGCCCAACTGTTTTCTGCATAAATAAATTTTGGAACAGACAAGTTCAAATAATAGAATACATCCCAAGGAAACAATCACCATAAAGTTATTTTCCACTGAATTCCCTTTCAGGGAGACGAGGCAAAGGGAGGCCAAAGGGAGCGCCTACTGAAAAAGGGGATAAGGGGAAGGATATACATGAAAACTAAAAATTACAGAACATAGAAATTTAAAATCTAAAAAGATTTAACAGTAGGGAAACCTGAAAAATTAATTTGAACATCAAAGGCTTGCTCTTGAAAATGCAGTGTTTGCCCCAAGATCAGACATGAACACATTATGGTTTAGATTTTACTTTTAGGTGTTTTTGACTTTTTGACTTTTTAAGTTTTGAAGTGTTTTTGTGATATTTGTTGAGCTCCAAGTTGGGACCCAATGGGAGGATGTATCCTCCAGGTGAAGGGGATGATAGAACTGAGGGGTGGTGAAACATCCCCATGGAACTTAGCTATAAAATGAATATGGGTGTGTTACCGCAAATGTTTGTATGGAAGCCATATAACAGAAGAAAATGCACATTGATGTTGAGAATACCTGTAAGTTCACTCCTGCAGAATCAATGATGCTGATTCCCCCAGCAACGCTTTCTTGATAATCAGTATCTGGAAGGATGCCCTCATATTTAAAATTGGTAGTTTCTCTAGCCCGTCCCAATAATGCGCAGTATAAAGAAGTCTTTCCAGCACCCTGCAGAATCAAAAACTGTAAAGATTAAATACTTCAATTACAAATGAGAAATAGAACTAATATACCCTTAATTTATGATCAGACAATTCAGATATTCCTGCAATAAGTTAACCGTGGGGATTGCATTATACCTCCAATCCCAATAGTCGAACGCGACGAATTCTCATACAGGCTTTCTTGGATGTTGTCACAAAATCACTGCTACAATGAACAACTACTTCGTTAAGGCCTTTATAATTTGCAGCTTCACTGGAGATTCCATACTTAGGAGTCAATGCGGACTTTGCAGGATTCACAACATGACTGATAAATCCATCTGCCATAGCTACACTTGAATGTAAAGATGATGTACTTTTCTGCTGCATCGGTGGTTGTTTAAGGGGTATACCAATTTGGATACACATTTTCTGTAACATTATCTGTGCTTCATAACTAGATAGAGGAGGAGGTTTAGGCAATGATTCTACTCTAGTTGAGCACCTGGAAAATCATCATAGAAGAAGAAAACAGATGATGTAAGAATAGTATGTTGTACACTCCCAAAAGGCTCATATTGCTTATAAACTGATGGCCTGAAGAACAATGACAAACACATCAGAGAAAAAACCTAAGTACAGCAGATGCCAAATTCAACACAGTAGACTGTCGAAACTTTATGTCATGAAATACTCCTGTTGATTTGAGTTCATCAAGGAAGCTTACAGGTTCAAATATGCTATATTCTGGAAATCCAAGAAAAACATAGACTATTTTAATTCGATAATGTCTGTTTCTGGCAATAAAGGACATCCTTACAACAACAAAACATAAAGAAAATTATCAATTAAGATTACTGCCTATGATTTACATTGAAGTAACTGTGAGAGTATAGCATTTCCATCCATTCTTTAGAAAGCATGACAGAAATTATTATTATATTAGCATCCACGAATGACCAACGTATGTAAATGGGACTCAAAAGAAAAGCAAGTTACATTAACGAATACGGAGTGCTGAAAGGACTCCTAAAGACCAAAATAAATAATAAATATCTAAAACTAATCTACATCTAAATCTAAGGCAGAAAATATATACATTTTAACTTACAAGTTAAACAAATTAGCATTTGTTTCAGTCTGGGCAGTGTCCTTGGGAACTGTTCTTCTTCACTGCATCTTACTTTTCTTGTTCTAGAGTAGAATGAAAAAATTTAAGGGATATTAAATAATGGTAATTGCAATTCACTTTTTCACATGCCTATTCAAACATTGGAAGAATATCACAGAAAAGCATATGGCTATTAAATTCTTCACGTGTCTTCTTTTTCAGATAGAAATTGTAAGATTTTAAAATACACCAAAGAATTCAGCAAAATGGTGCTGACTTGAGCCAACTACAATTGTATTCAGCAATGAAAAAGATTGCACGAGGTTTATTTAACAAGCATTGCACATAACAGTCCCTAAAAATAGGGAGTGCAATAACACAAAGGAGTTAAATGCTAAAATAAGACTAACCCTAAATAGCTAAGTAAAGTTGACACAAACTTTACGTTATAGTATGTAATGATGAATTACTTTATTCATAACATCCCCCCCCTTAATTCATCAGTCCCAACAGAACATGAGAGTGATTATCTCAATGCCTAAAACGTATCCTGTGCAAGTGACTTTGTAAGGACAATTGCACGTTGTTATTCTATCGGACAACAATGGAATTGGATCTTGTGTTGCTGAACATGTTCATGTATGAAATGGAACCTGTACCTCAATGTGCTTTGTACATTTATGAAACACTGGGTTGCAAACAAGCTTGATCACACCTTCATTGTCAACATACAGGACGGTTGCTTATGTGGTATTCATAGTCCTTCAATTATGCGACATAACCAAATTGTTTCGCAGTCAATTCCTCCTACAATGCGATAATCCACTTCAGTAGAAGATTAAGAAACAAAGTTTTGCTTCTTGCTCCCCCAAGATATTATACTAGATCCCAAAGAGAACACATTCAAAAGTGGTTTTCCTCTCATCAATATTATCTGCGTGATCCGAGTCCAAATAACCTGTTAAGAAGAATTGATCGTTCTTCTTGTCTTCTAGGCCAAAGTCTATGGTTCCTTTATGTACCTCAAAATTCGCTTTGCTACTTTCTAGTGACTGATTTTCGGCTCTTGAATGAACCGTGAGAGATAGTTGACGACATAGATAATGTCTAGCCTAGTATAGGTCAAGTAAATGAGACTCCCAATCAACTATCGATAGAGGGTGACATTTACTTGTGGTGATGGATCATCACGAGACAACTGAAACATTTCCTCTGTGGGTGTAGCGAATGGTTTACTGTTCATCATCTGAAACCTCTCGAGCGTTGTCTTGGCATATTTCATTTGGGACACAAAAAAGTGGTGCTCTTTTTGCCATACTTTCAGTCCAAGACAATAGTGCAATAGCTCGAGATCAATCATGCCAAATGATCGACTAAGATCTTTTTTCGTTGCATTGATCATCTCCATCCTGAAAAAAGTACACATTGTTCCACTGTGGAAAAAAAACTCATATAAATGAATGAGCTAGGGAGTTCCATACTGGATGGTTCACAAAGGCACAATGCTTGTTGAAGGTTTTGCAAATGGGGTAGCAAGCTAAGTGGGTTTGACTATGGGGGAAACTCCATAGTTAAGTGCACTTGAGTCATAGTACTAGGATGGGTGACCTCCTAGGAAGTCCCAGTGCTTCACCCATATGACCATCACCTAGATGCAATGAGAGCTAGAGTGGACCATTCATACTTGTGAGAGATGGGTCAAAGTTGATTGACCACTTCATGATGGGTCAAAGTAGATTGACTCGACACTACGCAATTAAATCCCAAAAAAAAACACCAATTGACTTTCCCTTCATCTATTAATTAATAACCTTCCATTAATTAAATTCCACTCCATTCACTCCTAAAATCTAATGTTTTCCCTCTTAATTCCTCTCAAAAGGCTTCTCCAAGCTAATCCAAGCCTATTAATCCTATTCCTAATTGATTAATTAAATCATTTTTCTCCCCATCTAATTCCCATTGAGTATTAATCCTACTTAATTACTCCTAATCCTAATTAACTAAGTCTAATCCTACATTTTCATTATCGCAAATGCACTAAGATCAACACATTTTCCAAAGTGGAAAGCTATATAAGAAACTCCCAACTTACTCTCAAAACACACAATTCTCATGCTAGCATTCTACTCTTCAAAAACAAAGGCTAATTAAGAAAAATCCTTTGTTGAATGCAAAAGTTTACCAAAGATGGCCAATTTGAATAAACTACTTACTTCACCAAATCCCTTATTCTAAGCAACCAACATTATCACTTCGTCTTGTTCACAATTCAACAAACATCCACAAATCAAAGGTGCATCCAAATATCAAAAGCAGATGAGAGTTTCTTCACTTATACTTGTTTTTTTTTACTTTCAATGTCTTATCTTGATGTATAGAGTAGAAATGTTAAATCTTAAGAACTTCTAGGTGTAAGTTCTAAGAGAATTAGATTAACATTAACATTTGGCAAGCCCAGTGGGACACCCTTTTGTCTCACATGTATTTTCATAGTCCATGTTATTGTTAAGTTTTTTGTGTTTGGTAGGTCTGAGTCTATTTTGTAGGACATGAGGAGGCAAAACTCTGCAAAAATTTGGTTTTGAGTCTTGAAATCAAAAATTGGAGTCTTTTGAGTTCTTACCTCGAGGTTCGCACCAGCAACATTTACAGCGATCCCTCTCTGTCAAACATCAGTTCCGCCTTCCAACTCAACGGCTCTGTGGTCATTTCTAGCAGTTTTGTGCAGGAAAAATCCGATTTTGCCACTTTCAACGGCTCTGTAGGTCTATGCAACGGTTTTGTCTATCTTTAGCGACTGTGCACTCATTCGTAGTGGCTCTGAGTTGATAACTTGGTTGCAGGTTTTTAAATGTTTTGCTGTCATTTTTTCACTTTTCTATGTTTTGAAAGTACATCTTGCTTTTGTTTATCTTTTATGTTGACGGTTTGCATTTTGTTTGATTGTTATGACTTGCATATTACTTATTAGCAGTTCTATGCTTTGTAGGAACGGTCTTGTTTGTGATTAGCAACTATGCTCGAGAGCGCAATGGCGCTGCCTCGACTCCTCGGGTCTTCAAGATTAGTGGCTTCGCGCATGTAAGTAGCGGTCCCGTTCTTTTCAATGCCTACGTCTACATTTGTGGTGGTTACGCTTTGTACATTGTTTTTCCTACAAGTCTAGCGGCTTTGTTGCCTATTGCAATGGTTTTCCAGTTTAGCAGCTTTGTTCCCTGTTGCAGTGGTTTTGCTTGTCTAGCAGCTCATCTCTATGTTACCGCGGCTAGCAGTGAGTTTATCTTTTAGCTTGTTTTGTCGTTTGTTGTTTTGTATTGGTTCTTAGGGGTCTACAGCTATTGTGACAATCTACTAATCATCGTTTGCAGCTACCTTATTGATCGTCGAAGACAAAAACAATCCAAAAAACAATCAATTTATGTGCTTTATTTGCTAATTGCATTTTGTTCGTTGTACCTTTGTTTATCGTACTTGCTTTTATTCATTTTAGTTTGCTTAGTATATTGGGTTAATCATTGTTTAAACATGTAGCTTTGCTTATTGCCTTGTTTACGCAATTAAATTCACTTATCATATCAGATTAATCACTGCTTAAAACATTATTTGCTTACTGGTTGTTTAATTTCTTTCATAATTTGCTATTTTGTTTTTTTGAGCCTCATCTCAACTATGTATGATCTTCCCACGCACCACAATGTGATCTTGGAAATCAAAAACAATTAAACGCTTTTGGCCTTTTTAAGTTTCGATGACTTGGAGGTCATTACCAAGTCATTTAAGCAAAGCCTGTGTCCTAGCAATCTATATAAATTCGTGAGAGGATCTGTCGTTTTTGGCTAAGTAAGTTCACTTTTATGCAGCTTCTGTGAAATGAGGCGTGCATTTGCCACCAATACCCAAGCCCTAGATAGAACCCCACAGGAAAGAAATGTAATTTTTGGTGAAGATCCACTGAATTGGTTGGAGTGAATGCAAGGGGGGGTTGACCCTCCAAACCACCCCATTAGATAGTACTTCCTAATTTCACAGTCTTGTGTCTCACGTACCGAAAGGTATATCGAGGACTCCCGTAAATGCCTTGTTTATCCAAGTTAGGTGGTCATCATTAGCATAGGTTGTGTTACTTGACTCCCCTTACATCTTGTTTAAAAAACACAATGCATTACTTTGTCAAAATCTAAACCTTTTTTTCAAAACAAACAAGGTGAAACTTTGTCCAAGTTAAGCTAGCTTTTCAACGTCAAAAACCTGAAATGTTGTCCAAATCAAACCATGTTTTTCAAAGCAAACAACCCGAAACTTTGTCTGTTTCAAAACTTAATTTTCACAAAACAAACTTGAAACGCTACCCGAGTTAAACCTGGTTTTCTTAAACAAGCAACTCGTTACTCTCTCCAAATTTATCTAGAATTTCCCAAATATCAAAACATCAAATCTTGGTCAAATTTTGAATCCAAAACACAATGGCTCCAACAACATGCCAAAGCCATGGGCTTCATGAACACAATCCCCTTTTCAATGGACCTTTCCACATATCCGAAGACGAGGCTAGCCTCGCATATCGGAGTGAGGAAGAAGGGGCCTGTGACATTTTTGAAAACAATCAAGCCCAAGTAGATCACTTGTACCAAAATAAAGACAACATACTCCTTCGATTAGTCAAATTGGCAGCTAAACTTCCCGCTGATTTTGACCCTTCTTTTCTCATAAGCATGATCCACAAGGAGGATAAGTTGAACAGAAAACCTCTTGGTACAATAGAAACCCTATTAAACCTAGAACAACCATCCACATTTAGAACCAAATCAAAACCTGATGAGAAATCTAATGCAAATGAACCTCCTAAATCATTCAAAACAAAAAATAACAGAATTCCCCTTATCAAAACCACTCGCAACAAAGAGGCAGCCGAAGACCAACCCCACACTTCTCATGACGAGAATCCAACAATACACGATCAATTACAAAAACTAAGTCACCAATCAGCAAGCGTAGCCTTTCATGTACATACTGACAATGCCCAAAACAACTTATGAAGCATCCAAATCAAACAATCGGGGCATTGAAGCCTCTAAATCCAACCGTATCTAAGCCCCATCGACACCTATCCATGGTAAGTCTGTCACACCCCGCAATTAATTGGTTTTCTGTCGCCATGAGTGATAATTGACGACTTAATTAGTAATAAAAGTTGGTTAATAATTATACTTATATTATTGTATATACAAATATGTATATGTGAAATCATAAAGATATATGTATATAGCTGCATATATAAGCATATCAGTATATGTGAGCAACTATTTTCGTTGTACGATTGTTTTGTCTAAAGAACCATTTTCTTGGTTGCATAGTTGTGCAACGTTGATTTGTTTGACCACCACTTGTTGGTTACCATTGTTACATGTCAATGATTATAATTGACTTCATTACTAGTTTCAAGTATTGTCGATATTTGGAAAAGATTTAAAAGTAAATGTTTGAATTGAGATGTTGACCTCTCCTTGGCATCGTGAACGTGATTATGGACCATTACGAAGTAATAAGTGTATTGATGTTGATTACTGGTTCATTACGATTGTTGATTTGGTCACTGACCGTAAGTCATTGAAATTGTAAGTTTTGTTGCTACTAAAATAAGGGTCTCTGACCGACGACGAGGTAAATGTTTAATTGTTTTGATTACCTTGTTTGACAATGATAAATGCAAGGTGTATTGTCTGATTGGTATAATAGTGGTCTTGGACCACGAGGAGATTCAAATATTAAAAGGTTGAACGCTTAATGTTTATTAAATGATATAATGGTCATAGACCATATAAACTTTGCATTGAATTAAAAGTTATGTCTAATGGGTTCTTGGTTATCAACCAGGGGGCAATTATATTGTTTTATTTTCAATATGGTTATCGATCATGATTAGCATTTAAGTTTGTAAGACTATGGAAAGTCAGGACTCTCGACCAATTAACTTGGTAATTGATAAGGTAATATTGTTTTGTTTATTGGTCACTGATCATATGATTTGCAAAGAATAGATAATGTTTAAAAAATTGGCAATCATCAAATAAACTTGAAATTGGTCATAGACCAAACCTTGCATGGTGGATAAAATGCACATTGCATGGGAAAGTTGGAGAAATAGGAGGGAAAACAAAAAAGGGCTGACAAGAAATTTAGTGCAATGAAAATGGCACGGTTTTTAGGGAATGGAGAGAAGCTTGCATTGCAAGCTAGAGCATGCATCTCCTCCATTTGCATTTTTCTTATTGGTTATTTTGGAGCTCTGCTGGAATGGAGAAAATTGTTGGTTGTTGCATGCAAGAAATTAGAGCTATTTCAATGGCCAGTTGTGCTTTGTATTGGGCACTTTAATTTCTGGAACAATTTGGAAATCATATTGTTGTTCATACATATTGAGGTTTTTTATTTTTGGAAGGAAATAGGAAAGAGAAAGACAAGGCAAAACTGCGAACCAGGCATGAATTTCTATCTCTTTTCTTGTTGTTATATTTTGAAATGAAGAAATATTATGAGGGTTTCTTGTCTGATTAAATCTGGAATGATTTTATTTATAAGTTTTGATAAAAACTTGTAGAAAAACAAATATATGAATGGGTATTGGATAATATTGTATTCTTCGTTGATATATTACTGGATATGGCATTTTGCATACAATATATTTGTTTGGATAGCATTCTAGTTTTGTCTGCAGAAAATGATGGTATTCGAACTGTTGTGTGATGGGTATTTGATTTTGTTTAAGTATTGTCTCCCAAAATGTTGTATGTTGTTTGTGATTATTAATGACTCAAATATAAGTCGACCCCTTATTTCGGTTGTGGGGATTTTCTTGTTGAAGTTTCTCGCTTGATGCCTAATCGATTTGGTGTAGTTATATGAGATAACATCTTTTTAAAGATGTTGACTGTTGAAGCTTTACTCTGCTCTCTTTATCTCCCACCTGATACGTTTTGATTTTTAATAATTTGGTTGATTCCTGGGTCTGTGCGTATTTAGGACACTTGTCTCTCCCTCTTAATGTTGGTAACTCGGTTTTTGCAGTTGTATTATTATTGGGAATGGTAGTTTAAATCCCCTTACGGGAATAGCAGATAAAAGGGGGTTTTTAGCTTAGTTGAGCTTCCCTGAGTTGAAATAAATTCTATTTTAAACATTGATAAACTTATAAGGAGTGGAATCTATGTTGGTATTTTGTTGTTGGTCATTGTGAACAGTTTTGGGCATATGCATTAGTCGGCTGCCATTATCTCTATCTATTGTGTAAAGAATTCCTAACTTTAGTAAAGCAATGTAATCTCTTGAAGAGTGCTTACAATATTTCTATGTATATATATTATGATTGTTGAGAAAATAAAAATTACATAACAGCTTAATTGAAATAAGTGTAGTGGATTCATTACAAGAAGGGTAAGAGGATATGTTATTGTTTGTTTATAATTGTTTTGGAGCTTCTTAGTAGTAATGAGAAAGTGTGGTAAATTGAGACTGTGACTTGATGTTAACATAATGTCAGTTATTAAATTGTTTGGTTATATTAAGACATGGGTCTCTTTATCCATCATATAGTCATTCCTTAGAAGGTTGAAGTGACAGATTGATTTACTTGTGTAAGAAATTGGTATCATTCTTATTTGATGATTTCAGGAATAGGGACATTGTTTGATCATGATTTTAATAAATTTCATACAACAGTTCTAACAGTTCACAAAGTATTGTTTGTTGATATCCAATATGATAGCTTCATTATGTGACATCATTCTATTTGTTCAATGTAATATAAACGTGTTTATGGAATTATGAAGTTCACTAGTTATCGCATAAGATAACCTTATCATATTCTTTTATTTCAAATTAAAACAACATGAATTGAGTGGATAATTCATGTCAGTTCATAAAATTAACCATGCATACAATTTTCTCTCTCCTAGAGCATGCAAGACGGAGTAATCCTTGTGAAGAGATTAAACTGGAATGATTTCGCATGATATCATCATGCAATGTTGTTTATTATCCGATTCGGATAATTTTACTTGATTGTAAATGCGAAAGTTTTAACTTCGCAAGTTGAATAAAGGCATTTGGGTTAATGTATTATTATGATTATTTGATGTTATTGTTTGGAAAAAAACATGGGAATAGTCCTTATTATTTACTAAATAAATACCTTGTTGTTTGACATCATATTTGTGAAATATGATAGTGTATAGGGCTGTTTTACAGCTGAGTATGTATAAAGGAATGAAAGAAATTATGTTATGATGAAATACCTGTTTTCGTTGTTTTATCTTGAATGAACAAATATGTTTTATAAAAGTTTACGAGACATAGGTATACACAGTGTTGTCTTTAAACAGCAGTGAATAAGTATAAGTTAATGATTGGATAAGTAATCATAACTAATTTTATAGTTTCATCATGGATGAACAAATGTGTCGTTGACAAACAAAGAACGTTATAGAATATGATGCAACATAAACTAGGTTATATTAATAATATACCTACTAAATAAGTTGTTCTATTTATGTTGAATGATGACCCAAATAAGATTAAGTGAACTATTCTTATTCAACGTTAAACTTATGTGAATGCGACTAAGACCTAAACTAACTGTAAAACTATTGTATCATTTAAACACAAGACTTGGTTAAGTTATCCTATATTAAATAACAACACAGTGTTATGACAACACGGTGAAAGATAATTATTGAAAAAAAAAAAAACTCACTGAGTTATTATGACTCTCTATCGGAAAAGGAACATCGTGTATTGATACTAAATGACCTATCGTTAAAACAAACTTATCTACTTAGCTAAAATAGATAACTGAGAAATGTAAACGAAGCGTAGTCACTACGACTTATCTTCCTTTTGGCGGTATCCTACCCGTCCCAGCTTAGGATGGCTACAAGAAAGGTAGTGAGGGCGTAATGACGAAAGTCTTCACGTGGTCGCTATCTTTCCCATTAGGGATCCCAAGGTGGCATTGATAGGATTCCATCATAAGAAGGGTAAGTCATGGTCCCTATTGCTTCAAACTGAAACTTAATTTCTAATCAATGGAAAAGAATCCTGAAAACTATATTAAGAGGGTTGTGCGGTGAAGGGAAGATAGATTTCGTAGGCTAGTGTGCAGTCTCGAAATTGGCTTGCTAGCGAAATGCCGGATAACTATGGCCATAGTAATGCAAATGATTGATTGCATTATTTGTTCACCATTTCTTCTAATCAACGGTGTCTTGAGTCGGAGGGAAGTTACTTAAATACTTTACTAGCTGACACTAAGGGGATGCACAGGTGCTCATAACCTATAAAAAGGTTTAACCAAATATATACAATGTATACACACTCACGTAGAGTGTATAAGGAAGATTTGGGGAGATGTAAAGGACTTACAATTGCACATGGTTAATGTATGTTATCAATATTGATTTGGATTATTAAACAATGTTGGATTATTTAGCAGTCAAGTATTAATGATAATCATTACAACATAAAATGAACTTAAGGAATTTGTTTAAAAAAAAACTCCCTTAATTTGGATGAATCATAACATGGGTGTTACAAAGTCATTTGCTCAAGAGTAGCAGTTGAAAGATTGCTTTAACTGGCTTGCAAGAAAATAATCGTGGACCTAGCAAGAAATATCAATTTGAGGAGCTATGCCCTTATCCCTTTGATAGGGAAATGTTGTGCTTCCCTTTCCTCCAAGCTTCGCCCAACTGAAATTTGACAAGTATCGTGGAAAGGGCAACCCTAGTGATAATGTCAAAGACTTCTTCATGGCTTGCCAAGAAGTCGCCTATAGTGACAACTATCTCAAACGATTGTTCCCGCGTAACTTACGAGACTATGCTCTTGAACAGTTCCTCCATCTTCATAAGGGATCTATCACCACATTCACAAACATATCAAAAAAAAATTGTCGGACATTTCTCCTTTAACATGGAAAACGATGATACCATGTTGGACCTTTGCAGTGCCAAACAATGAAACAACGAGAACTCTATATTCCTACAACGGTGGAGGAGCTTAGTAAGTTGTTTCCCTTGTTCTATCCTTGAAAGGAAGCTTATTAGCATTGTGTGCTTAACTTGCATCCAAAAATAGTCTTTCATCTTCAAATGCACTATCAACACATGTGAAGAGGTTATCGAAAAGGAAAGTCAAATCGAGAAAGCCCTCCTTACAAAGGGAATCTTACAAACATTCAACAAAGACTACGACAACAAACCAAGTGACAAACATAAGTTCTTTAACAAGAACAAAAATGTCATAAATGATGGAGTCAATGACTCCAAACACATCCATGTGGTACAAAACACCCCTCAACTAATTATCGCTCGAGGGCCGCCTAACAAAGAAACTAAGCGCAAAGAGTAAACACCCCGGGGGGAGTCCCTCTCTGTTGTGTTCCACTAGCTCAAATCAGCTAATATGAACGCATTACCAAACACTAAATCATTTGATGAATCCAAACCCAAACTTGCATGGTACAGAGAGAATAAGTATTGTGACTACCATAGTGTTAAAGGTCATGTCACAGACAGATACATGAAGCTTAAGAGCTATATCCAAGACCTACTAGATTGTGGGGATATCGAGTTAGACACACCAGATGCCCCCAAAGCCCAAAATCAAATGCTAGGAATATCCAAGCATCCATTCCCCGAGCATAAGAAAACCAGACAAAAAGCGGATCGAGGTTAGACCTCTCAGAGAAACAAACACTAACCATATCGCCACCAAGGTTTCATATGCATATGATCCTCTAATTGGCTATATCCACCCCATTGAAAATCACATCACCACTATCAAAGTCAAAAACTAGGAATGCGTCGTTACAATGCAACGTACGCACATCATTGTCCCAAGACCTCCTTTTCCTACTCCTTTGGAAGGACATTATAATCTCTTAGAACATCTTGAGAAGACTGGCACAAATTTCCATCATGGATATATTCGATATATCCATTGTTCTTAATGACATTAACCCTCTAGGAGTCGAGTTCCTAATGACATTGACCCCTCACACTTCCAAGCCTTGGTCGTGCAAATCACCCCATCACATCAAATCATCTTTATCCAAAGTGAGGCTCCTCAGAAAAATCGCATTCATAACTTACCTCTGTTTATTGAGGCCATCATTACACATAAGAAAATTAAGCAAGTGCTTGTGGACAACAGATCCGGCCTAAACATTTGCACTCTGAAGCTCATAAAACATCTGGGTCACCCTAACACAACATTGAAACCAAATGTCATCACTATAAAGGCATATGACAATGTTGAGTGATAATCTGCGAGCACCATAACTCTTCCCTTTGAAGTTGGGCATGTCATACATGAAACTCACTTTCATGTTAGCGATTTGGATCTCCCATAAAACATTCTCATCAATCGCACATGGTTCCACACCATGTAGACCACTCCCTCCACCTATCACCAATGCATCAAACTACAATACCAAGGGCAAGAGCTCACAATCACAGGTGACCCTCAACCCTTTCAATTTTGCAGAGTGTTGGAAGGTCATTATCGTAGGGAATATGATTGGACGAACATCGAGATTGTTTTTAAACCAGAATTGGAGGCTTCCATCTCTCGCATCCACCCTACTACCTTATCCCCTAAATCTGAAAAATCCGATGCATTACTATCTACATCAAACACTCCCTCCTTGGAATCCAAATCCAAGATCATCAGCACCGATTGTAGAGAGTACAAGCTCCAACATGCCCTCTTAATCAATAATCTACCTCTGTCACCCAGAAGTCGTGGTAAACCTAACTTTATTAAAAAGATGAAACAAAACTTCCATAACTTTGGAAGTTTTGTAAAATGTAGTTTCTTATCAAAGGAACATCTTAATAACTCCTCTTGTTCACAATTACCTAACAAGAACTACTCATCTTGTTATAAGTCTCCAATGTACGTCATTCCAAACAAAATGTATGCCATGGATTATCAAGGGTATGATTGAGAAGCCAATGAACAGGGCATTTGTGAACCTATCCCGATTGGCAAAAGGTTTGAACGTTATGACATCGACATTAAACCATACGGTGGTGAGCCCAAAGTTGGCACCACCTCTTCAAAGCACGAAGATCACTCTTCCAACATCAAACCAAGGTCTCCTTGTAGCATTTACGAAGAGCTTGCCTCTGCGAACCTCTTCACGGAAAATGTCATCCTAATCCTTCACCAATCCTACCCTGACCTAGAATTGCAATACCCCTCCCTAATAGACTGGGACCAACAAAATCACATACCAATAGATTCCTTTCAAAACAAGGAAGCTATAACAGAGTTTATGGAACTCCCAGATAACACCCTAACAAGGGATCACAAAAAGGTCTTCACTATCAACCTAGATGCATGTGCATATCTCGAGGACGTTGAGTTCCTTCAACAAAAAACTAAAAAAAATCCAAAAACAATCAAAAATAAAAAATAAAATCTCTTATAGTGAAAACCTCTTCAAGGTGTTATCTGACAAGCAAAAGCAAAAAACAAAAAAAAATAAAAGTGACCAATCTGTTGGTGAAAAACTTCTTGAGGCGCCAATAGAAGAGGAACTCAACCTTCCCCCTAACCCTTCATAAATGAAAGACGGTTCAAAACCCCTCGTAGAGAAAACTATAGATATCAACATCAACACCAAAGACAACCCAAGATCATTAAGTTGAGGGCTTCACTCAATTCACATGAGCAAAAAGCCTTTGTTTCCCTCTTACATGAGTTTTCAAACATCTTTGCATAGTCCCATGCAAGCATGTCAGGGTTAGATACTCCCTAGTTGTTCACGACTTGGTCATTCACGAATCAACCAAACTTGTAAAACAGAAGCTTCGTAAAATGCACCCTTATATAGCTCTCCTTGTCAAAGAGAAACTCCAAAAGCTATTGGTAGTCGGGTTCAATCGACCTATTGACTATTCAGAATGGATATCCAATATAATCCATGTTCGTAAGAAACCTGCAAGAATAGGGGTTTGTACATATTTCAAAGACATCAATAAAGTTTGTCACTGTGATGATTTCCCTCCTAATATTGATATGATCAATAGACTCAACAATAGGCCATGCGATGTTCTCTTATGGACGTCTTTTTTGGCTACAATCAGAATAAAATTGTCAGGAAGGACCAACACAAGACAAATTTTACTACACCCTGTGGTACCTCTTCCTATCAAGTCATGCCATTTGGTCTGAAACGCAAGAGCAACTTATCAAAGAGTCATAACCGTCATCTTCCATGACATGTTGCATAATATTGTGGAGGACTATGTTGATGATATACTTAGCAAATCTAAAATATGGGAAGAGCATCTTATCATCCTCCTACACCATCTTTGAATGTTTCAAAGAGTATAAAGTCCGATTAAATCCCAAAAAGTGTGTATTTGGTGTTACCTCAGGCAAATTATTGTGGTTCATTGTTTCAAGAAGTATAGAGTTGATCCCTCTAAGGTCACTGCTATCACAAAAATGCCTCCCAAAAATCTCAAACAACTCAGAAGCCTATAGTACAAGATCCAAGCAATTAGAAGATTCATCTCCCAACTTGCCAACAAGTGTCATCCATTCATGCACCTCCTTAAAAAAGACAGTCTTTCATTGGGATCCAGAATGCCAACAAGATTTTGATCATCTAAAACAATACCTTTCCAAACCACTTGTCCTAGTTCCACTCACTCCGGGTGAGCCACTTCTGCTCTATATATCAGCTACCCAATTTGCCCTTGGCGCTCTCTATGCCAAGCATGACAAACAAGACAGAGAGAGTCATCTATTATCTAAACCCAAATTTGACCTCCTATGAACTCAACTATTCGCAGAATGAAAGAGCTTGTATAGTTGTTGTCTTTTCCTTCCAAAATTTCAAACACCGTCTGCTAAACACCAAAACCAAGCTCATAGTAAAAATTGACCCTCTCAAGCACCTACTTTCCAAACCAGCTCTATTGGAAGGATGGAAAATTGGATAATCTTACTAAGTGAATTTGACATGGAATATATAAATCAAACGGCTGTTAAGGGTCAGGTTCGTGCAGATCAGCTAGCTGAAGCACCTCTTCAAGGCATCCAACCACTAAACAAAGATTTACTTGACGAATCCATTATGCTTCTTGAAGAGTCTACTTCATGGAAAATGTATTTTGATGGTTCCTTTACACATTATGATTCATGAGTAGGTGTCATCCTTATCACCCCTAGAGGTGATTTTATTCCGCGAGCCTTCAGAATAGGTTTTCCATGTACAAACAACATAGTGGAGTATGAATCTCTTATTGTGGGCCTCAAGATAGCTATTAATTGGAATATCAAGCAGGTTGTAGTCGTTGGAGACTCACAACTCATTATCAAAAAAGTCAATGATGAGTACAATGTCAAAGAGGAAAAACTCGTTCCTTATAAATGCATGGTGGATAACCTTAAAGACTATTTCATCCAAATCAGTTTTGAACAAGTTCCTCATCTACAAAATAAGTCCACAGATGTCAAGGCTACAATTGGCTTTCTCTTAAACTTATCGCAGGACAACAAAAAGTATAAGTTTTTGATTGAACATCTCACGAATCTAGCCTACGACATGCTGGAATCATGTTTGGTGTTTGAAGTTGTTGGTCCCTTCTCCCCATGGGACGAAGAGATCTACAACTACCCACAAGACGGCATTTTCCCACTTAACTTATCACATAACCAACACAAAGTCATCATCCAACAAATCGCCCGCTAAAACCCTCCTTGGGGGCAGCGTCTATCATCAAGATTATGATGGGACCCTATTAAGGTCTTTAAATTCGAAAGAGTTCATCCAAGCTATCAAAGAGGTGCACAGAGGCATCTGCAAAGCTCACACTAGTGGCATGGTCCTTATTAAGAAGCTCATTCACATTGGATACTATTGAGCCACGATGGAAAACAGAGTGTTGCTAGTAGGACCACAAGTGTTTCTATGTCAAAAGCATGGAAACCTCATTCATTCACCATCTCAGTACAACTTATAATCAACTTGTGGTGTTTCTCCAAATGGGGGCTCAATCTCATAGGGATGCTCACTTCCACCTCATCTAATGGCCATAATCATATCATTGTCGCAACCAAGTCCTTCACCAAGTGGGTGGAATCCATTCCTCTCACATATGTAACTACTACACAAATATTCAAATTCATTGTGAATCATATCATCAGCCATTATGGCATCCCATCTGCCATTATCTCTGACAATGGTAAATCATTCAAAAACAAGTCAAAGACTTGTGCCAAGGATTCAAAATAAAGCAAAATTGGTCCACACCCTATTAACCTCAAGGTAACGGATAAGTAGAGGCTAGAAATAAAATGCTTGTAAAGATTATAGAGAAAATCATCAACAAAACCAGCTAAAATTGGCACCTCCAAATCCTACTCCCAAAAGTTGCTCCCGATGGGACAGGTACTATCGGGTTCTGATTTTGATTCTGGTTCTGCATGATAAGTGGGGCACGTCTTCTTCTTGTGTAGACTTGATGAATAATTCCAACCGCCGGATTATGCTGAAGACGATCCGGATCTGGATGAGTGTGCACTATCCTTCCTGGTGAGAGACTAGATTTGCGGCTTCTAACTTGAGGAGGATGATTGAAATTGAGTTGCTCCTCCAGTCTAAAGAAATGATCAGTCCTTCCTTGTGCCTTCATAGATCGGGTGAATGGACGTTTAGCCAGGTTGAGATTTGTATGGAAAACACTCTGATCTTCAAAAGATAAGCTTTGATCTGCAAAGATAGTTGTTCCTCAGCGGAGTCGCCAAAAACTGTTGGCTAGTTTTTCTGCATAGCTGAAAACCTAGGTAGTCATGAGATAAATCTCCCTCATTTCCCTATGAGGCTCCCGTGTCAAATTTGTCAATTAAAATATGCTAGTATCTATATGGGGTTTTACTTTAACCATGCAGCTCATGAACCATAGCTGTATAGTTTTACAAGTAAGCAGTTGTTTAAAGAAAGGAAATATTTAAAGAAGAAAATAGTAAAACACAGGGAAGAAATAGGGAAGATGTGCAACCCAATTAATAGATAACAGAGTTGATTGCATGCACATAGACGGAACCAATAGATATTAACACACAGAATTATAAGCAAAGGCAGCTTTAGATCTAGATCTAAAATAACACAAAGTTTATAAGTAGATCTAAGACAAAAGCTAGAAACAAAATGCACCGTGACACAAAATTCTCCGGAAATCTGTTCCTCTGTATTCCTTTGCTTCAAATAGCTATCAGGGGTTTTAGCACAAAGTCTGGAACACAAGAATGTTGCTTACAAATTCTGATCATTAACCCGAAGGTTCTTCTACTTATAAAATGTAGAAGGGAAAGTACAAATGAGAAACTCAACTGAATTGGAACATAAACAAAAAGTAAAGATAAATCTGGCAATCATCTTCCTCTAATTCCTCTTCAAGTGACATGCATCCGTGTCCACATTCAAACTTATACACATCTGTCACTTAACTAATAGAATCGTTCCACGTAACTTAAAACAATGGTTTCAAAACCAATAACTTTAAAGTTTTACAATTACATCCGGGAACGTGGAAAATAGAAGAAGAAAGACACGCCAGCTGTAACATTTACATCTTCTTTTTGTTTTGATACTGAATATACTTGTCGAACATGTAATTCAGCATCTTCTCATCTGTCTTAACCATAGCTTCCTTTTCTGTCCTGAATTGCAGCAAGCCTTCGTTCAATACCTTGATACATGCTTCTACATCCTCCAAGCTAGGCCCGAACTTCTTAATATCTGACTGCAGTGCCACCAATTTGCTGATGGAATTCATCGTGAAAGGCTTAACAGCTCCATCAATTCTCCTTTGCACCATCAAAAGAGATCCTTCCAGAGAATTAGGCACTTCGCTAGGAATGGTCCTCGTGTATGAAGTAAAGTTCCCGACCACTTCCTCATTAGTGAAAGCAATGACATTGTCTGGTAAAGATGATGCCATACTCTCAAGTGCCTGCATTCTTTTCAACATAATCCTGCAGATTTCCAAACGGAAAGATACTGCAAACTTAAGTTGCTTCCCCTTCTCAACTAATCCATCGGGCACAATCCGTTCCGCAATCAACACTTCTCCCGGCAGCTTATTTATTTCGGCTAAAGTACTCAAGTTACTCTCAGCAATTGTGTTCATATCTATTGTGCTTGTCACCAATTGCTTCAGCTGATCTGATGCATCTTTAATAACCTTTAGGCAGGTTGGCACCTCTCCGAGTTGTACAGAAGCTTGACGAATGATCAGACTTTTCCGTCGATAACTTTAACCTAGTTACTTGCATCTTCCATTTCCTACATCAGATGATCACTCACCTGCTTGTGTTGAAATGGGCTGAGTGGAAGATTTAACAACCTTGGCAATGATCTCGCACAACTGAGATACCTGCTTCTAAAATTCAACTTTCTCCGCCTTTTCTTTGTCAAGCCTAAGGAATAGAGCATCTATCAATGTTTGTGTGTCCTGCTTCAATCCCTCTGTGGTGGCTTGACCTATGGGTACTCTGGTTACTGTTATATCTTCTGCCGTGAGCTCATCCTCCTTCCCTTCTGCCGGAACTGACATCTCAGTGAACTTCTGTCCTGATTCCTCAATGATCAACCTTGAAGTTACCTTAGCAACTTTAGGCTTTCTGTCTTTTCCGCCTAGATTCAGGAGCAACTGCAAGTCGTGTTCCTCCAAATTGATTTCCTCTCTAGCCTCTGGAACCAACTACGAGGTCAACCATTCTGAGAAATTACTTCTCAGAGAATGAGAAGTTACTGAATGTACCACTATCTCATGCTCTGATTCTTCTCCATTTGAAACCGCTACAGTGTTGTGGCTGCCATCTTCTAAGTCATCCAAAGATAAAGCTCTTTCAAATTTTGTCATCTGTAGCTTCAACATTTCTTCAGGAAAAGGCGCTAAACGGAGTGGCTGAGGAGAGAAGATGAATGTTGTCGGATTCAACGGAAGAATGGCAATATCCTGCAGAGGTGCAACAGTCGGTGAAGTACTTGATGCTGGAGAAGCCAGAACTAACATCATAGCCATAGAAGTGATCTTCTCCTTCGAATGAGACCTTCTGTGCGCTTTAATCTTCTCAAGCCTTTTGTTGCTCTCTCCTCCGTGCTTCCTCTTGAGGGAATCTCCTGTGCTGAAGTTGCCCGTGATTTGATTCATCAAGGCAATATCCCTTCGTCAGCAACCAGTTTGAAGTATTGACTAGAACAGCAGCAGACCTTTCCTCGATCGTATGGCAGCCCCCTACGTTCTCCTAAAGTATAGCTTTATCTCCTCCCATCCGATGGTATGTGTCACGTAACACAGGCCCATCATCCTTAAGATCTGCAGGTATCCGTGCTAATCCAAAGTCAAACACTTACCGCGCTAATAACCTGTTGAAATCTTTCTTTCTAACCTCGTACTCGCTTCTGCACTTCATCCAGAAATCTTCCAATGAAGGCATGTGCCCGTACTCCTGAGAGATTGTCTTCATTGCCACTCCAAATGGATCGAAGTTCAGCTGTGCTAGGAAGAACTCTTGCTCGTACTCTGAGAACATCTCCGCTTCAATTCCTCGGGCCTTATGAATGCTCTAGCAGCTAATGGCCCACAGTGATCGGGAAGAAGCCTGTAGACTTGTGTCGTTTTGATTGTAGGTCATGCATCTCCACAAGTTGTCTACTCAACTCCATGATGACCAATCTATCACTCGGATATCTGCGCAACTTAACTAGTTCTCCAGAAAAGCCGGTGACCCTGAGGTATGTAAAATCTGCAAACTAAATGAAGATATTGTCAATCTTGGACACAGCTTCCCACACTTTCTTGCTCACCATATTGGCCTTTATATCGTCGTCCAGCCTGCAAATGAATTCGTAGAAGAATCCATCGTTGACCACCTTGTAATCTTTCTTGCACGCAGATATAGTAAGCTGTGGGTAGCACTCGAAAATAGGGTCCTTGGAAAGAACACCACATCTATCTAGCTTGGAGAAGATCCCTTGTGAAGCTGTAAACCAAATACGAAGTCATTTTGAAGTTGTAAGTACGCCTCACGTTCCGAAGCTGCTCACCAATGTTGTCGCTAATGATTTCTGACCAATTGATTATTGAATCTGCTTTGTTGATTTCAATGATCCTGATGAAAGCATACATCTATGCGCGGAAGTTGTGAGCATTCGCTTCGCCATTTACCCTACATAACAATTTGGCAATATCGTCCACCTCTTGTACCAGATTAGATTGTGGAAGAGTTCTTGGGAACTTGGAAGAAGATTTGGGCTTCTTCATGTATCTGTTGTTCATTATGCCCACGCAGTCAACTTTATGTTTTTCCCATCTGTTGCCGGCATCCTGTATGCTAATAGTAGTCACCACCTTTCGTGCCGGAATCTTCAAACAATAATTGATGAACTATGCATCCAACCGAATTATTGCTTTCCCCGCAGCATCTCGAACTGATCTAGATAATGGATGGTAAGACCTAGCACACTCCATGACGAACTTTGCCAACTGGGCTGTGAATGGAAAGGCTATAGCTCGAATGATTCCACTGCTTTTGACTGCACGCATGAGGAAAGTCTTTCCAGCTCTAGATCTATCAATCAATTCGAAAAGAGGTTCCGGACCTAGATCTGTATCTCCAATGTTAGCAAACTTAGAAGTGATGCATGACTCTGATGTGCTTTCTTTTTCATCCCTATTTGCCATGGCCGTATCTGTCTTTGTCTAAGCAACTCTTTTTCTCTTTATTTGGCCGGAATTCTTCACAACCGGTGCAGATCTGGATATTTCTTCAGATTCAGAGGATATGTTCAATGTATTGGACATTGATTTAAGCTCTCTTTCTCTTATAAAAGCACCTATAATGAATTCCTGCAATTAACTCAGACAAAGATGGCAACCGGAACACGAACACTGGATTTTAATTATAAAAATCTGCATATATCAAGCCTATTGCCCCAAAATTTGATGTTTTATTTGCATGCAAAGCAGCATGAATTTTACCAACTTCACCTGAGCACCTGTACCACTATGCAGACAATTATTCAGACAAAAATCAAGCTCCTTCAAACCTAGGCGCCAAATTTTGAAACTTCCAGTAGTAATTACACATTTTTCTAAGCAAAATTCCTCTTCAAATGGGGTGCACTTTTTGTCTGGGTTGTACTTCCTTGCTAAAGAATTAATTAATTCATCCTTATGACAACCCATGCTTATATAACCCTCATCATTCTATAATTAATTATTGCCCCTCCTATTCCTAGCAATCAATTAATTAATTAATAAGTTTTTCTCTTCAAATGAGGCGCCTATTTTGTGCATGTTCATGGCTGCCATTAAATAAATTAAATTTATTTAATTTTAGCTCTCTACTTCTAGTTCACTTAAGCTTTACAGTATGCTTTAACCTCACCCACTGAAAATAGGAATTAATTATATCAATTAATACTTTAAAAAGTATTATTCTTCTTCCAAATGGGGCGCACTTTTTTAACATGAAGGGGCTGCATTAAATAAATAATATTTATTTAATTTTAGAACTTCTAATTCTGACTTCCTTTGTCCACTTTCCCTTTGTTGACTTTTCCACAAGCCTGGGCGCCAAAATTGGAGAAGAAATTAATTAATTAATTGCTTTAAAAGCTGCCCTTCTTTCCTTAAAAGGGTCGCACTTTTTGTCATGAGGAATTTCTATTTTTAAAAGTCAATTGACAATGGGATTTACCCTGCAAGGCAGCTCCAAAAATCCCATGATTCACTTAAGCTGTTTGACTTTCAAGGCAGATAAGAAAATCCCATCAATGCCTTAATGGATTTTCTTTTATTTCACAATGGGATTTTTTACTCTGCAAGGCATCTAAAAAATTCCCGCCTGCCTGTTGCCCCTAATTTTCCCATTGTGACTTAAGTGGCGTTGCTTCCATGGGAAAAAGTACCCTAGGCAGGTACAAAAATTCCACCTGCCTGCTGCTACCAAAAATCCCATTGAAGCTTTAAAGTCTTCTTTTCCAAAAATGCAGCCTGCCCAGAAGAAGTTTTTTCGTGCATGACTTCGTCTTTTCAAAGAGAAGCAAACCTCCTGTGGCGAATTCCTTCTGGCATAACATCCATAGGTGATCTCCAGATACTCCAGGCAAAGAATCGGACCAAACCGGCAAAGGAATTGACCCAAAGAAATTTCACAGAAAACGAAATGGAAAAACACCAAAAATACAAAACGTTGTCGGAAGTCGCAAATAAAGCCCAGAATTCATTCCTGGTTAAAACCCTACCGGTATATGGGAATATTGACATGTACGATCACAACAGGATTAAACCGGAGTACAATTTGCCTCAAACGGGGCTCAAAATAATTAAATACAAATTTCCCGCAGGCAAACCCCAGCGACAGAATATAACAATTTCGGGCATCTGGGTATTTGTTAAAATTGGCTTATATGGCTCTTTAGGAATATCTTGACACAATACAGAAACTTTCTGGCAATAAAAACACAAAACGACCCATTATTTTAAAAGTACGAAATTTTTTTACATAGGGTAGTCCCAGATTTCAGGGTGAAATCTGGGGACACCATAACTTCTTGTGCAAGTTTTATTAATCCATTATTGTTTTCTGCATTTTGGTAATAATTCGGGCTAATCTCAATTTTTGGAGTTTGCTAGTTTTTTTGGTGTTGCCTTGGTGTTTGTGCAGATAGGTGTTTTCTAGTTAAAATTGGCTATCGACAGCTAACTTTGGCAGAAAACTGAATTTGAAGGTTGTTTTTTTTTTGTTTTGAGTTTTTCTCCATCTAGCTCTACTTTGGGCTTCTTGGTTTTCGATCAGACCCTTCTCTCCTCCTTTGCCTCTAACCCCGTCCACTTGGTTCACCGAGCTCTTCCTTGCCAACTCGGTCCTAACCCTCGAGCTCCTCGAGCTCTGTAATTATCTCGGTCAAGCCACCTCGAGCTCGACCCTGCTCCTTACCCACCGAGCTCCTTGAGCTCTTTCCTACAGCTTGGTGGAGCCAGGTCAAGCTCGGCCCTGACTTGCCCACTCACGGCTCTTCCTGACCCGAGCTCACACCTCTCGAACTCGTCGGCCTTGATCCCACCGTGCTCTATCTCCCTACTCGGTCGAGTTGGTTGTCCAAACTCCGGGTTTGTGTTTTGGTCCTGCCATTGGGTTTGGTCCCTAATGCTCACCTCTCATCTCCCTACGCTCATGCACAACCGATTCAGCCCTGCGACTGGTATCTCGGCGCTTGGTTCCTCCACCCTCCTGGCCTGTGCATCCCTGCTTTCACCGTTGTTGACCTCCCATCCCGAGCTGAGCCATTACGGCTCTCCTTGCAACTCGTTTGGCCTTCTCCCTTCGCCAACAGTCTTGTTCTCCTAACCAGCCTCGAAACGCCCCTGTTAAACCAACACCTTCCACACTTGAAATGGCTTTGTCACCCTGAGTTTCTCGATGCCCTCTGACTCGCTTGATGAGTTGAGCTCAAGGTGCCTTGCCTCGAGCCCTTCGTTCTTGTGCCACTTAGCACTCTCCTTGAACATTGACCTTCAATTTTTAAAATTGAACTTTCCCTCCCTTCTTTTAATTCACTTAGTTTTTTTAATCTTAAGCTTTGTTTATGGTTTAAAACCTAGTATTTAAAGCTTTTAAACTTAGCTTTTTTTAACTATAGTGTAAAATTAATTAAGGGAAAAGTTTGTTTTTTTAATTAATTAAACAAGGTCAACTTGCTATTAAAAGTGAGCTTAATTTTTTTTGTACCTTATTATTTGTTTTTAATCAATTTTGGTTAAATTAAAGTAATTTTTGGAGGTATTTTTTGCGTTCTTAGAGGTCTTTGGCTCTTTCAGAAGTCATTTTGCATCGTTTCAAGCTCTAAATATTGCTTGTGGGTTAGTGAGCGCATCCACCACAACCTTGCGGCAAGGGAGATCCAAAGCGACATGAGACACGTTTTCGCACACATAACTTGTGTTTTCTCCTTGCTTGTTTTTGCCTTGTTTTGTGCTTATTAGAGTGACATTTCATCGCGAACGCTTGAAACTCATTGTGGTCTCCACACTTGCGCTTTTTACACCAATTGCAAGGTGACCAATTGTTTCAAGTCACATGAACACATCTGATTGTAATCAACGCACTCAACTATAAAGTGCCGCAAACAAGGGGGTGAAAATATTGTTCTGGGGTGTGTGTTTCCTTTCTTTCTGTATTCTTGTTTTCTCTCTCCTCACGATGGATGCTAGTGTTGTTCCTTTGCTCATGTCATTTAACTTCTTTGAATGGAAATCCAAGATGATAATCAAACTAAGGGGTAAAGGGTTGTACCGCATCACTATGGGAATGGAGAAACTGAACCCAACCATGAACCTAAGAAATCCAAGTGGTTTAATCGATGTGACGAAGCCTTAGGTCTTCTTTGTGTGTTTGTTTCTCTTGACTTGCTCTTCCACATTGAGTCTTCCGAAACACCTGATGAAGCATGGAAAACTTTAGACGGTATGTTTGGAAAACAAGATGACATGAGAGCCCATGAGTTGGAGAACGAACTGCTAGGATTAACTCCTAGTAACTTTGATAACCTACAAGCCTTCTTCTCCAAATTTTTCCACACTAGATTGCTTTTGAAAGAATGTGGAGTTGACAAAAAGGATGCCCAACTGATCTTATCCATTCTCTCTAAGCTTGGCCCCGAATACTTGTCTTCGTTTCTACCTTTCACACCACGAAAGAAGCTTTAGGGATTGCTTGGAAGATGCCCTCATTTGACAAGTTTTCATCCCAACTCATTCAAGAACAGGACAAGTTGATTCAAATGGGAGCAATCAAGTCCAAGTCACATGCCCTAGTTGCAAGTACTGGTAAAGGAAAGGAAAAGAAACAGGAAAGAAAAAGAGAAAAAGGACCAACCTAAGAAAGAAGCTAAGACCACCCAAACCAAACCCAACACAAACACTTCTACTTCTGAGGCAAAAACAAAGAAGGAAAAGTGTAAGTGTTCCTATTGCAAGAAGTCAGGACATGAAGAGCATCAATGCATGAGAAAACAAATTGACCACCTAACTCATTTACTTGAGAAAAATAATATAGGTGTTCCTGAGTCTATCAAGCAAAATGCTCTGAAACCTGAGTCTTCTAAACAAAAGGAATCCAAATCTGAGAAGAAGAAAGGCAAAGGCCCTTGTAGCAAGAGTTGCTCTGTCATCGAAATGGGTCATAGATTTTGGTGCCTCGCACCACATGGGTTCTTCACATGTTGAGTTTTCCGAACATTGAACCATGTGGTATGTCCCAAATCACTTTGGGTGATGACACTTCCATGTTAGTTGCTGGTAGTGGATCGGTAGAAGTAGATGGTGGAACCTTTAACAATGTTCTAAGTGTTCCTAATCTCTCTACCAATCTCCTATCAGTTTACCAAATCACTCATATTGGTGAAGGAATGCGAGTGGAATTTAATCCTAACTCGATGATCATTAGAGAGCTTCACAGTGAGACTACAATGGCTGAGGGAAAGGTGGATCACCAGTCTCAGGTTGTACACCTTTTCCCACTTTACTTCTGATTCTTCACCCACTACCTTGCTTACTCACGTTGATGAGGTTAGTAAGCTATGGCATGAGCATTTTGGCCATTTAAACTATCGTTACCTTGAACAATTGAGCCAACATGAGATGGTCAATGGGTTACCTCGAGTCAAATTTTCTAAGGGTCTTTGTGAGGGTTGTGCCCTTGGGAAGCACCCCGAAGAAATTTTTGGCAAGGGAAAATCCTAGAGAGCTTCTCATCCCTTGGATCTTGTTCATAGTGACATTTTTGGCCCCTTTTCGTCTCCTTCATTCACTAGGGCTCTTTATATACTTACCTTCATTGATGACTTTTCATGTTATACGTGGTTTACTTTCTCAAACAGAAATCTGAAGTTTTCAATCACTTTTGAGACTTCAAGGCTCTCGCTGAGAAACAAGCCAGAAAGGTCTATCAAGGTTCTTCGAACTGAAAATGGAGGCGAGTATGTGAGCAATAGGTTTGATGATTTCTATGCACCTCCGAAGGGATTGCTTTGCAGCGTACAGTTGCTTACAACCCTTCACAAAATGGAGTTGCAGAAAGAAAGAACATAACTTAAGGAGATGGCCACTTGCATGGTTCATTCTAAATCCCTTCCTCCACAGTATTGGGCCGAAGCCGTGAATTGTGCTTGTTACATTCAGAACCACATTCCACACAAAGCAGTAAAAGGGATGACACCCTTTGAGGCTTGGTATGGACGCAAACCTGATGTTGAGCACTTTTGTGTCTTCGGATCAACTGTATGGCTTAATTCCCAAAAAGAAACATAAGGCCTTGAACCACAATCCAAACCTTGTATCTTTGTCAGGTATCCCGATGGCGTGAAGGGATATAGATTTTGAACCCCACCACTCATCATCTTTATATTGAAGAGAAGTGTGAAGTTTGATGAGTCATCTTCTACTTCCACTTCTCCACCCGTTGAGGTCCTTTTTCCCCTCTCTGACTCTGATTCAGACTCTTCTGATGATGATCTTGTTGAGCCTCTCACTCCTACTCCTCCTGCTCCTCCCACTTTGGAATCTACCGATTCTGACAAGTAGTGATGATGAGGACTATGTCCCCTCTCACTCGAGTGAAGATTCGACAGATTTTGAGCCTGACTCTCCTCTAGTCCTCGCTGGGCTAGGAAGACCTTGCAGAGTGCTGGAGATTGATAGGGATCCTTCATATGAGAGACGAACTCATTCAGAGTTCGTTGGACCCCACGCCTTCTTCGCCTCCACTTCCAACCCTCAATCTTTTTGGGAGGCTACTGGGATTCCTGAGTGGGATTCTGCCATGGAGAGGAGTATTCCTCTCTCATGAAGAACGATACTTGGGATCTCACCCCTCTTCCTAAAGGAAGAAAAATGGTTTGATGTAAGTGGGTGTATCGAACAAAGTATGGTGCCGATGGGAACGTTGAAAAGTATAAAGCGTGACTCGTAGCTAAGGGTTTCTCCCAGGTTGTTGGGGTTGACTATTCAGAGACCTTTGCTCCCATTGTGAAGATGACTTCTATTCAACTGACCCTCGCCATCATTGCCGCTAACAGATGGGAAGTTCATCAAATGGACATTAAGAGTGCCTTCCTTCATGGGGACCTAGAGGAAGAAATCTATATGGAACAACCTCCGGGTTATGTCCATGATTCCTCCCTCGTTTGCAAACTAAAGAAGTCTCTCTATGGCCTTAAACAAGCCCCTCAGGCTTGGTATGCCAAGATGGACTCCTTTCTTCTTGCATCAGGGTTCACTAGGTGTCACTCTGACCCAAATGTTTACATTTTGCGGCAAGATGAGTCCATGCTTATCCTTGTTCTGTATGTCGATGACTTGTTGATTATGGGTAGCTCTTCCTCGATCATTGATTCTGTGAAGACTTCCTTAGCCAACAAGTTCTCCATGATCGACTTGGGTTTGCTTCACTACTTCCTTGGGATACAGATTACCCAATCTGACTTGGGAATCGTGATTACTCAACCTAAGTATGCCCTTGATTTGCTAGTCCAGGTTTCACATGTCTGATTGTAAGCCATCTCCCACTCCCTTCCTTTCCGGAGTCAAGTTAGTTGTTGATTGCTCCACTCCCTTAGTCGATGGTACCCTTTATCACCAATTGGTGGGGATTTTGATCTACCTAACTCATACCAGGCCGGATCTTTCGTTCGTTGTTGGCATCATGTCCAGATTTATGCAGGAGCCTCATGAGATACATTGGAAAGTAACTAAGCAGATCCTTCACTATGTTCGTGGCACTCATACTGATGACATTCACTACTTGGGAGGGACAAAGTGATTGATTTAGTTGGATTCACAATTCTGATTGGGTCAGTGATCTCGATCATCGGAAGTCTACCTCCAGATACAAATTTTCTCTTGGTTCAGGGTCCTGTCAGTTGGTCAAGCAAGAAGCAAAATGCGATTGTTATATCTTCTACAGAGGTAGAAAATACAGGGGAGCCGTCAACACTGCCATGGAAGCTATTTGGTTACAGGGGATTCTGACAAGAGTTTGGAATTCACTTTCGGCAGCCCTACCATCATCTATTGTGACAACCTTAGCACTATCTCGATTTGTCAAAATCCATGTTCAACATCAGCGGATGAAGCACATTGAGATACACATGCACTTCATTTGGGAGTTGATCCATGGAGACATCATTGATTTGCAGTATTGTCAGACTTCAGATCAGGTTGCAAACATCTTTACCAAACCCTTCACTGAAGCCAAGTTTCTTCACTTGCACTCTCTTCTTGGGGTGAGGTCTATTGCAGCCACTCATCTTCTTGGGCTTTCTAGTCCTCTTCTTCTTCTTTTTCTTCTAGAAAGATTGCAGTTTGTACATGGGTACCTCATCAGGCCTTTTTTTCAGGACCCATATGACACATCTTTCTTAGTTGTCTAGGGGAGTTCTCTTTCTCTTTCTGGCTTGTCATGCCTCTACCTAAGCTTTGATGAAGGGGGTGTTGGTGTGAGGTATATATTTTGCCTTTTATTTAGTTATTGGGCATTTTCCACCTCACACATGGTGAGTCATCTCACTTAGGTGAGTCATAGGTCTTTTAGGGAGTTATATGACATATGACAAATTCCGTCATAGAATCTCTCATACTTATCATATGCATCATTGTCATATGGGAGTTACATGTTATTCCTAGCATTGTAACTTCTCACTCCATCATAGGAGTACGACATGTCAAGGCATGGGAATCACACAGCACTCCCCTTATTGTACTCTTTTTGATCTATGAGAATGAGTAGACTTATTCTTTTTGCATGAACAATTTGCTTGTGGTTAATTTTATTGATGATTACTTGGAGCACCTTCATGTTTCTATTGGAGTGCAACAACCTTGATGTGCATGCAATCCATTTGATCCTCGTGGTTCACTATCACAAGTTTGAGATCAGTTATCTCGTTCTCAAGGAGAATCAAAAAAACATAAGAGAAAAGAAAGGCAAATTTGAGCATAATTGGTTGGGTCCCTTTATTGTCATTGCATGGTATGGTTTTGGAGCATATAAACTTGCCAACCTAGATGGTGATGAACTCTCTGAGCCCATGAATGTCATACACCTCAAACACTTCTATACATGAGTGCAACTACATATGTTCCAAAAAAAATCAAAAATCAAAAAAATCAAAATATCAAAAAAATTAAAAATCAAAAGAGATAAATTCATCCAACGGTGAAACCCATGCAATTGCAGGACCTTGGATAGGTATCGTGGTGAAAACTAGTTTCTTATGCGATGTGTAGGTAACGTTGTCTACAAGCACTTCACACTTTGGGGCATGGCCACTACATCCTAGTTCCGACATCACTTCATACGACTTATGAGTTAATGATCCTAATAGTTTCTAGTACCTATGGTCTTGGCCTTGATCCAGTATTGGAACAGTTTTGATGTTATGCGTGGCATTATTCGTGAATGAATACCCGAGCTATCATAGGGGGCAACTCACCGCGTAAGATTTGTTTCCATAGCTTTGAACATCACAAATCCAAAAATATCTACAAAACATCCAAAATCCAAAAGCATCTACAAAACAACCAAAATCCAAAAACAGCGTATAACTCCAAAATCGAAAAACATCTAGAAAATCTCGCAAATCTAGCACTATTACACAATCCAAAACCTTTAAACATTGTATCACTATCAAAAAAGACTAGCTAGTGCTCAACCACATGGTTGGAGGCAGGTAAGACATCATGATTCACATCACATCAACAAAGTTCACAGTTTGCCATCCCAGTCTTCTTAGCATATATTATTGTCTGAGGCAAGGCATGGCTCGCATCGACTTCTATCTCGACTGCTTGGTCCCCCATCCACTACCCCGTATGTATCCTTGTTCAGGGCGACATCGTCACCCTTGTCACAAAAATACATCACTTACGTATTAAACAGGACAAAAAACAGATGCATTCGTTAAACTTTTTTTGTTTGAGTGGGTTTTTATGTGTTTCTTTGTTTATTTTGCTTTATGGCATTGCATTTGTAATTTGCTTTGAGTCACTCCTATGGCATTCTACAAACATTTGCATTATGGTTTTCAATATCATAGTACTTGTTTTATGCTATATCAAAAAAAGGTTGTTCAAGACCGTTCCAGTGTGCAAAAAAATAGCATATCCATATCAACTATCCTACTCATCACATCCATATTCTAACTAACATCGCATTCCTCTACTCTACCAAGAAAAAAGTCTAAAGTATGCATCATCAAACAGAAAACAAATACTACTATGAATCATCATACATCATCACATACTCAATCATCTAATCATCTAAATACATCATTCATCTATCTACATCATATGCATCATAATACAATACAAATATAGCATATGCTACAGATCCTTGCGACGAGTACACAAAATAATGATATAACTGAATCATCATCACCGTCATCATATATATATATAGGGCTGCCCATCGAGTCCTAACCCAAACCTCTAGGTATAGGGGGTGCTCGGGGTGCCCCATATATAAGATAGGTCATTGGCCTATATAGATTCTATATAGGGCCCTAATTCTATTCTCTATAGAGGGGAGGGGGCACTCGCCATAGAAAACTATAGGGCCCCTTCTCCCCCTCACCCTTCACGGGTGAAATCCCCCCTCTCTATATATTCAACCTCACCCTTACCCGTATACCCTCAAATAGAGAGATTGGGGGGCCCTCCAGAGAGCCGAGATATAATAGAAAGGGGGCGGGTGAGTGCAAATGATCGGAGCCCTCACCCTCCAGATAGAGAGAGAGGGGGTGGGTGAGTGTCCATAAAGAGATAGGGGGCCCTCACCCTCTAGATAGAGAGGGGGGGGCAGGTGAGGTCTAAAAAGCCTCGCCAGGGGCAAGCGAGTGCCCCCCTCGGCCCCTCACCCTCCAGATAGAGAGTTTCAAGGGGGCTAGCCCCGATCTGGCAGATAGAGTTGATTGGGGTCCTCTCTCTATATCTTATCTTATTTCTATGGCAATCGAGGACTGGCTCGACCAACGGGTCCTCGACATATATCTAGTTTGGGGGGGGTCGAGAGATCAATGCTACAATCTAACCTTATTATTTCCTAATAATTGTTGTACCTCACAAGTAACACAAATTGGCTGACCAATTGTGTCATTATCCTTAATTATTAATGAATTGTAAATTTTAGGCATATATATATATATATATATATATATATATATATATCAGTGTTACACAGGGATGTGTCCCCCCCAAATCCTAGAGGTCCCGGACGTCCTGGATGTCGCAACGTGGAGGAAATGTTTCCTCCACGTTTCCAAACTTTCGAGTTGTAGGGGAAACATCCTGGGGACGTTTGGGACGGAAGGGGGACGTCGAGGACATCTGTACGTCCCCGGGACGGTTGAGAAATGTCCCGGGGACATCCAGACGTCCCCAACGTCGACAACACTTTTAATACACACTTTCTTTAAAAAAATAACTATTTTCACTTCTTTTTTTTAATTATTTTTAATTAATTATTTGTTGTTTTCTCTTTAAAAACATTTACCGGTGGACTGTAGTCTGTGATATATGAATACAGAAAATTTTAAGCGCAAATGCACATGGTGGACTGTCACAACATATCATGAAAACCAACAGCACATTAATATTAAAAATTATATGAGCACATAACATTAGTACAATTGTATGTATGTTGCTGAGTTTTTAGTTTTACTTTTTAATATGGATGTCTCGACGTGGACTGTATGCATATGGTGGACTGATATATAAAAAATGAACTGCTATTTATAAAATTTCTAAAATTTATCTATATATTTTTAATATTTGTAAATTTCTAAAATGAACTGGTGTTTCTTGTGCTCTCTTTATGGTTATTCCGAGCTTGAGTAGGAAATAAGATAAATAGTCCCCATTGTAATATAAAGTATGGTACTTGTATTGTTATGTTAGTTGCTAAGGGAGATATAAATATATGTACATGTTTTCTTTGGCTAGACGGATGACTTCTCTAGTTTGGTTGTTTGGTGTTCTCGATTCGTAAAACAAGTGTAAAAAAATCAGACTATAGGAAAACCTTGTGGTCTTGACTTCGCTTGCATTACCATGAAAAGTTATATGTGCCCTCTCAAGTTACAGAAGTGTTTTCCTTGAATAGTTCCTTGATTGTAAATGTTATGCTGATTTAGGTGTCCTTGTTGATTAACCTCGTCTTGTATGACCTCAAATTGTGGACCTTGAGTAGACTTGTCCTCATGCAAATTTGGTCATAGTTGATTTCGCTAGCCTTGTCTAGGCAATGAACCTTGAAATCATGGCTTAATCGTGTAGGAACCTTAACTTTTATTAATGTGGTAGATGTATCAATGAGAAACTGTGTGGTCATCTCGAGTTTATGTTAATTCTCCCTGTAATTCTCTTACTTGGTGGTTACTCAGTCTTTTGGAACTCTTCTCGTCATATTGTTATGTGTTGTATCTTGTTTGATAGATTAAAGTTACTCCTTAGATTTAAATACTCGTAGCCTTGCATGCAGAAAGTTTAGAACTCATCCCTTGCAATCTCCCTTCTTGTTAAATTACATTGGGCCAAACTGGAGTTCGGTAGATCCACACTTGTTTGAAGCAACAAATCCCATAATGGGAGTGATCATTTTTCTGTTGCAGTTATTCCTATCTCTCTTTCCTGTGACTTCCAAGAGGAAGTCGAGTCTAAGAGGAAGGGGATGTAGTGCCCACTTCTCTTTGGCACATTTTATTACCGATCATGATACTGTAGACTATATGACGAACATTTTAATAGTTTTGATTTAGTATGGTGTTAGATGTAAGATCCTGGATTATTGTTGAATTTGATTATATATAATGCATGGTGATTATTAGAGACACTCATATGTGAATGATGATATACTATTGACATGAATGTTTAATGGAAGTTATTCAGACAAGTGATTTTTGGAGATTATGAGTAAACCTAGAAAAGTGAAATTATTTGATGATGATATAATTGCTGAATAAATTTACAAATGATATAGTTGTTACTTTGATGTTGCTGATACATATTGTGAGTGATTTTGTTAAATTGCCTTGATGTTGTTGTGATTCACATACTTAGATGATTTTGTGATTATTTCATATATTCATTTTGGACGTTCTGATATGGCCACGAGGCCAAAGGAGGTATTCGTATTTTACAGGTTAAATATATAACAACAAAACATCGGGGGATCAGAAACCAACCAAAATGGAATTCTAAGTGAATTCAACACGGTCACCATGGCAACGTGTTTTGTGTGTTGTTTTGTTAGGGATTTCCATGGGGGGGAATCACCTTTAAATGTGACCATGGGTTTGTATATTTTATTAATGTGGTTACTTTTTATTATTGTTGTATATGTTTTATTATTGATGTGTTTCCTTTCTTTATTTAATTATGTTGTGGAAAATTAATGTGAGAAAACATATGGTTAAAAAATAAATAAATCAAATTGGGATGTGGGAAAATAATTATAGAAGTTGTTGTCTTTGTAATAAATTTGTAAGTGATGTGTAAGTTGTGTAAGAGCTTGTGTAAGTCTGATTTTGGAGTATGAAACACTCCACCTCCATGGAAATTCGAATTTGTCCTTGGGGGTTGTTTTTGGAGGCTTGTGGGACAAGTAAAACTTGCCCATACCTCTCAATTTAATTTACCAACTATGCCTATGGTTGGAGGACTGATTTTAGACATTTTTAATGAATTTTATTAATCATGTTGCATTGTTTTGATTGCACTCTCTTAAATTTTATTTAATTTTCAGTCCTTTGGGGTGTGAGCTTTTTGGAGTGTGCAAGTAGATTGTCATATTTTGACCCACCTCTTTATTGTGCTTTGGAGTTTGGAATTTGACTTTAGTGTTGGAATTGAGGATGTGTGATGTGGCATCCTACATGGATCCACATCATCCCCTTCTCTTTTCTATATAATGAAAACTTTTGGCTTGTTTTTGGGGGTTGAAGCATTTTGTATGTAAGCTTGGGGCACATTTTTTTCTTGTGTTTGGAGCTCTTACCTTAGAGCAGCTTGGGTGAAATTTTTGCTTGGTTGTTGAACCTTTTTGCATTCTTCCTTAGGGGCGCATTTTCTTGTTGGAGCTCTTGTTTTTGAAGGAAGTTTTGGAGAAAGTTTTGCATGCTTGTGAGTTGTTGTTTTGGACTGTATGTTTGACATTCAAAGCTTGATGTGTGTAGCAAATCCTTCCATGGGGAGGTAGGAGTTTATTCTTTCTTTTATTGCTATCATTTATTTCTTGTGTTGTTGTGAAAGGTGAATGTTTTGCGTATTTTATGGGTTGTTTGGGTAGACTACCATAGGAATGGTGTAGAAGAAAGCTATGGGGAATCCATGTGAGGGGGCATAAGGGAATGCCATTGGCATCAGAAATTTTGTGGAGGGAGTTTTGGGTTTGGGATCCACCATGGAAAAGAAATAGCTTGCATTTCTTACTCTTGGGGGGGCATAGGGGATAAACTTTGGGGGGGGCATAAGGAGGGGTTGGGAGATATAAGGTTTATGGGTTATGATATGTTAGATTGGCGGTATGATTATAGGTGGATGCCCAATTCTCAATTGGGAGGCATAGGTAGCTTCCCCTATAGTCCTTGCTCCTTTGGCTTGCAAGATCAAGCCTGAGTTCTGTTTTGAAATGATTTTAAATGCAGTTGTGAACTGTTGTTTTTGTGTTGAATTGTGTTTTTTTTTTAAAAAGGAAATGTGCATGTGAAAGAATGTTGTGTGTGGGAGCCAGTTTGTTGCCATGGTTGAATTGCACCTTCTATTGTATCTTAGTTGGGGCTCGGGGGCCAATGATGAAGGAAGGCTGCTCCTTTCATTGGATATCTTGGTTGGGTGGCGAGCGTTGCCTTTCCCCTTCTTTTGTTGTGATCAAATTAGAAGAAAATGGAAGTTGCATGCTGTTGTTTTTGCGCAAGAGAAATGTACAGTTTGACAATCCCTTGTGAAAACTCATTCCTTTGTAATCCTTTCCCACATGATGTGGATGAAATTGTAATAGTTATGTTATGGAGAAATGATGTTGTAATTGATTCTGAAGTTATATATTTGAAATGTGAAAGACACTTGCATTTTGTTCTGTACATTGAGAAAGAAAGAGAATTTTGTTATTGTTCTCCAACATTGAAAGATGTAAGTTGTATAATTGAAGTCAATAGAGGATTGCAAATTCATCTCTCATTGCATTGTTGTTATTGTATTGGAACATCTAACTATAATGGAATTGGAGTATCAAATTGTGATTGGAATCCTTGTTGTTTGGAAAATGGAAAATGGATAAACACTTAAGTCTACCATGGATTGAATTCAATGTTTCTTTGTATGGCAAAATCAGATAATTAAATCTCTGGTTGAAAGGAAGAAATGGCAATTAAATCCCTCAAGAAATTGACCTCTGCCTTAAATTTAAAAATGGCAATAATTCATTTAAAATACACAATTCGGACCTGCACTTGATAATCCACTAGAAAATGATATAATCTAGCATGCTAAGACATCAAGGAACTCAATCCGACAAAGGAAACACTTAGGGAAACAATTAAAACATTGCAGAATTGAGCTCAATCTCTTCCTCAACCGTTTTTAATCTTTTGGTGAGCAATTCAATTTTGAATCAATTAAACAAATCAACTTCTCTAAAACACTTTAAACCCTCCCTAGATCAATTCTCCATGTCTGTTGGCATGTTGAGTGATGGAGGAGATCTAATTTAGTCAAATTGAAAAGTTGAAAATTGCCAGTTTGCCAATTAAAAGCCTGCAGATCATTTTTGTAAAATTGACCCTTTAAAACTTATCAAAAAGTAAAATTTATGCTTCCTGTGCAAAGAGGGCATCGAGAGTTTTCCAAAAAGTCCTCGTTTGCCCAAAACCGAGCTTTCTAGCTCAAGTTATGACTCTTTGAAGTTTGTGCCTTGGCGGAAAAATTTGGAAAAATTTTCCCTGGCAGGCCCGCAACCCACCGTCGAATTGCCTTAGAAAATATTTTGAAAATTTCAACTTGGGAAAATTTTCATCTTTTCCTCCGCTGGGCCGCAACCAATTAGAGGTTGCCACATGTCCTCCAGGGGCTGAGGCGGAGGCGCGGATTTTTCTTCACCCTTAAACCTTTTGAAATTTTTTGGAAAATTTTCACTTTTACCTCCACCGGCCCGCAGCCAACCAGAGGGTGGGACGTGTCCCCTTGTGGCTACAACGGGGGCGCGTATTTCCTTTTGGAGTTAACTTTTTTTTAAAATTTTGGAAAAATTCCCATTTTGACCCCGCTGGCCCGCGGCCAATGAAAGCGTGCCACGTGGCACTCTGGGGTGGCGGCGGGTACGGCGAAAGACCCTTGACTTTTTGTTTTTTTTTTGGCCTTTGGGGAAAAATTCTCAATTTTCTCCCACGGCCTGCTTCTCCGCCTTCCTCTCGGACTCTTTCCCTCAGCGGGCACGCGGACCCGCGCACTTCTTTCTCTCGTTTTCCCCTTCGTGGCGCAAAAAACTAAATCCACCAGCCACCCCGTCGTTCCCTTCTCCCTTCTCCGCTCGGTGCCAAGACTCGACACGTGTCCCCTAAGGACCCACGGGGGTACGGAGTGTTTTGTGCCTTTGAGCCATGCGTTGGGAAAATTTCCCAATGCCGCCCAGCGACCCGCCAACCCGCCCTAGGTGCATTCCCCCTCCTCTTGCCACGTGTCCCTCTAGGGAAAATTTGCCCTAGAAACTCCACCCACTCATTACTTGAGTTGTGTAAGGAGTTGGAAGGACTTCTTTATATCACTGGAAAGGTAAGAAAATTTCCTATCCATTAGGAATGGTTTAGGGAAATTTTGGGAGCGTTATGTAGGAGAAAAATCCAGTTGAAGCTCTAAGCCTGTTTGAGAGCAGGCATGGGGGTAAGATTACTCCTTGAACCTAACTAAAACATGTAATCCTAAAATTTGAACCTTGTAAACTTCTTATAAGTTAATAAAGAAAACTTGTGTTTTGGTAAACAGGATTTGTTCCAAAACCTATTAGTGAAAACTGATGTCTTGCAACTTAGTTGTAGACACTTTAAATAAAAAAATAATAATTATCCCATAATTTTCTAGCTAACCCTAGGTTGTTTCATTGGTCTCAAGTGGTTGTTTAAACAGGCACTACAATCACCACCCGGTTGCTCGAGGGGGCATCACCCACATGAAACTGATTTTTCTTCTATTTTTGAGAATAAAATTATCTATTATTTTTCTACTAGCATTGCCCACACAACACCATCCCAAAGGGGGGCGAGTGTAGACACCTTAAGTTCATTGTGCTAATTAAATCATAAATTGCACTAATCTTACTAGCATTTTCCTCATTTATTGATTAACGATCCTTCGTTAATTAATTTTAAAAAAATTGGATAGTAATTAGCAACCTTTAGTTAATTGAATTCCTCTCTATTTGTTAATTAATAACCCTTTATTAATTAATTGACTTCCCCTTCATCTATTAATTAATAGCTTTTCATTAATAAAATCTCGCTTTATTCACTCCTAAAATCTAATCAATTCTTTCTTAATTCCTCTCAGAAGGCTTTTCCAAGTTAATCCAAGCCTATTAATCAATTCTTAATTGATTAATTAAATTCTTTTTCTCCCCATCTGATTCCCATAGAGTATTAATCCTACTTAATTACTCATAATCCTAATTAACTAGTCTAATTACATCTCCATTATCCCACAAACACTAAGATTAACACATTTCTCAAAGCGGAAACTTATATAAGAAACCCTCTACTCCCAAAACACACCCAAATACTTGCTTCACCAAATCCCTCCTAAGTAATCAACATTGTCCCTTCGTCTTGCACACGATTCAACAGATATCCACAAATCAAAGGCATGTCCAAATATCAAAGGGATGTTTGAGTTTCTTCGCTTATGCTTGCTTTCTTTCCTTTCAATGTCTTATCTTGATGTACAGAGTAGAAATGTTAAATCTTAAGAACTTTTAGGTGTACACTCTAAGCTAATTAGATTAACATTTAAACCCTAGCATACATTTCCCTCCCACATCTTATATCTAGCATTCTTATATCCTCTTACTAACATTTTAGCCTTCATCATATTTGTTTATCCTATTTACCATCCCTCCTAGAGGCATCTTCCTTGCAACATCAATCTATCAATGTCTTCACACACCATGCTGATATGGCCCGTCGATCAGTTTTTCCAAGTATTATTCATCTTGCGAAATCAGTCCATTGATCCCTTCACCACACTCGTTGAAGTTATCCATTGGTCAACATTTCTCAGTCTCTGCCTATTCATTTAAGCCACGCCATTAAGAGGATCTCCTTCCACCCTTCTCTACCTTTCGAGGGCCCCTCTGTTGATTCTATCACCACACAGTCCCTGCCTATTCATTTAAACCATGCCATTAGGAGGATCTCCTTTCACCCTTCTCTACCTTTCGAGAGCCCCTCTGTTGCCTCTATCACCACCCGGTCTCTCAAGGGGGCATCGCCCTATCCAAATCTTCTCATCCCTCCTGCAATCATCTATTTTTCCTACTTTCTTTAAAAGGGAACACCCTCACAAAGAGGGGCAAATGTAAACATTTTGACATTAATTAGCAACAATATAAGCTATTTAGACAGAATTAATACTTGTGTGGGTGATCCAAGAGGATTTGAGACTGCCAATAGTTTGTGGCATTTTAGCATTGCTTCGCATCATGAATTGACTTCATCAGTGGACCCAACATCATGAAACACACCTATGTACAAGCAGCAGGGGCCTAGCTCAGAGTTATAAGACCTTCAATCGACTCTCAGCACAATAGCATTGCTTTGCGTCATGATCTGACTTCGCCAGTGAATCCATTATCATACAGCGCACATGTGTGCCTTCCGCGAGATCCTAACTCCTCTCTACGGCATTGCCCAGTTGCGCAGCTCTACAACATCAATATTGTATAACTAGTTCTACATAACGCTGACAAAACGATATAATTAGTTATGAAGTGGTTGTAAATGTCCAAGCAATGCTTCATCTTCCTTGATTGTGTATTAAGGCATCTATCCATTCTTGTAAAATAGATTAGTGGATTGGAGACTAAGGATTACGAAGACATCCTACATCCGACGTCTCAGATCTTCTACAAGATTTTCCATGATATAACTTTGCATTACAGTTCCACATCTAGTGTCTTTTGTTCCTCAATGTTCTTCTGTGTTGCATAGGCACTCTAATATATCTTTCAGCCTCTGTCATTTCACATAATGTTTCCCACACATAAAACATCTAGGTTTGCATTTAGAGAGTTTGTTCGTCGGGTCTCCTCTCGGGCCCTGGATCATTGGGGTCACAACACGTACTTCATTATATCCTAGTGGTATTCAAGTTTAATTTGAACTTTCTCTTTGTTTGGATGCCCACTCACACGAGGTCTGAATATAGGAAGTTAGGACTCAAAACCCGTGATCCTTCGTCATACCTTCTTTCACGTCCTCAAATGGCAGACAAAACACATTCAAAGACTCCAATTTCAAATATGTTAAGAAAACTGATAGAGGATGCTTTGCAAAAGCAACGGGAAGAATTTGAAGAACACCATGCACAAGAAAGAGGGGATTGTTGATCACTTCTCTCAATTTCTTAAGCATGCACAAGCAACTCCCGATCCTGCTCTTCCATAGTGACCTTTTGGTGGTGACATGGTACACCCCATATAAGGTACAAGTCAGTCTGCACATTCCTATGTTTGAAGGCCAAATAGATGTGGATGCCCTAAATGACTGACTCAACCTTATTTATTCATACCACACTGTAAATCACTTTTCCAATAGCAAAAAGATTGCATTTTCCCTTCTTAAAGTTTCTTTATCCGTAAATAAATGGTGGGATAACTACTGCGTTGTATATGAAGATGATGTGAACCTGGACTTTTTTGTAAACACGTGGAATATTTTCGTAGAAGCACTCAAACACCTATTATCTAATTGGAAGCTATAATGACCAGTACATCAAGTTTTTTCAGTTGCGCCAAGGTTGTGATCAAAGTGTTCAAGGATACACTGACACCTTTCACTCCCTTCCCACTTAAGTAAAATTCAAGAATCCGAACAAAACTTCATCTTGAAATATAGGTCAGCCTTGAGATCATGTATTCAATCTGTCGTGGACTTCTTGTAGATCTCCTCTTTGGAGGAAGCCTACAGATTGCTTGTAAATTCAAAACAAAAGCCAAAGTTGAAGTCTAAACTCACAAAATCCAAACCTCCGGACATGCAGCAGTCAAAGAATTCCAAGCCTAGAACGAAGCGAAATCCTAACCAAGAGAATGGCCCTTTGCTCCAACCTTAGAAGAATTCAACACCGCTAAATGATCAAAATAAACAACCAAAACTTGTAAGTGGTGTACAATCCATAACTGTAGCACCCACTCCACAAAAGAGCGTCACGCCAAGAAGACTCCACTTACGCAGCTTGAGGCAGCCCGTACTACCTTCGTGGCACTAGAAGAGGGTAAACAAATCATGGACTCTATGCCCAATGCCACGGCTGGTACCATGAACATTACCCCTTCATCCAATCTAGATTTGGAGGAAGCAGATAAGATAATATTAATGTCCAACAAATGACCAAAAAGTAGGTCAAGGGACCGCAGAATACAAATGTGTCCATACAAAGCGGGAAACCAAAACGTTTCCAAAAGAATTATAAATCAAGAGAAGAGGTCAAAGACCAAAAGCGAAGCGAAGCGGGAAACCAGAAGGTTTCCAAATAAGTACAAAGCATGAGAAGGGAAGAAGAAGAGAAGGAAGAAGACCCAGTGAAGCAATAGGGAATGTCTATCCAAGAATGGTAAACCCATCTTACCTAAAATCTGAGATCGACCGGAAAAAACTCATAATAGTGTGATGATCAAAAGAAGAGTAAGAGGCAGTGACATGACGAGACCTCCCCCTATGTTGTTGTCTGTCAAAAGTAGTATGTATCAAAGATCTGGTGGATATGGTCCGCCCTCTAGAGCTGGAACTGGAATAATAGTGCTTGGGAGATATCAGGGGATTACATGGACCCCCTGAACCGTATTGATCTGGAGTGTGGTGTTGTACTGGTATCAATCTGGCACTTAGTGCCTCTCTTCAAAGGTAGAGCCGGAAAGAAGGAAGTGATCCTCTGGGGAGAGCCTGCTTTGTTAAGTGTCTGAATAGTGTGATCCCGCAGCCTAAGAGCTTCTTGCATGTATAAAGCCAGGCACTTTTGATCAACATATCTGAAAAAGTCACTAAGTGCACGAGTCCATCTGAAGTAGATGAGATAGCGGACGATGAAGTGTGCTTCCGTCTCAACCTCTTGAAGATTGCATAGTTGGCAAATCTTGTCTGACCGATCAATTTGGTGCTCTGTCTCACTCCGAAGCCTATGAGAACCCACTGTACACTGACCCAGGGGGATGTGAAGTGCATGCATCCAATGGCGAAGGGTATACTGAGGACAGATAATAAGTTTGTCACTCAACTCAAAGAAGTGCTCCGTGTAAAAAAAACCATCTTCAGGTGTAACCCACCATGAGGATTCACCCAAGTGGTGTGGATGAATTGTCTATAAATATCCTCTCCAATGATCATGTTCAACTCTTGTCTGGAAGGAAGAGGATGAGCCAGTGAGTCCAAGGAGTATCAAAAAGGAGGAAGATGATCCATCCTAATACCCATTGACTCTGTTGTCACCTATCCAAAATTGTGAAATTTTCGAAATTTTTTTGAATTTTTGACTAAGTGACCCCTTGCCTTGATGTATTGGCCTTTGTTGAAGTCTAATGAGTGAAAAAAAAGTTCAAGAGTTAGTTTATTTTGAGTCATTTTGAGTGTTATGCGGCTTTTGCGGACTTTGGAGGAATAGGAGGAACAGTTCCTTCGTTCCTCTTATTCCCCACATCCCCGTTTTTTACCCGCAATTCATTCATTAACAGTGTTGTGCAGCCTTTTGTGTCTTCCCGTGGAACTTAGTTCTCCGTGAGCCCATTGTTCCCCGCATCTCGTCTTTCCCACACAATGCGGTTTCCCTGCAACTTAAACTTCCCTTTGTTGCGGCTTTCTGCAGAGATTTTTAAGGAACACAAGGAACTATTCCACTTCACCCTTCAGTTCCCCGCACCCCTTTTATCTGCATTGCTTTGTTGCCTCTTTATTTGCAGATATTTCAGCCAATACTTGGAACTCAAGGAACTTGTTCTACCCAAGCCTTGGTTCCCTACACTTCATTGTTCTCTGCACTACTCTTTAGCCCGCAAACCTTGCTTTCAATAGTCTATGCGGAGATTTGTTACTCGGATGGAAACCGTTCCATCAAACCCTTGTTCCCCGCAGCCCCGATTTTTCCACAAACCATTGAATCCCTTTGTGTTGCGAACAAAGCGGAAATATTTGGAACACAAGGAACTTGTTCCATTGCTGCATTGTTCTCCCCACATCTGCTTCTCCCGCACTTGTATTGAGTTCCTCATGTTCTCCAAACTTCCGTCATATCTGCATTAAAGGAAATGGTTAAAATGAGTTCCCGTGAGCCCTGTCAACTTCCGCATTGCACTGTTTTGCGCTAAATTAACCCCATTTTTCGAATTCCACTGCTATAAAAGGCTTGAAATTTGTCATTTTTCACCATTCCAAATTGAGATTTTCACTGTGCATTGTTTTCCTTGCTTCCCGTGCCCTAGAAAGGTTTTTGACCATAACTTGCTCATTTTTTACCAATTTTAAAAATTCAAATTGCATTGGAACTATTGTGGAGGTGCCATCTTTTCTACACTAAAGGTGAGTGATTTCATCCTTTCTTGATATAATTTGGCAGTTTTTTGTGTTTTCAACCTCTCCTTCAAATACCTCTGGAAAACCACTGTTGAGCCTCCATTCTTCCTCTGAGTTTTCTCCCACACCTCCACAATGAAGTTCCAGTACGGAGGATATGAACATATTTCTTCCCTTGAAACCTTTGTACCCAATATAGGAGACAGTGATGTCAGGCATATGAACTTAGATGATTTTGGGCCCACATTTCTGAAGATACTCCCACCATAATTGCCCAATGCATTAAAAATAGTGGAATTGCATATGTTGTTGGCTTTCCCTACCTCTGCTCAATGCACTGACACCATCCTAGCTTGTGCCTTCAGCTTTGACCAGAAACCAAAGAAATCAAGGATCCTCAAGGTCAAATAATTGCCAAGCTTGATGCCAACTATATCAATGCAGCCTTAGGAATCCCCGCCTTTGAGAATTCCAAAACCTTGACCAAGGCTGAAACTCAAAATCTTTTTTATCAAGCTAAGGATAAATATAAAACAATGATAGCCAAGTCCTAGCTCAAGACTCACAAGAAAGGAGCCTCCAAGCTACCTAAGGTTCTCTACAGGTCAATTTCAAAGAAGAATTGTCAGACATGATCACCTTGCTTGCAAGAATGATGGGCATGCCTTCCACAAATGAATTTCAGTACTGGATGTGCATGTATATCAATGTCATCTGTAAGACAAACAGAGGTTGAATTGGGGAGAAATCATATGTGAGAACCTGAGTGAACAATTGATCAATGTGCACCAAAGCAAAACCTTCCACATGACATCCTACCTAATGTACACCATAGCAGCTTACAGGGTATGGGTAGGGTTATCACCACAAGATGACAAGAAAAATGCACCAGTGTACGAATTTTATCCTCAGCTCACATATGAAAATAGTAAGACTCACCACAGGAGAGTCAATGATGCCTTCACCATGTTCCTGGTCAAGCTATTGGAAGGAAATGTAGCTGAGAGAGTCTTCTGCAAAAGCAAGACAACTGATTTCTACATATGGCAATCCTTTTTATCCAATTCAAAAATTCTCATATATCAGGATAGTTGGGTTTGAAGGTGTGCCTAATAAATTGCCAATGTATTGCAATGACAAACTGGTTCTAGTGGAGGTTTGTAGACAATTGGATATGTTGCATAGGACTTGCAGGGATAAGAAGATCACTGGTATTCAGTTTCCTATCTCATTAGGAAACTACACATGTAGGTCTGCTTTGGATGCACAAAATGTTGAAAGAACAATCTCAGAGTTCAAATTTCATACCTATCAGAAGAGGTCCTCATTTGATAGTAAGGGTTTTATCTCCAAGCATCTCAGAATGACTTACTATCACATTCCCACATTCAAGGACTATTGGGAAGATTGTGCAGATGAGTATGAAGTAAGAAAAAGTTACTTTGGAAGGTTATCATTGCAACAGATCAAAGACATCAACTTGTACCATGTTCCTGAAGGCCTAGAAGATGATGATTTTGATTTGTACTCTGTGGAATACATCAAAACCATTCAACACATGCTATCCCAACCATTGACTGGTCTCAGAAAGAAAGAGATGACCCTGTTGAATTGAATAATCCTGTGCTAGTGAGGACAAGGCAGTGGTTCAATAGGAAAATGAAGGAATACAGAGAAATGATGAAGACATCTTCCTCCCAAGAAGCCTCTACCTCTCATAAAGAAGCTCCAACTCAGTTGACTCCTTCTTCCTCACCCTTGGATTCAGAACCAAGGTGTATGTAAAGAAAGATAAAACAAAAGAGGCAGATAAGGATGAAGAAACACCTAAGAAAGAAGTGGAGCAAGAAAAGATTCATGAACCAACTGATGAAGTTGTTCCTACTCCTGATCCAGTACCATAGCCTTCTGAGGAAGGTGAAAATGTAACTGAGGAGAAAAAGATGAATCAGAACAAGAGGTTGAGGAACAAAAGAATAAGGAAGATGATAGAAGAAGATGAAGGTAATGAGGAAGGTGAAGATGAGGAAGATGAGGTAGAGATCATAGAGCCAGATACAGGAAAAACTAGTGCCTCAGGCCTAAGCTAGAAGTCAGGAGACCATCTTCTTCTTCTATCGAAGCTCCTACTCTTGAGGTTTCCACTTCTCAACCTCTTGGTCCTCCAAATGTCCTTGCATTGCCACCTCCTCTAGCTCCACCTTCCAGTGATTCATTCACATGGGTTCTAACCCATGATTGACAGTAAGAAAGAGGAAGGCTTCATCACAGATTGTTGTCTTGGATTTGATGCAGTGGCTTGCTTTTCTTGGCACAACTCCTCCAAAAAAGGAAAAGACAACCTCTCGTTTGGTCTCAGATGCTAAAGGACAGCAATTTCTAGAAATTTCTAAACCAAAGGAGACAAGGATGAAAATGAGATATCAATTTCAGACTTGGAGTTGACAAGGATCCCACTTGGAGAGTCCACCCCTAAAGGAGAAGTGCAAAATCTCAAGGAAACTGTTTCAAAGGTTATTGAGAGGGTAGAGAAAGGTAAGCAAACACAAGAGCAACTTGAGGAACAGCTGCAAATTCTCTCTAACTTCATCAAATCCTTTCTCTCATCTAGATAAGACTCCTCTGGATCCTACTCCTCTTTCCTCACTTCCACCTACTGTTGTCCTTTCTGAAATTGATGTCAAAGCCATAACAGAGATCCACAAGCATGTAACATTTGGCAGAGCTTCTGAGGCCTGGGTGGAAGGAATTTTGATCTCTGGATTGCAGTTTATTGAGGAGGCTTACAAGGTGTATGACAACATCATTGTTGCTCAAGATCAGTTCAACTCAAGGATAGATACAATTGATAAAGAAGCTCAAACTCTGGGCTGACTGTATTCAAGATCTCCATATCATGAGCACCACTAATGAGAAGATCCTCTTGTCACATAAGATTTTTGATGATTCCAAGAGCAACTTGTCAAAGAATTGGAACTATAGTGTAGAATGGAGAATCAAGGTGCTAGAGGAAGCTGGCAGTTGAACTGAGAAAACATGGTGCAAAAAGGAGAATCATTGAAAGTCAGAAATCTTTGTTGATTTGCAAGCTCTTCATTGTCAATTCTACAAGGACAATTCTCCAGAGAGAAATCCAGTTGATCAAGTCAAAGCAAGGTTCAAATCATTGATCAAGGAGAACTCTTCAAAGAACAATCAATCAACAAGGATAAGATGGAAGAGCTCTCTGAGTTACACAATGTAGTTGTTGAAGCCACCAAAGGACTCTCACAGAATGGAGGTGTTGCTAAAGAAATGGAGTATTCTTTTGGAAGCTGGTTGGCTGCTATGTCAAACACTTTTCCCAAGTGCATGGAGATTTCTGATTGTGACTAAATTCAGGGTTCAAGTACTCAAGATAAAGGTTCCAGTTGTGCCTCTTCCCAATGTTCCTTCTTCTCCTGGTTCATAGTTCTCTTCTATCTAATTGTTATGTTTTGAGTTGGCTTTATTATTTTGAAAATAAAATTGTAAAATAAAGCCAACTTATGTAATTAACTAATTAAGTGTTTAGCACTTAATTAAAAGACAATTAGTTAGAAAGGTAGTTACATCCTCCCCTCATCCTATATAAGGCTTCTTTCTCACTTGTAAAGGGGTTGGATATTGGTGCCATTGAATGTAAATACTGAGTTTTTGATCAATACAGAAGAAGACTTCTCTCTCTCATTTGTGTTCTTTCCATTTCCTTTTCCTGCAATCTGTGAATGTGATAGTTTAATATATGTGAGATCTGAAACTTTGTGTTCAATCCATGAAGTGAGATGTGATGAACTTTGTGTCTATCTGCATTTTATATTATATGGGTTTTCATATATATTGAATCACATGTTCTTAAGTTCTTTGCATGCATTAGTAAAATATAAATCTGCATTCTTTGTATTTGAAAGTGTTGCTTCTTCCCTTCTCTCCTTACAGTAGTGGGTAATCTTGCACAACCAAGGAGGGTACTTGTATCCTTGATTAATGAGTTAGCCTGAACTTTGTTTCCCTAACTCATCCTTCTTGCCCAGTATAAGTTGTTTTTCCTCAAAACCCCATTGCTTTTGTTTGTCTTCTGTATTGAGAATATGGAATCATTCACATGCACCAATATCCTCATTCAAATCTAATTAGCTTGTATATTTGTAAATACTTAGAGTTTCAAGTTTTGGTGAAATAAGGGAACCTCCCCATAAAGAGGAGGGATTGTTGTCCCCTGAACTGTTGATTGTCTCCAATGACCAAATTCCCAACAGACTCTAAGAGAGCAAAAACCCCAGCGTACCAACAATAAGCACGACCCGAAGAATCAGAAAGGGCAATGCTCTCCGAGGAACAATATGCCAAATACGGGTACCTGTCTCTCCCCTCCAAAGAGTCAGCAAAGTTCTGGATATAATGCAAGGAGACCCAATCAAAAATGGTCTCCAGCCTAAAAGGACGTGCCCCAAACTCCGCAAGAATGATGTGATGGGGAACGGACTGCTTGCACTTGATGAAGCGACGAAGGAGAAGTGTCTGGACTCTCTTGGCTGAAGCCCAATCTAACTCGAGCAAAGAGGGGCCCCACACCACAGAGCCATAAAGAACAATGTGTTTGATAAGGGAATCCATGAGGGACATCTTGGAGATGTCCAAAAAATGTTGTCGGAAGCATTTTAGCTCAAGGAGAGATAAGGAACTGTACCTCTTATTGACATGTGGTTGGACGGCTTGTCTTAGATTGAAACACGGACCAAAGAATTGCACCCCCAAGTGTAGGTGTCGGTAATCTCAATCTCCTCCGCCCTAAAGAAGAAATGGAGGTGTGAGGTTTTCAACCCATTGAAGACTGTAACCTTGGTTTTACCCAGGTTAACCGTCAACTATCAAAGATCACAAAACAACCCTAAGGAATCCAGTTGTCTTTGTAGCCCCTCAGAAGATGAGGCTAAGAGGACCATGTCATCAGCAAACAAAAGAATAGATATCATAACTTGGTGGAGGAGGCACCCTTCACTGTCCTAGATATGCTCACGAAGAAAGGTCTCAAGCTAATCAATGTAGATCCAAACAAAGTGGGAGACTGGGGCCAGCCCTGTTTAACCCCAACAATACTCTTAATGAAATTTGATATCACATGAACAATACAGAAACGACCAAGAACAGTCTCATATAAGCACATGATGGCAGTCAAAAGGATCTCGAAAATGCCAATGTCTTTGAGCCTATGGAAAAGGGCCTCATGTGGAACAGAATCAAAAGCTTTTTGAAATTCTACAAAGCAGCAATAGACATTCGATGAGCGATGGCATGCCTCCTCAATAATGGCTCGGAGAGTGAAGATATGGTCGATGGTCTTATAAGCAAGCCGGAACCCCACCTGCTCTAAGCTCTGAGGTGTCTCAACTCCAACTCCCTTGGAAAGTAGCATGTGGAGAACAATAGCATGTGGAGAACAATAGCATAAAGCTGTTGAGAATGTATGGCCACACCATGATAGTCCTGTAATTATTGGGATCAAAACTGGGGCCCAATTTGTGTATAGGGTGAATACATTCAGTGATATGACCAAGCCGGAGGAAAACTAAATCGTACCACATGGTTGAAAAGATCAAACAAGGTACTACCCAACCCTCAAAAGTCAAACTTGAAGAATTCAACCTAGAAGCCCTCCTCATCAGTGGTCATGCTATTGTTCATCACTCTAACTGCCTTGTCTGATATTCCAATAAGTAAACAAGTGGCATGAGGAGGGAAGAGGATCGACTTGGATACGAATGTTGTCTAAGGGATATCATATAGAGTGAAGGTGTGGGAGTAACATGGAAATCGGGATTAAGATCTAAGAGGAAGGGAAGAATGGTGAGGGAGGATGGTATGCCAAAAATGTATGGGAGAGTGTTGGAGATAAGAACACAAGATTCATTTCCTTGGGGAAATAAAGAGATGTTTCTTACGTCGAAGAAGACAACGGTAAGAGGCTTTGAGGGAGGGATAAAAGGGATGGTCGTGGATGAAGGCGTGACGAAGCTGGCGGTGAAGAAATTTGCACTCATCATCGTATCCACTTGTTCATAGGAAAAGATCTTCGAGTTAATAAAGAGGTTGATGGGAAGTAGGGGTCAAGATACTAGTGGAGCTGGGGAAAGAATTGAGGGTTGCCTCCCAAATGATGGAAGAGAGGCGGGTGTATTTGGTAACAACACAATCCAATGAAAATAAATGGACCTCTGAAGGGCGTAACTAATGGATGTGGGCATATGGACAAGCAATACATTTCAAAGTCAACAACACAACTTAGAAGAACCTGATTTCTATTGTAGTAGTTCACAGACTAAACTTGCCACTAACACCTCACCCACAACCATACTCAATTGGATGGTTTAGCTTGGATTCTAAGAAACGCATTACTCAATAATGTCATCTAGTGTACAAAATCAAGCCTTTTCGAGATGCAATCCTTTGTGATGTTGCAGTATCAAAGGTATGTGATGTTTTACTTGGTTAACAATATCTTTACCGTCGACATGGAATCTATGAATAAAATCACAGGAATGTTGTCATGGATGTTGATGATATGAGATACCACATACCGAAAGTAGTTCTTAAGCTCTCACTCATTAGCGCTATGCAGTGCAAGAAGCTAGTCATCTCTAGCGGAAAATTTGTGCTCCTAATGGTCGGAACTAAACAAAAAACATGTCCTCAAGGCTCCTATTCATACCATGGTTCCTTCAACAAATGTGCGGCAGCTGCACAACTTGTTGGAAGAATTTAAGAATGTTTTTCAATCACCTAAGGAAGTGCCTATGCATTGTCTAGTAAAACACAATATTGATTTGATCCTAGAGCTACCCCTTCCTAATGCATATTTGTACTGCAGAACATTTTTTAAGAACAACAAGATCAAGTGGCAGATCCACGAACTCATGGACATGGTACACATCAGGCCCAACTCATCACATTACAGCATCCCCATTGTACTCGCGCCAATGAAATATGGCACATGGAGGTTATGTGTTGACTATTAAGCTCTCAACAAGATCACAATGAAGAATAATTGTCCTCTTCTCAGGATTGAGGATCTACTAGACTAGGTCCATTGTGTTGAGGTCTTCACAAAAATCAATCTTAAGTTTTGGTTTCATCAAATTATTGTTGAACCTATAGATGTCTGGAAGACAATCTTCAAAGCCAGAGACAATTTGTTTGAGCGGTTGGTTATGCCCTTCGGCTTGATTAGCACACCCATGACATAATGCAAATGACAAATGACTTTCTACGGCCTTTCACATCTTTGTTTGTTGTAGTCTACATTGATGACATCCTAATCTTCAGAAAAACATGGGATGAACATGTGTGTCACATTCAACAAGTGCTCCACACTTTGCGACAGCAGAAGCTATACACTAATAAGGAGAAATGTTCATTTGCCATGCGGGAGATATAGTATCTTGGATACATAGTACACACGAGGAGTTTATGTGGACTCGTTCAAGATCCGCATCATCCAAGAATGGCCTACACCAAAGAATCTTGCAGAGCTCTGCAACTTCATGGGATTAGCAAATCTCTACAGGATGTTTATACATGGTTTCTCTCGCATCACTTGGCCATTGAATCAGTTTATCAAAGGTGGGGCAGCCTTCATATGGTCAGTCGCACAATGAAACATTGAAAAGCCTTCGAAAAATTTAAGTACTCGCTTTACCTAAACTTCAGCAACCATTTGAGATAGAGATCGACGCATCCAATCATGCACTCGGAGCCGTCCTAACTCAACGTGGCCATCCAATTGCTTACCACACCAAAACGTTTGTCGTTCCAATAAGAAACTACCCAACATATGATCATGAACTTTATACGATTGTCCAAGCATGTGAGCATTGGAATCAATTTATCTTAGGAAAGTGTAGACACAAAATCTATGCACTTGGGTACATTTCTAGGTCCTAAAGCATACTAATGTACGCATGATTCCTAAGCAAGAAAACTAGTGGTTGACAACTCCTTTTGGCCTTTAGGTTGCTTTATATCTTGTACTTTACAGTTTCTGAGTTTGATTGAGCATCCTTTTGGCTTTACACATTTTACAATTTTGTCGGCACTTGACTGATTTACCTTTTGATGGCCTCGGACACTAGCACTCAGGCACTCTTGTCCCTCCTAGGCGCTCTTGTCCCTCTCTTTCTCCTTACTCTTTTGGGTCCTTTTCACTTCTTAGTCACCTTTTAAAACTTTGGGTCGGCCTTTCAATTGTCAATTACGAAATTCAAACAAGGGAACTTAGTTACTTCTTCTAAATAGAGGGGCCAAGCACTATAAGCATTATCTTCGCCACCTAAGCTTACAAAAGGCACAAGAGCACTACAAAGTACATATCTAGCACATTCATACTAGGGATAAGGGTTGCATTGGTCTGCATACACTGCATAGGAGGGCATTTCATTCTAGTCCATCACACATTCTGCATATTCAGGACAATCTAGATCTAGCCCGCTATCATCGTGCAACTTGCACAAGGGCAACCTATGGCATGGGACACGGATACACACACACAAAGAACTACATGGAGTCTGAGATGTAGTGCAACACTCAGTCATAAGTTCACTCTTCAGGTGACCGTTGGGGTCAATCTGACTCCACATTCTACATCTTTTTTATTAGATTTGATGTGGTTTGTGGGCATGTGCAATTAGTATTTGTTTTTGCAGGTTACAGGTGCGATCGACGATCTAACAGCAAAACCGGAGGGACAAAGAGCGAGTAAAAATGAAAACCTTCCGACCCAGAAAAGATTAGATTATGAGCATTCTAGCAGACACAGGCACCCGGATCAGTCATTTGCGCCTAGAGCGCTCATGTCCTCCTACGGGCGATTCTGTCTTGTACACTCCTAGGGTTTTGAACCCTCATCAAGCCTTTGCGACGTTGTTCCCCTACTGTTCCAGCAAATACGCAGTCCCAATCATTCCCAAGTTACACAGAATCAACTAAGTCATCATCCCTCTCTCATTTGCTTAGGGTTTTACTTTGTTGAATGCTTAGTGCTAGCATGTTATTGTACTTAATTATCTGAATATCATTTGTTACAGTAAGTTACTTTGAAATAAGATTCAATTCAAATTAGAATAAATCAAAAAGAAGATTGTGATCCACATCCATCACAAGTTGCTTCAATTCTTGAAGACATTGAACAAGTTGCAGCAAAAGAGGCATCAAAAATAGTTTTCTTATCCTCAGTAGTTCCACCTCAACATCAAGCATAAAGAGGGAAGAGTCAATCTAGTAGTTGATTGTTTGAGCCAATGTAGACACAAAATTACGCACTTGGGTACATTTCTAGGTCCTAATCACATATTATTATTCATATGATTCCTAAGCGAGAAAACAAGTAATTGACATCTATCTTTGGCCTCTTTTCTGTCATTCTTGTTTTCTCTTTGGTCTTGCACACCCCACAGCCCAGTCTAATCTTCATTGCTTTATCTTTATTGACTTTGGACACCAGCGCTCAGCTAGGACGCTAGCGTCCAAGTGCCCTTGTCCCCTATGGGCGCCCCTAACCTCTTTGTAACTTGCTTGCCCCTTTCGGGCCTCTTTTATCTTTTGAGCATCTTGTTTTCTTATGGGTCGGTCTTTTAGTTATCAATTACGAAATTCAAACAAGGGAATCATATAAATACAAAGTTATGTGACCAAAATAAAGGACCAAGCTCTAAGCATCTACTATCACCGCCTAAGGTTGCATCTAAAGGCATTCTCAGAGCATCAAGGCATCCATCTAGCACTCACTCAAGGGACAAGGGACTACATTTTCGGCATACACTTCATAGTAGGGGAAGTTCATTATGGCATCCACACATCTATTTATATTGCTACATCTAGCTACTTCTCGTTATCAAGTGCATCTTGCACAAGAGCTTCATAGGGCACGATTTCTACACTCAAGCACCAGAAATATATGGAGTCCTGAAATGTAGTGTAGCGCTCGATCGTAAGTTCACTCTGTCAAGTGACCGCCTGGAACAGTTCGACTCCCCATTTACATCTTTTTCTTTATAGGATTTGATGTGTTTTGGGGTTTTGCAGGCTATCTTTCTCTTTGCAGGTTACTGGCGAATTCTGCAGACATAGTGCGACATACAGGTGACCAACAACGAAGGTTAATGACCACCTCACGACACCACACAAACCAAATTCCAAGCTCTTACGTAGTCACAGGCGCCCAGCAGAGGTTTCCAGCGCCTAGGCGGTCTCGCCCCAGTCTAGGCACCCTAGTTTGGTTCATTCTGGCAGTTGCAAAATTTTCTGAGTGCGGTAGTGACAGTTTCCTCCTCCTGTTCATCAGTTTTCCAGTCCAGCATACTTTGGGATTAATTGCGAAATCAGCTAAGTCTTTTATCCCCTCTCTTGCACCTAGGGTTTCAATTTTTATTAGTTTATTACTTGCGTCAAATATGTGCTTTAATGTTTATTTATTACATGTGACTCCGCAATATCTATGGTTTAACATATTTCCAACTTTTGTCAAATCAGCCAATCTCCAGTTCAAGCTCTCCTCACAGTGCTTGATGCTTGTGGACATGAAGCAAACACTTGGTTAGAATTGTACCCTTCGGATCCAAACTTCGTAGAAATCTATCACAACTTGCTCAACAGTAAATCAATTCCAAATTTCTACTCACGGGATGGACTCTATATCACCTCAATCACTTGTGTGTACCACACAAGAGAGAGACAAACTAATATGGGAAGCCTTTTTTAGTAAGGTTACAGTACACTTTGGAGTTGAAAAGACTCTTGCGGTGCTACAAAAGTATTTCTTTTGGCCACACCTCAAGTTTGATGTCACCAAATACATCAAGTTTAAAACTACCTCCGAAATTGCCAAACCGATCAATAAGATGCAAGGTATGTATACATCTTTTCCGGTTCCAATGAGACCATGGCAATCCATGGAATACCTCTCGCGCTACCCTACTACCAATTATGGTAATGATTGTGTTTACGTAGTAAATGATAGATTCTGTAAGATAGTAATTATTATACCTTGTAAAAAATCTATTTCCATCTAGAAACCACCAAACTGTATTTTGAACATGTCTAGGTCTATATTTCAAATTACCAAAAACTATCATATTTGATATGGACAAAAGTTTTTGCGGAACTTCTGGAAATTGCTTTGGTCTATGATGGACACAAAGTTGAATAAGTCTACCACATTCCATCTATAAACTAATAGACAGACGAAAATAGCTAAGAGGATGATCATGCCTCTTCTCAAAATGTACAATCCGAAGAAGCAACGCACATGGGATGAAAACTTTCCTTCACTTAACATAACTACAATATAGCTCTACACAGCTCTACTGCACAACCCTTTTCAAGTTTGTTTAGGTTTCCAACCTTTGGCACCCATCGATGGAGCTTATCCCACACCACCATCAACAATAGCAACACTTTCAGCTCAAAAGGAAGTTGACAAATTTGTTAAGTTCATTGAGCACATTTAGAAGTAAGTGCAAACCATTTTGCAACAAGCAAACCCTAAATACAAGCAGCACCATGACAAACACTACACACTACATACCTTCCAGGTTGGTGATCGTGTATGGCTTCACCTACAGAACAAACAATTGATAGGACCTTACCACAAGCATCGTCCTTTTTAGCTTAGGCCCTACACCATCATCACCAAGCAAGTAGGAGATAATGCTTTCAAGTTTAATCTTCCTAACTATCTTGTGTTGAATCTAGTCTTCAATGCAGGTCTCTTGCAGCATTACTTTCCACCTTTGTTGGACACTTCAAACATCGTAGAGGCTTCAACAAGTCAAAAATCAATCCTAATTGTAACACACTAGCAGAAATGGATCAAGTCATTGATGTCGGAGTCAAAAGGGTCGAGACATAAGATATCGCTATTTTTCAAGTCGTCAAAACAAAACAAGCACCTTACCAGGGAAAATGGTTCGCCAAAGCTCAAGTTGCCAACAACTTTACACATCTTCTTATGCAACAACATGCAGAGGGGACCATTGCTCTTCAAGGAGGGTCGACTAATCTAGGAGGATCTAGGACTTCCAAAAGTTTGCAGCATCTTAGTGGTTCTTCACGTCATGATCTGACTTCATCAGTGGACCCACCATCATACCACACCCTTGTGTGCATGTCGTAGGGGCCTAACTCCTCGGTATTCTAAGACCTTCAATCGGCTTGTGGCACCATAGCATTGCTTTATGTCATGATATGACTTCACCATTGGATTCAATATCATATTGTGCACATGCGTGCCTTCCACAAGATCCTAACTCCCCTTTGTGGCATTGCCCCGATTCCGCAACTTTGCAGTGTCAATATTGTACAGCGCAATTCCACCTAATGCCAACAAAACATGATAATTAGTTATGAAGTGGTTGTAACTATCTAAGCAACGCATCTTCTTTGATTGTATATTAAGGCATCTATCCATTCTTGTATAATATAGGCTAGTGGATTAGAGACTGAGGATTACATAAACATCCTACATCCAACTTTTAGTATAACTTTACATTACAATTTTACATCTGGTGTCTTTTGTTCCTTTGTGTTCTTCTTTGTTGCATAGGCACTCTGACATATCTTTCGGCCTGTCATTTCACATAATACGTTTTCCGCACATAACACATCTGGATTCACATTTTGGGGCCCCGGATCAATGGTGTATAAACTCAAGGAATCTTTGCACATTATAGCTTATCCACCATAAACTAAGAATAATGTCAAACATCATAATCATGTGAAAAGAAATCAAAACATGCCTATGTTAGAAGACGTGCACAAGGAAGAAATAAAAAGGAGGCAGATTGCACACTCTGGAGATAGTGTGTTCGTTATTATATTATGAATGAAGTAGTTACAAAGCCGTTGATATAGTTACAACCGGTTACAACCATATTTTAGTTAAATAACTAATGACGTCCTTATTAATAAACCTTACATTTTAATACCCCCTCTTAAGACTTATCCTACATAAAGAAAAAAAGAACATTTTAACAAAGCTAGAACCAAACAGAATTATGTAATCTTCAGAGGCTTTCACTTTGAAAGCAATGCTTTGACTAGGTAGGACTCCATCAAGCTGCTTCGTGACCATGGCTATATTGGTTGTATTTGATATGCCTTTACCCTTAAACACATCATTGGCTCGAACACGACAATCCCATGTTGTGTGACCTCTTTTCTTACAACAATGATATTCAATCTCTCGGTTATCTTTATTTGACCTTCTACGAAAATTTCTAGTTCTAGAATAAAATGCACTTTCTTGTTGAGAATTACCTTCTGCATCTTCTGCAGTTGTTCGCTTTTCTTTGGCTAGAAGAGCTGCAATCATATCATTTAGAGATTGAGATTGAATTTGAATTTGACTGAGGGTAAAAACTACATTGTTGAATTTTGAGGACAAAATGTTTAATAGGATAGCTTTGGCATCCTCATCCTCTATCACAACTTTGACTTCTGCTAGTTGTTTGATCATGGACCTCAGATTATTGATGTGGCTTGACATAGAGACTCCATCCATTTTAGGGAAAATTTGGCATAAACTGCTTTCTCTCCAAATAATTTATTTAGAGCATCCCAAATTTCCTTGGATGATTTGTCTAGGTCTACATGATGAAGTTCAGATTCAGAGAGAGCAAGGCCAATAATAGCTTTCGCTCTATCATCTCTGCTCCGCCAATCTAACAATTTAGATGCATCGGTGGGTGCTTTCTCTTTCCGTTTACTATGCCCCACAAATATTTATTCATAAGTTGCATTTGTATTTTCACTTTCCATGTATAAAAATTTAGACCAAAATATTTTTCTACGGGAATTTCTGTTTAATAAAATAAAATAAATATGACTGTTTTTACCGAAATACAATTCCAAGTGTGCCCTTTGCTGCAGCTGTGATGTGCACTGTTTCATGCCCTAGATATTGGAAGAATACAACTGAGAACGTGCCCTAGTTCGTGATTTTTGGATGCCGATTCAAAAATTATTATTTTTCCTTGTCTCCTAAGTTTATGCCCTTGCGCCACTGTATTTTTCCCTTTTTCAAGTGTCTGAACTGCAGTATTAATGGCGGAAAACGAAGTCTTTGGATTCACGAACTGTGTTTTCGTCTTTTATCTGTGGATTCACAAACTGTTTGGATTCGCGAACTGCATTTTCGACATTATTTGCCCTGAAATTTGTGGACTGTATTTTCGTGACTGCAACTGTAAAGATTTTGCCCTCGTTTCTGACGTTTGTGCCCTCGATTTGACTGCGCCCTTAGTGACTACATTCGTGGTTAGAAAACGCCCTCGAAAATTTAAACGAAAAAGCATACGAAAATCCACACAAAAATCTGCGACTGCAATGAATGAAAATGTATTTCGATTTCCTTTTCTCAAAAACCTTTGCATCTCACTCTGATACCAATGTTGGAAGATGTGCACAAAGAAGAAATAAACAGAAGGCAGATTGCACACTATGGAGATAGTGTGTCCGTCCTTATATTATGAATGAAGTAGTTACAAAGCGGTTGATATAGTTACAACCGGTTACAACCATCTTTTAGTTAAATAATTAATGCCATCCTTATTAATAAGCCCTACATTCTAATAGCCTAAGCTTTAATCAATCTGCTTCTTTTGAAGCCACCCTAAAGTAATTGAGAAACTTCCTTTGTATACAACATTTTTGAGCATTTTTTATATTTGCAATTATATGTGGAGAAATGCATGCCTCTTAGACCAAAAAAAAAATCTTAGTTAGCAATATTTTGCACCCATATTATTTAGCACTTTTTTTTCTGAACAAATCTGACTTCTTCAAGAAAATATCAGCAATCTCTACAAAATTTTCAGTGAAATTTTTAAAAATCAAAATCCAGAAAAAAAAAATGGACCATGATTAGCTGCCAGGAAACAAAGGGAAACTTACCAGCACCCATCTACTTCAGCATAAACTTGAGTACACATATGCAACCCCATTTAGCCCATAGACGTCAACCTTTAATGGTTCAGAACCATTTTTCTCATTAAGAACTCCATCCCAACCAAGTGGTACAATAGAGATGGCTGTTCGAACAATATGTGTCTCTGCAATATCTCCAATTTCTACAGCACTTGCATGCAGAAATCCTAGCCACCGTTGCAAACTATGCTGTTGTGGATGGAGCTCCATGCCTGAAGGTTTGAACAGATTTGTCAGACAGACAAAGCTCATAAATCCTGCAAAATAAATAAAATATTAAATTGGGCACTCAATGGAAGCTCAGAGCATCAACAGTTCTAATATAATCTTGCAAAATGTATTTCCTATTTAGGATATTGTGTCCATAGACTTTTAACTGTCTTTTTAGAGATGAATCTGCAATTAGCAAAAGCACGATTTCAGCTTTCACAACTAGATGTGGAAGTAAACTATGAAGATTGCCAAACACAATCTGAGCCAATCAACATATGCAGTGTCAAGTTAAACCACGTCTCCACAATAAAATTATATATCAGCCCTACCGACCAAAGTAGTATCATTTTTAAATTAGAAACCTAAGCTAATAAAGATATAACAACAATTTAACTTCTCTCGAGTCTCATATAAACTAGGATATAAGGAACAAAATTCCTAGACTAGCACCCATTAAGAGAGCTATAACCTATGGTTTAACAGGGCATCTCCAAGCAACCCGGACAAGGGAGGAAGAGGTGGTTGTATTCAAGATCATGGATCAAATCCTTGTTCAATTGTTGTGAAACGAGATTAGGATTAGCAACAAATAATGAGGCTTTCTTCTTGGTTGTTAATTTACACTTGCCAATTGAGATTGGCCATCCTGTAGGGATTCAAAGGCTTGGAAGTGGAAGGGAATTCCTGATCCAGGTGGATTCTCCAAAATACAAACTATAGCGTCCAAAGACTTCAACTCTCCTTTTAGAGATGACTCTGAAATCAGCAAAGTACTATTTCAGCTTTTACAACTAGGTGTGAGTGTAAGCTATGAATATTGCCAAAGACAATCTGAGCTGATCAATGGATGGAGTGTCAAAATAAACCACGTCTCCACAATAAAATGATATATTAGCCTACCTAGTAAAGTAGTATCACTCTTATTACAGAAAACTAAAATAATAAAGTATAACAGCAATTTCACTTCTCTCATATACATTAGGATTTAAGGAACAAAATTTCTAAACTTACATCCATTAAGACAGCTATAAGCTAAAGTTTGACAGGGCATTTATGGGCAACCCAGATAAGGGAGGAAGAGGTGGTTGTATACAAGATTGTGGATCAAATCCTTGGGCAAGAGTTGGGAATTGTAATATCCCTGAAAAAGAAACTTATAGCAAATCTGGATATTTTTGTTAAATCCTAGGAGTAGCAATATTGCGAAAATGAACTTTTACAACAGCAATCTGAATTTTCTGAATAAAAACAGCGAACCAATATGGAAAAAACAGTCTTTTATTTATTTATTCCAACTAAATACAATAAAACAATACTAGTATCTAAATACAATAGCCTAGAGCTGAACTGGGGAGCAATTGCACCCTGAAATGTCATTGCAACCTCTGAATGGAATTGCCAAGCTCAGAACGTGAGGGTTTTCGTCCCCAGATCTGTGTGCAAATGAGGGTTTTCATCCTCAATTATTGATGCAGAAGCAAAAGCCACTTGCAAGTAAAGAAAATAATTGATGAATTTCCAAGATGTGTTACAATGAACCCCCAAGTCTGCTTTTATAACTCCCAAACACTCCAAAGTGGGCGCCCCATCCTAAAAATAGTTGATTAAACACTTTAAATAATATTTTTTCCACCCCTTATCCTAAAATTAGGATTTACAAAAGCATGCAGCTCTCTCTTTAACTTTGGCGCCCCCTCTATTTATTTATAAATTCTAAGAGCCTAATAATAGAAGTCAACCTTCTATTATTATTTTATTCTAACAATGCTTTTTGAATTAAAAATATAATTTAAGTGTCCTTTTCCAATTAAAATATAAAATATCTTTTGACCACTTAAATTAATTTATTTTCCTCTTTCACTTTCCCCTTAGCCTACGGAAAATAATAAAAATAGGCTTCAGGGTATCCAGAAGTAATTAATTCTGAAAAGGGGACATTATAGTCCGTCCCTTCCCATAATTGCTTGCCCTCAAGCAATTGCAAGCTGGGATGCTTAAGAATTTCAGCACCCTCCCAAGTAGCATCTTCTGCAGGTAAATCCTTCCATCGTACCAGATACTCAGTGATAACATTGTTCCTTAATTTCTTCTCCCTGAAATCCAAAAGTACTTCAGGAACCAACACAAGTTTGCCTTCATCATCCAAAGGAGGCAACTCAATAGAAGGAACAATATGCTGTCCTAAAGCCCTTTTTAGGCATGAGACATGGAAAACATTATGTATCTTACTCTGCTCTGGTAAATCCAACTCATAGGCAACCTCTCCTATCCTCTGCTTGATCCTGTATGGTCCATAGAAACAGGGTTTGAGCTTTTTAGCTCCGCTCTTCTTCAGAGAAGACTGTCTATAGGGCTGCAACCTTAGGAAAACCATGTCACCAACCTCAAAATTCCTCTCTACGCGGTGCTTATCTGCATAAAATTTATGTGGTTTTGTGCATGTTGGATATTCTCTTTGAGCATTCTTAATGATATCTTGGCTCTGTGCAACCAAGTCTTTTGCCCCGGGCACTCTACTATCTGCAACTACTAAATCCACAAAGGAAAGAGCATCATAACCATACAAAGCTTTGAAGGGTGTCATACCTATGGACATGTGATGAGTGGTATTGTAGCAATGCTCTCCCATATAGAGCCATTTGACCCAAGCTGACTGTTATCCTGCCACATAATTTTGTAAATATCCCTCAATCCACTTGTTCACAATCTCTGTTTGCCCATACTGTCTGTGGATGATAGCTGGTACTCGGAGTTAACTCTGTTCCTGTCAAGCAGAAGAGCTCCTGCCAAAACAAGCTAAGGAACCTGCTATCTCTGTCACTCACAATATTTTTAGGCAATCCATGTAGCCTGAATACCTCTCTGAAAAATAAATCAGCAACCTGTGGAGCCTTAAATTCGCTAGGAATAGCAAAGAAGTGAGCATATTTAGTGAGTCTATCAACCACTGCAAAAATACAATTCTTACCCTGAACATTGGGAAGACCTGTGATGAAATCCATTGATATACTTTCCCATTTTTGGTTGGGAATAGGTAAGGGACTGCAATAAACCTGTTGGAAAAGAATGCTCCGCCTTGTTTTGTTGGCACACAATACACTCTCTGATGTATTGGAGGACCTCTACCTTGAGTCCCTTCCAAGAGAATCGATCTCTGATCTGCTTGTATGTCTTAAAATACCCTAGATGACCAGCCAATGGTGTATCATGGACAGCCCTCAAGATTTTGCTTTTTACCTTGGATTCAAGTACCAAATAGATTCTATTCTTGTAGAGGATAAGATCATCAACCACCCGGTACCTGTTGTCCTATATTTTACCCTCAAGGATCTCATTAGTGTAATCATTCTTCACATACTCCGCAATTATTAAAGCTTTCCAATCAGTAAGAGATTTCAGAAATAGAACATAGAAAAGGTTTTCTAGATAAATGCATCAGCTACAACATTATTCTTTCCTTTAACATACTCTATGTCGAAATTATAAGCTTGGAGCTTACTCACCCACTTTTGTTGTCTGTCATTCAAGTCCTTTTGGCCAAGAAAGAACTTCAAACTGTTGTGATCAATTTTGACCACAAACCTGCCACAAACCAGATATTGCCGGAATTTTGCCAGAGCATGCATGATGGCCAACATCTCTTTGTCATAGATAGAGAATCCACGCTCTACCTCACTAAGTTTCCGGCTTTCAAAGGCTATTGGATGCCCCTTTTGCATTAAAACAGCCCCTACTCCTTCCCTTGATGCATCACATTCTAACACAAAAGGAATAGAAAAATCAGGAACAACCAATACTGGACAAGAACTCATTACCTTTTTAAGTTTTTCAAAGGCTGTTTGAGCTGTTTTGGACCAGCTGAAAGCTCCTTTCTTTGTCAAATCAGTCAATGGGACAAGAAGTTGTGAAAACCCTCTCACAAACCGCCTATAGTAACTGCAAAGACCAAAGAATCCCCTCAACTGTGTCAAAGTGGTAGGTGGAGGCCAATCCAACATTGCATGGATCTTCTCTTGATCAACCTGTACTCCTTGGGCATTGATGACATGTCCCAAGTACAAAATTTCAGTCATTCCAAATTCACACTTGGATTCTTTTGCAAAAAGAGCTTGCTGTTCCAAAATTTCCAGCACTGTATCCAAGTGTTTTAAGGTGCTCCTCCAAAGTTTTACTGTACACCAAAATGTCATCAAAGAATACTAAAACAAATTTCCTCAAGTGTTCCCTAAAAACATGGTTCATGCATGATTTGGAAAGTAGCAGGAGCATTGGTTAAAACCGAAAGGCATTACCAAGAATTCAAAATGCCCAAAATGACAACGAAAAGTTGTTTTGTGCACATCTTCATCCCTTACCTTGATTTGGTGATAACCAGATCTCAAATCAATTTTGGAAAAATACACCCGCTCCATGTAACTCATCTATCAATTCATCGATCCTAGGTATTGAGTACCTGTTTTTGAAAGTCTTCTTATTCAAAGCATGGTAATCAATGCACATCCTCATTTTCCCATCCTTCTTCACACCAAAACAACAGAAGAAGCAAAAGGGCTAGAACTAGGCCTGATATGCCCCATCTTCAAGAGCTCTTTGATTGTCTTCTCAATTTTCTCTTTGTAAACTCTAGGATGGCGGTAAGGAGTAATCATAACAGGTTTAGAACTTGTTTCCAGCTCTATGATGTGTTGGAATCCCCTATCCAGTGGCAATCCTGAAGGTAGATCACTGAATATTGTACTATGTGTGTCCAAAATAGATTGTATGTCCACATGATAAGATCTATCATCAGTACTAGAAGTGGCAATACTTACCAAACAATGGGCTGCCCATGCTACTTGCCCCTTACAAAAAGCTCTTTCCATCTACTTTGCTGTGATAACCCTAGGTGCTCCATTGGCCATACCATGAAGTACAACTTCTCCTTCCCTCAGTTTTGAATTTCAATTCCATAGTTTGATAATTCTGTGTGATTTCTCCAAGTGAATGTAGCCATTGCACCCCCAAAACCACATTGGTTTCTCCTATGCCCACCATGTAAAAATCATCACAAACCTTGTGTTTTCTGAGAGTAATTTCCAACCCCTTCACCCTCTTGGTGCATGGAATAGTAAAGCCATTTGCTACCATAACATTAAAACCTTGGAATTCCTCTGTTTTCAAACCTCTTTGAGCTACCAAACTCTCATCAATAAAGTTGTGGGTTGCCCCACTATCAATCAAAATAGTCACCTTATGTCCATGTAGTACTCCACGTACTCTAAAAGGATGATACCTGGGTGCACCTGAAAGTGCAGCAAGAGTGCCATCTAGAGTCTTTTCTTCACCTTTATTTTCAACCACTGGTTTTTCCTTTTCTTTGTCCACTTTTGTTTCCTCTTCTTCTCCTTCATCATCAGATATCACCTCTATGTAATGTACCTGTCCCTTGGGAAGACATCTGTGACCGGGTCCCCACGGATCTCTGCAAGTGAAACACAATTTCTTCCTTCTAAGTTCATTTCTTGTTTCTATCTCTTTGTTGGTTTTAGGCAACTCCTTTTGTTGAAAACCACCCTGCTGAAATGGCCTTTTCTGTTGCCCATAAGGTGTTGGTTTTGGCTGTGCTATAGGGTTGTCCTATAGGCTGATCTCCCTTTAGGAGCTGAAGTTTCCAAATCCAAAGCCTTCTTGATGGCTCCTTGTAGAGAAGAATGGCTGAAAGCTTTCACTAAACCCCTAAGAGATTCAGTTAAACCTTCAATAAACAAAACAACCAATCTCCTCTCTGTCACATCAGGTACCATAACAAAAAGTTTCTGAAATTCAGCTACATAGTCACTTACCGAATGTAGTTGTTTGAGTTGAGCTAATTCCCGGAAATGAATTTTCTGGATCCACTCTGTCAAATCTCTCTATCAACCTGTCACTGAAATCAACATATGAGCGAATGAGATTGTGTCCCTGTGTGATTAGCCCATGGTACCACCACTCATGTGCTATCCCTTCTAGATGAAGGGTTGCAAATTTGATGGCTTCCTCTTCCATCATTGGCCTGAGTGATAGGAAGGTATCCAACTTTTGTATCCAAGCATGAGCAATACTCTTGCCAGAGCCGTCAAAAGTAGAGAGTGATAACTTCCCTAGTGCCTGTTGCAAGTCTCTCTGAGTAGTTTGTGGTCTCAGATCAGCTCTTGGTCCACTCCTATTTTTCTTCAGATTGATGAAATTAGTGAGTGATATAGCCGCTCTAATCTCCCCTGGAAGTACCCTGTATTTTGCATAGCTAGCAGCGATATCATCTGCAATCGATGGTTGAGTTTCAACCTCTAGAACTGCTTCCTCCTTGCGAAGGAATTCAAGCTGGAAGGGCCTAGCAATGGATCCAGTGTTCATCGTCCGAGTGTGTTGGTTATTGTCTCCCCCTAAAGAACTTCCTTCACCGTGGGGAGTCATTTGCACTTTCGTTCCCTGCATAAGTTAGATCAATTGACCCATCATATCAGCTAACATGCCCTGTCCCTGAACAAGTCTGTCAAAACGTGCCTCTTCTGGGTCTCTGATTCTCTGTGACTTCTGGTTGTTCTGAAGCTTTCTTCTTTTCCCTTTGTTGGTATCTGATTTCTCTATCACTAACCTGCATGAAGTTCAAAGCTGCAATTTTTTATTTTTTTTTGCTTTTCGGCTTTTCTTTCTTTTGTTTTTTGGATTTTCTTCTTTTTTTTTGTTTTTCGGCTTTTTTTTTTAATTCCTCTTCCACAAGACTGGGAAGAAATTTGCTCTGATACCATTGTAATCTCCCTGAAAAAGATACTTACTAACAAATTTGGATATTTTTCGTTAAATCCTAGGAGCAACATTATTGCGAAAGATGAACTTTTACAACAACAACAATAATCTGAATAAAAACAGCGAACCAATATGGAAAAAATAGTCTTTTATTTATTTATTTCCAACCAGATACAATAAAACAATACCAGTGTCTGAATACAATAGCTTGGAGTTGAACTAGCAGAACAATTGCACCCTGAAGTGTCACTACAATCCTTGAATGGAATTGTCAAGCTCATACGTGAGGGTTTTTGTCCTCATATCTATGTGTAAATGAGGGTTTTCCTCCTCAAATACTAATGCAGAAGCAAAAGCCACTTGCAAATAAAGAGAATAATTGATGAATTTCCAAGATGTGTTACAATGAACCCCCAAGTCTGCTTTTATAACTCTCAAGCACTCCAAAGTGGGCGCCCCATCCTAAAAATAGGATTAAACACTTTAAATAATACTTTTTCCACCCCTTATCCTAAAATTAGGATTGATACAAAGCATACAGCTCCCTTTTCAACTTTGGCGCCCCCTCCTTTATTTATTTATAAAATCTAACTGAGAGCCTAATAATAGAGGTCAACCTTCTATTATTATTATTTTATTCTAACAAAGCTTTTTATACTTAAAAATATAATTTAATTGTCCTTTTCCAATTAAAATATAAAATATCTTTTGGACCACTTAAATTAATTTATATTCCTCTTTCACTTTCCCCTTAGCCTACGGAAAATAATAAAAATAGGCTTCATGTTATCTAGAAGTAATTAATTCCGAAAAGGGGACATTACAGGAATCAAGATTAGATATAGCAACAAATAATGAGGCTTTCTTCTTGGTTGTTAATTTGTGCTTGCTGATCGAGATTGGCCATCTTTAGGGGATTCAAAGACTTGGAAACAGAAGGGAACTCCGGATCAAGATGGATTCTCCAAAATACAAGGCTTTTGCCCACCTTTGGCTCATATTTCGTAACATGTGCACAGATTGAGAATTGCACACCTCTTTGTTGATGGACGAGAGTCCCTGAAGAAATTCATCCTATAGATTATTGGATTAAGATTTATTCATACTTTTAATTGTTTCACATTTTATTTTTTTGCATGCCAGTTTGTTGGCACATAAATCAGTATGTACTCTCGACACTCATGTTTTATCAGCTTAAAAGGCTAAACTTTATGAGTTGTGACAATTTTAATTTCTACTTTCTTCAAAATCTCATGTAGTGTGCTAAAACTTTGCAATGCATTTTGTATATTTCTGAATTTATTTCAATATTCAAGGTTTGTGAAATCAAAATCTGATATATTTTTATTTTTCTGTTTTCAGAAATTTAAATATCTAAATATCCAATTATCCTCATACCAATATCTATAAATTAGTCCCCGTCTCCAAGACCTGTCCACATCCCCATCCCCATCCCCATTCCAGTCTCTTAGTTACCATGCAACAAGGTGTCTTTAACAACAGAGTACATATCAAATGGCCGATTAGCACTTTAGCTTCCTCACTCAGAAATGGCCAAGGAAGTTGAAACAGTTAGAAGATAGACAGTCATACAACTCCCTCGAGAGTATGCCATGTACAGAACGTACAGATTAATTAAGTTTTATGTCCTAATGCTATCATGAATATGTGCCACTATCTTAATATTATTTACCATTGTTTAATATTAATTCCACATGTAGCACATGTAGATTCCAACAGTTTGGAGTGATGTCCCCCAGATATCTCCCGGGATCCAGGTCAATGATGTCAGAGTGATTCGTCTTGATTGTGTGTCTTGCATCAAACCATGAGACCCCTCAGATTATCTTCCATGTCATTTCAAGCAAGTGCAGAAGCTGGGAGACAACAAATCACGAGATGTAATCCAAGAGATAATCAATGATGTTCAAGAGCAAAAGACATTTATGTACAACCAGTTTGCAGAAATCCTCGAATGGGTAGCTCCATTGGCTTGATCCTCAAATAAAGTTTTTGGAGGTCAAATCCCCCTTAAGTCTCAAGAAAATTTAGATGATCCTGTGTTTGAGGGTAAGAACAATGTTGATGCGATAGATAACTGGATAGATTAGTTAGAATCATATCTCTACGAATGACTTCTCTGATTTGTCACAATATTTATTAGCAGACCAAACTAAACTCAAGCAAATATCTGGCATCCAGATCAGAAATAAGAACAAATTAAGGAGCAATCAAAATGTCAATTACAATGGAGGCAGCTAAGAAATTACTTATGAAAACGAGATCTGTAGGACTTCATCGAATGTGACTGAAACCGCTCCCTCAATTCCATAAGGACAGATTGTACCTGAACAAGCCTTTGCCAAGGACAAAGCAACTAAGATGAGAGTGTTCACATCCAACAGTTGCAACAAATCAAATAAGCAGCAGTAACTACAGAATTTTATGCATCCAACAAATAGTCATCCTCTTCCAGATCTCTGTACTTAAACTTGAGACAATAAAAATTGTAATGAACTTCATCTTGATAATACAGCATCTTGAAATCCTAACAGTACATTTTAAGTAAAATCTGAATACCCCCAGCCCTGTAGTGAAGATGAGGAGGATAATACTTCAGTTGCTAAAAAGAGCATAAATATGAAAATCATCTTGTTCATACCGATGTTAGACTAGCATATTCCGAAGCAGATAACGGCTCAACAGATGACTTTGCCAGTAAATGCAGCTGAAAGATTTGATGATGATATGAAGTCAATCTATGCATTGCCATAAAAATGAACTAAGAACAGAAAAATGACTCAATCAAAATAACATCATGTTAACAATATTATATGCCTTTTTTTCTTAGAATATCTTTGCACTAAATTGTACTTGCCTTAAACACATACAGTCTTGAGCAGTTTTACAAATATCCTAAACAAAAATTGAGTAAACAAAGCATACAGGACACGTGAATACACATGTCTGAGAACACAAATACAAACACCTAAAAGCTAGTGTATTATCACAATAATGACCATTAAATGAGTCCACATGCAGAAACTAATTTTGAACATGTATTTTAGAGTCCATTGTAAATTCTCTATAAATTTGTAATCCCAAAGGCTGACAATATAGTCTATTTATTTATTTTTCAACAATATGCTCTGTCCATACAGATCAGCAACAATAAATAGCATTAACCATAAATTTATAGTCGTCTGCCTTTACCTGTCCAAAAGGAACATAAGTAGGGAAACTGGGAACTCTGTGCCATTTTACAGTTTCTCTATTTTTAGCTTCCTTAGTTCCAGATGATTCGTTCTTCATACAGAAGCTTTTATCTGCATTAGGGAGTGGTCTAAAGTGTAGGCCATCTGCCTCTTCTTGGATTTCTACAGATTGAACAACAGGTGATGACACTTCTTTTGAACTTGAACCAGAGCTTTCTTGTTCTGAAGTCTCTGGCTCTTTTTTCCTTCCTCGGAGCCAATCTAGTTGTTTCTGAACTCCTAATATAGGGACCAATCTAGAGAGTCTTTGAAAAGAGCTTTCAACAGGACCTAAACCCAATACCAGGCTTTCGCCTTCAGTTTGCTTAGGTTTTTGCAGCCTTTCTCCCTCCACATTTAATCCATTGCCAGCATTTGTTAAAGAGGGATTAGAGCTACCATGCTGAGAATTATTTTCTGTGAATCGTCCAAAATAATGCTGAAAATAAGCTGGTGACAGAATTCGAGGTACTACATCTTCTGGAATGCAGTAAGTCCTAAAATGCTGTTGCCAACTATTCCCATGAACATAACTGAAACATAGCACAATAACTCAGCACCGATACCTGCCTTTATTTTACATAACAAATTCTTCTCAAATTTAAACTTCAATACAATTTAGGAATGTTAATGAGATCTAGAAAAAACATAAAATTGCATAAAGTGATTCCCACATAACAGCAGAGCACATACTCTCGAAGAGTAGCATTTCCAACAGGAGGTTGAGAAAATGTAATACACTTGACCACAATGCCATCTCTATCTTTTAGTAATGAAGCTGATGGAAAGGCCCTTAAAATAGCAAGAGTTGCCAGCACTGCAACCTGCAAAGATGGAGCATGATGGCAAGCAAATCACAGCCTTGAAGGACACAACCTCACTTGTCAAAAAAGTAAGAACTTAAGATATTTGTACTTACCGCTCCACCCATGGAATGCCCACAAAGCACCAGCTTTAGCTTCCGCTTTTGTGCAAGTCTGTATAGCTCGACAGCTGGTATACCTTTTGCGCGGGCTAGAAAACCCTGCCACATGATTCTAACTAACTATGGATCCAGAGATAAAAACGTTTTTCCTTTAAGATGGAGCTTATATTAATTACTGATCACTGAGCTTTCATATAACATACAACTGAATTGTACATGAAACCTGTGCGGATCAAAATTCAAACACATCTCAATGTTTTGCTTGTTATGAAACATTTGAAAGTAACATACCCTATGGGCAGCAGGTGTAAATCCAACTTCCCATTCCTTAGCTTGCAATATTGATCTCGCAGGTCCTAACTGACTACCCTTATACAATGTCCCTTTCTGGTTACTAGCAGTAACGAATTGATTTTCTTCATTTGGATGACTTTCTTCATTTTCTAGATTATCTTCCGTAGTATCATCTTGAAAGATAGCTCCTTGGAATATGTTTGCATCTGCTATTAAATCCCTACAGAGTTAAAAGTCCCCATTGAGACATTAAGAACCGACAGAATGCACATGAAAAACCATACAGCAATGATCACTCTGCCAAAGAATTGCAAATGAGTGACATAAAATACAATTAAAATGAGAAGAGTTTTTATGAATACATATGTTGTGGTAGTTGGTTTCACCTGTACTGCTGTGTTCCAATGAAGGAAGCAAATAGAGTGTCACCTGATTCTGCCAATAAATACCTGCAAATAAATTTAAAAGAGTGGCATTTGACAAATGTCTAAAAGAAAGTTGTAACCTATCCACAAGATTTTGCATGAACATTTGAAAATAAATATTGGAACACTCACTTTTATAAAACAGATGTTCGACACAAGTGGAAAAAGGCAGATGACTAGTTGGCTGGAAGTTGAAATTAACAAAGAATCAACTGCATAGGGAATAACAACTAGAAAATCATATCAAACCACCACAAACGGGGAGAGGGGTGGAGATTGCATTATAGAGAGAAATGGCCATTGATTGATCCTTACATGTTGGTCAAGATTGTTTGGTGAATGAATTCAAATGCAAACACAACATACACTCCTGAACAACCCACATCAATTCCAATGTCTGAAAAAATGAAACCAAAAAAATAACTGTGACCAGTCAACAACTTGTTTTCAACTCCACCAACCATACCACAAATCACAAAAAAGTTAGAAGTGGAACTTCAAAATGTACCAAAGATTTGTATAACTCTACGTAAAATAATATAAAAAGGTTGTTCCATTCGGTGAAAATGCAAGGTAAACTCTCTGCTTTTATCTGTAAAAGTGCAAAGGGAGAAGATAATGACCATGTGTTGGTTGGATATTTTGTCAGAGACAAAATATGGTGTTCAACTACGGGATGTGGGACAAAGTCCCTCCTCAAATAAGGGGAGGTGCCTTGTTTATTGCTATTCTACAGAACAAGAAAGAATATTTACAATATCTACACTATTCTAACCTTAGGGGTGGGATCTCATCCCGGTAGATGTTGTTTCTTTCTGAGAAAGGAATTAGAAGATAGAGGAAAGTAGATTTCAGAGGTGTTTAGAATGGGGATAATAGAGAGAGATATTGATGCAGGTGCATATTGAATAAGCTCTAGCTTTAGGTTATTTTAGAGTCCCGAAGGTCTTGAGAATCTTTGTATGTCAATAAGAAGCCATATACAGGCAACAATGGTGTGTAATTGGTCATATAGACTAGTTGCAATTTTCTCTCCATATCTAAATTTGAAATTTTGAAACTAGCTTGTATGGTATGAAAGGGTGAAAAGTATGTCATAGGCCTAGATCACATGCAATTAGTCCTTGGGAGTCTAAAATAATTATACAAATGTAAATCATTCAAATTCCAGCTGTAACAAGTCAATGCAACCCAAACTTATCCAACGTACCAAGTAGACAAGATTAGTATGTTTGTTGGAGTTTTGAAGGAGTTGAGAGAATCTTGGGGGCTTGGAAACCAAAATGGAGTTTGTTGAAACATCCTCACCACCTGAAGAACCTCAAACCTATCTGGAAGGGTGAAAAATAGAATGCAAAGGATGATAAATAGGTTGCAGGGTCTCTTGTAGAAGTGGTTGATGGTTTCCCAAGTATAGTAGGCATTGTAACTCATATTTCCAAGCATTTTGAATGAGAGTATGTTTTTGGAGTGATTAGCAAGTGTAATTGAACACATGTCTATGTTTGCAAACCTTGTTCATTTTTCATGCGTATCTCATGTTCCAAGCTCTAGAAACCCTGAAAACAGAGTTCTAAGAAACTAGTCTCATGCAAAGCTTATAGTCTAAGTAGCTTATAGTCTAAGTATAGTAGGCATTGTAACTCATATTTCCAAGCATTTTGAATGAGAGTATGTTTTTGGAGTGATTAGCAAGTGTAATTGAATACATGTCTATGTTTGCAAACCTTGTTCATTTTTCATGCGTATCTCATGTTCCAAGCTCTAGAAACCCTGAAAACAAAGTTCTAAGAAACTAGTCTCATGCAAAGCTTATAGTCTAAGTAGCTGAAACATTTTGGATACGGGAGTGGGTACGGAGTATCCGATACGCAAATACGGCAAAAAAAAAAAAATTTGACCCCGGATACGGTGTTGGATACGGCAGTATAAAAAATATATAAAAATTAAAAAATATATAAATTTTAGCCTTCTAAATAAGAATTAAGTTATTAACCAAACTTAATTCTTATTTAGAAGGCTAAAAACACTTATAACACTACAACATTATACAACATTATAAATTAAAATAACGTTATATCATTATATTCCTATAGATATATTGCCTCACTTGCTAACATAATAACATTATATGATTGTTAATAATATCCGATTTTAGACAATATAATGCACGATAATTATAAATATTAAAATGACATCATAAAGATATTAATTATAATACTATCATAACACTATAATTAGAAATACTATTATAATATAAAATATTATATATAATATTAAGCAATTTAATAACTTTGTATATATATATATATATATATATATATATATATGTATGTATGTATGTATGTATATATATTATTGTATATAATTAAAAAAATTATAAACTATTAATATTTTCCAAATGTTATTTTAAAATATATATAATATTAAAATCATTTACTATAGTCTATAATAAAATTATAAATATTAATTTTAAACTTGGATATATTCTTAGACTTCCACATATTGATATATTCTTCCACATATTCCTTGGAGGCTTGGAGTAATAAGATTTTGGTTGAAATCATATGCGTATAGCTTCAAAAGTATATATGTTGTATTTTCTCCGTGTATTGACTGGAAAATGCCCCCGCCGTATCTTCCCCGCTCCCACCGCCGTTTCCGAGCCATACCCGATACGTTTCGTACCAGTTTCAGGCCCCCCACCCTGCCGTATCGGTAACATAGCTTATAGTTTAGACAATTTTGTGCATGATCATCACTTGACCCCTGAAGATGAAAGTTAGAGAATGACAAGACAGAGCTAAGGATGTTTGAATGAGGTCTTAAAACGCATTGTTGTTTCAGATATCCTATTTTCTCTCCTCTCAGGCTGGTATAAACCCTGCCTAGGGTTAATTTGCTAAAACTTGAATATCTTTTGATTCATCACGTGGAATTCCTTGAAATTTTGCATTCGCTTGTGTTTTAGTGTGCTCTAAAGGATTTTTGAGACTTCGTAGATTTTCAGTCTGTACAATGGTGATTATGGAGGACTGTTTGTACCAAGGGGTCTAGGAGGCCTAATTCTGAGGGTTTTTGACAGTTTTTCTCCATTTTCTTTCATTTCCTCAGCTGGTAACACCTGATGACCTGGTAACACCTGAAGACCTTATGGGTGATTGAATCCAGTCATATTCTACCCTAAGTCACAAGGTTCGCCAAACTTTATGAAAAAAGTTTGAAATCTGGCGAATTAAATCTTGTCACCAAAAGCTCGTGGAAAATCGCGCCAGTTCGGTACGAAGTTTGCTATGGACGCTAAAGATAAAAAACAAGAAAATGGGTAGAGCTTGGGTCTATAAAATCGCAGGGCAAACGAGTAGAGCCGTGAGTTGCACCAGTTGAAAATGGGTAGAGCCGTCAGTTGCACCAAACGAGCCGAGAAAGTACCTGACGGAGGGGAGGAGTTGCGATTCCATGGAGGAGTGGCGAGTCTATGGTCGAGTCATAGTGGAATCGCTGGAGTGGATTCACCACTACCGCCGTGTAGAGTAGGGTTTCCCTGGAATATGATTTGTTTGTTTTTTTTTTTTCCAAGTGATGTGTGCTCTCAATGAATACGATTTGTTTGTTAATATTTTCTTAAATTTGTTTGTTTTGGTTTTTATTTTGTTTGTTTTTATTTATGCTAGGTACTTTGTGTTTTATTTTTATTTAGCTTTGTGTTTTATTTTTATTTTTTAGTTAAACGTGCTTTGAGCTATAGATTATATCATTTTAAAGTTTTGTTTTATTTTTTAATTTGTAGTTTAGGTTTATTTTATTTTTTTACACATTTTTATAAGTCCTAAATTATATTTATTTTTAAAGTCTTTATATTCTTTATTTTATATTTATATATATATTTGATATTTTTATAATTTATCATTCAAATTTAATGACGAATTTTTTTCCGAACTTTAACCATTGGCGAACTTTAACCGAACTTCATCCTCGTCGAACTCGAACGCAAACTCGAACCTTGTGACTTAGATTCTACCTATGAATGCTCAATGATAGCTTGATTCAATGTTTGAAGGAGTTTAGGGGTAATGAGAACCTATTAGGCCTACTAGATCTTTATACAAGCCTGTCAAGTTCTGAATCCTTCTTTGAATTTTTGAGTTAGGGAAACCAATACCTGCACCAGATACAGAGGAAAAACTTGTGCTTTCAAACGGCAAACACAGATCATAATTTACTTACACAAGCGAAGTAGAGTAACAATAAATGAGACTAATGCTTTATGACAAGAACCTGGAATCACAAGGAATCATAATGCTTTGAACATAAGAACAATAACATTAATATCAAGACTAATTTCAATACAAAGTTTTTAAACCAGATCTCTTTATTCCTTTGTATCTGAGAAAAGAAAAATACAAAGTTTCCTCCTTTTCTCTCAAAAATTCCAGATAATGCTTTTTTACTCACAAGATGTGAAAAGTCCCTTGCTTACATCAAACACTAGTCCCTCCAAAATCCTAAGAGCTAAAATCCATCCTCAATGTTGTGAGCATTGCTTACATTTATAGAGAGATAGGATAGAGATAAAATACGAGCAGTTTGCATTCCTTGATTAATTTGCAGTCCTAAAAATACTCAATATTAAATTTATATAATTGAAACATTCTATTGAATGGTTCTCTATGCAAAATTATGAAGACAATTTACATGACTAAATCTGAAATACGTCTGAAACATATTGGAAAATTAAATGTTTGAGAAAAAAAGGAAATATACAAAAAAGGCTTCGAGTTAGTCTCTCCATCATATTTTTCTTTCTTGATGCTTCTTGATCAATTGACATGTTGCAATGATGTTCGTAGCTCCTTTTCTTTATCCATATTCATGGAACTTCTGTATCATTTCTTGAACTTCATTTCTCATCATGTCCCACACGAATATATATTAAGTACGTTATATGTATCAATCACAATGATTAACTTCCCTATAATTATTCAAAAAAAATTATGATAACTTTTTCTAATTTGTTCTAAAACATTTTGATACAAAGCCAACCTATTGATTGATTATAAATCAAATATTTTCTCTTTTTTTTAATCATTTTCAACTAATCCTTTAAACTCGGTGAAGATGGCACTAGCCATGGTAACACATTCATATCCTCATCAAGGAATTGGAAAGGAATCCTAACAACCTCATCACCAATGTCATTAGTGGCATGTCTATTCCTCTTTCACCTTGCCTTCTATAATTTTTTGTTGGCCTCTTCTAGCAATATCACTTACTCAAAACTCAATGGCCTCGTAGAATTCATAGTGTCTACGCCTTTTCCTCAGTTACTCTCTCTTTTACCAGGGTATCATCATCTACCTCTTTTGAACTCATTCAAGGCCTCCAAATTGAGTTCCCAAATATTACACTCCTCTTTGAATTCATCATTAATTGTCCTCAATGGCCAATTTCTCATTTTCATTGTCATTATGGAGCTCTGAATTGCATCATCAATGAGTCTTTGTGACATCCTTGAGAAACCTTTCGGTCCAATCATTGACAACCCTTCCTTGATTTCCCTCTTTTCTCAGTCCATTGTGATGGATAATGTGTCAAAGGTATCGTTGTTGCAAGAGATGTGGTTTGAGTCAGGTTGGGTTATTTTGAATAACAAGGTTGTAAATTGTTCCACCTTCTCATTCATATCATTCTTGGTAGCCTTAGTCTTCTTGAGTTTTCAAAAAAAAATTATTCAATGACCACTTGTATATCTTGATGCATTCCCTCCGTAGTATATTTTCCTAGAAAAAAATTGGTTATTTGATAATCAACACGTCATTATATCTTATTTTCTCTTCTATCCAGCAAGTAGGCACAAAGATCTCAGTGAACCTTTCTCCCGATTTATCAATTGTGACATGAGAAAGTGTTTCAGGTTTCTTTGTTGTGTAGGAGGGGGTTGGATCTAACGTATCTGAAGTCAAATTCCTATAGATGGTATTGTACCTTCTTCCTCTTCTTAGGGGTTTGGCTTACTATCCAAGATGGAACGAGAAGAGGGAACTAGTTGCTACTGTGGAGAGGATGAGGAAGTGCTGCATTGGAGTAACACTAAGAATAGAAAGTGAACACAAAAATCAAGTAGACATAAGGGTTGACAAAATATCCATGGGAGTGGAGGAGGGAGCAATCAGAAGAGATGGGAGGAAGGTATTCACAATAGAAATAGGAGTGGAAGATGGACTTAGGGAAGCATATTAAGAGAGGAGAAATAATAAAAGATTTGATACATAGGTGTAGAGTAAATCGAATTTTAGGAGATTCACTTTTGTCTTGAGCTTTATTCCAGGCATGATTAGGCTAATTGGGATTTTATTCCAACCCAGATTCCTAAAACAGTAAGGACTCATTGCAAGAGGGAATAGTAGAGCATTGTAAGCCAGATGATCGCCAAATTGTTTTTAGATGAAATCCGACGTATGGCAGAAGATTTTGTCATTGGGATAGGTAAACAAAAAAATAGAAGATCATTCAATCAATAGCATTTGCATGTTTCTTACATTTTCTTAGAGGAAAGTACTTTGACTACAATATCGACGAGGACAACACCTGTAGTGTTGCGTGACCAAAGTACTCTTGATAGAGTATCTCTTCAAGGCTTCAGCAGGGGCGACTAGGAGTCAATCATAGGTGACAGCTGTACAAGACATTATAAATTGGACGATAGAATGTTATTGTTTAATCATTAATGCTGTTCAAACTTAAACCCGACAAGTTTCACTAGGAGCCTTAACTGAATGCAATTAGCTTCTTAGGAGGGGCATTCCATGATGATTGCACAACTTGTCACATCAAGAATGAATTTGAGGGTCTAGCAAAAAATATCAACAAACTTAGCAAAAGACTTTAAAAGAAACCTGACGCCAAAACAATTCATAATGGTAAAATATAAGGACTGCACTTTTTCTCATTCCTCAAAATAGAATATATAGAATTTCGTACATGTATTGTAAAAAACATGTGGGATCAAAAGAAATCCCAACAGATTCATACGCTAACGGATTGATTTTCTATATGGCCCAAGTCCTTCAAATCCTCTTGCCTGCCCTGAAGGACATCAGTGCCAAGCTCCACTTTATAACCTCCTTTCATTGAGCCAATGAGTAGGCCTACCAAGGTTCTTGATACTAGACAGATTGACCCCAAGTGATTTAGCTATTGCTCACGGCCACTGAAACCATTGACTCTATTGGCTCTCAAGGCTCAAAGTGTTGCTACTTAATCAATGGACATAAGTATGACTCATCCAATGGGCATGGATAAGGAGATCGAAGAATAGCTTATCACTCTCCTAAGAGTGCCCCCTTCGAAGATTAACTGCAATATAGACCAGATCTTAGACACAGAGTTGGGGCATATTGACATGGTTGATTTCTGGAGGAGAGTAAACTAGTCCAATCCAAGTCACCATGGAAATCAAGGCATTTATGATACAAAATGGATTGGCAATTGCTACAACTTTCCCCATCTGAACACAATGTTCTAAATTTGTGCTTGCAGTCAAATAAGTCATGTATGATGGTGAACACAAGGTCAATAAAGAATACCAAGGACAGGGAAGTGAGCAGATTAGATTTTTCAGATGCAAATTATTTTGATGATTTACTCGAACTCCGTAACCTTAAACGAATATGTTGGATACTAGTCAAGAACAATTTTGACTCAAAAGGCTTGGAATGATAAATCAAAATCAGCTGTGCACAAAACACTTGAATAAGAACTATCTAAAGAAGCTAAGCCTTCTGTCAACTAGACCTTCCTAAGACCTTGCCTCGGAGTGACTTCATCCAAGAAGTTAATGAAATCATAACTTTGCTCAGTGGAGTGGTAGGTATTCTACTGTGGCCAAAGACTTTCAAGAATGGATGTATCAATTCATGTACATCATAAGGAAGAACCAACAATATGTTAGATGGGGAGAGTTAATGTAGCGATTCCCTGCACAAAGCAATCCACGGAGGTTCATATCGACAGAGAAGATTCTACATGAGGTCTTATCTGGTCTATGCTGCGACAGGAATGAACATATACCATTGGATTACAACATATCAGTGGGATCTAGCAACTCTAGGTCGAGTTTATGACTTCTATCCTCAATTCACTTTGGTAGAAAATCTTAAACATTTCAGGAGGGTAAATGATGCTTTCTTCTACAAACATCATATGCCTCAAGTTGTGACAAAGAACTACCGCAAATGCCTGATGCACTTGACATGGCTTGGAAAGCACTGTATCACAATAGGGATGTATTTTCCTCCAGATTTCCAACCTTCAACATGTACATCAAGAGTAGGTTGGATTCCAAGGATCCCCATACCTGCTTTCGAGGTATACAAGTGATAAGTGGGTCTTGATAGACCATTGGTAAGGCAGTTGATGGATCTGCATAATATTCCAACAAAGTCAAACACAAGGCTATCGGGAATTCATTTCCCTATCTCCATCGGGTGCTACACATGCATCCATCCACTCTCAAGGCTAAAAGTGTTGCTTTAGCTCAAAGGAATAGCCCACCCCTGAACTCTCTATGTTTATGGGATGTCACAAAAGTTCTTCCATTTGTAGGACTTAATTTATGACTATAGAAGGGTCATGATGAATCTGGAAGAGCTTTTTATTTGCAATTACCCAAGCTCAATCATTAAATGTGTAATGATTGCTCCCCGCAATGAGGTTGCTATACATTTCCAATGACTACATTCAACATAGGGTCACAACATTGCAAAGAAGGTTATACAATCTAACATCCATGACGTCCTTGACTACCCACAACAGAATGATAACAAAATGTCCCAGATCATGCATCGATAATGCAAATGAAGGTTGATACTTCAGTAGCTTTCCAAAAGCTTATCCAATCAAGCTTTGGAAGAACATAGGAAACTGTTTCTCATATACTTGTGACCACGATGCTCCCACAAGGATCCCTAAATGCCTCAACGACTCACCTCGCTCTAGGTCCTTGGGAATCAGCAGAGTCCATTCAAGGTGCATAGTCAACCCTCAAGTCATCACGGATGTTCCAGCTTCAACAATCAACATGGAGGCACTCCCATGATTGGCTAAAGACAAAGGCAGAAGCTCCTATTACAGCCTGTCTTAGTTCATAGATGCTAAAAAAATCACCTTTGAAACAGTTTAAAATGCCTCAAACTAGTGCTAATGATAATTGTGAACATAGATTCACAGTGTGCCCCAAGAGAAGCCAAATTGAGTATGCCAACCATGATAATATGTGGTCACATAACCCTTGTCAAGGTTCTACGTTGAAGAATACTATCCTCTCAAAGAAGATTGGCATGGCCACTGCATAACCTTGGATGACACGCAAAAATTGAGAAATGGTCCAAAAAAATTACTCTCCATACTATTGTTTGCCCCACTCCTTCCTCTCCATCGCATCTTCTACCTTCGCCACTTCTTTCATTACAAGAGCTATTTTAAATTTGTGCACCATCAAAGCAACAGATTGTGAAGGTATCCAAGTTGAATTCATCAAATATGGTTGCATTACCTTGCTTTCCCCCTTACCGCGCTCTTCAATGAAGTGGTGCACTCAAGTTTCCCTCAGTCATGGTCCTGGTGTCCCCAAATTTCACCCTGAAAACTACGACTAGCCATTTAAAAAAAAATCGTTCTTTTAAAATAACGGGTCTTTTGTGTTTTTATTGCCAGAAGATGTTTGTATTACGTTAAGATATTCCTACTGAACCATATGAGCCAATTTTGACAAGTACCCAGATGTTGAAACTCATTTTATCCCTCCACCAAGTTTTGTCTATGGGAAATTTTTATTTAATTATTTATTAAATAAATTATGCCTTGTTTGAAGTAAATTGTGCTCTGGTTGAATTCTGTTGGAGTTTTGCATGTCAGTATTCACACATCTCAATAGGGTTTTCAACAGGAATGAATTCAGAGATTTATCTGTGACTTCTGGCAATGTTTTTCGTTTTTATTTATTTCTTTTGCATTTTTCTCTGGTTTTCTCCGTTGTATTTCTGTTTAATTCCCCTGTATCTGTTCTTTGTCTTGTATAGTTTGTTTAATTACCTGGAACATCTAGAGATCATTTACAGTCATTGGACTAGAAGGAATCAGCCTCAAAAAGTCAAACTTCTGATCAAAAAGGATGAAGTTAAGCACAAAAAGTCCTTTCCTAGGCAAGTCGCACTTTTTGGAATGAATAGATCTAACCTGTAATGGAAATATTGGTAATGGCAGGCAGGCAGGAATTTCTTACCTGCCTTGCAGGGTACTTTTTCCCGTGAAGTCAAAGTCACTTAAGCTGTAGTGGGTATATTAGAAGCAGCAAGCAAGCAAGAATTTTTTACCTACCTTGCAGAGTAAAAATTTCCATTATAAAATAAATAAAAATCACTTAAAGCACCGATGGGAATTTTCTATCTGCCTAGCAAGATAACTTTTCCCACCAAAGAGGTTTATTCACCCATGCAAGTCACACTTTATCAAAGGAAACTATTTTTAATACAAGTCGCACTTTTTGGGATATGTTTTAATTTACCAGTGGGAATTTTGGCAGTGGCAGGTAGGCATGAATCTCTTACCTACCTGACAGGGTAAAAATTCTCATTATGAAAGTCATATCAACTTAAGTGGAAGAAGGGATTTTTGAAGCTGCAGTACAGGGTAGAAATTCCCATCAAAGTTGACTTTCTATTTTTAGCAACTACCATTGCCAAAAAATGTGACCCCACCTTGGGTGAATAACAATGCATTTAATAATATTTATTAATGGTTTATTCACCCCAATTTTGGCACCATAAATAGAAAGAAAGCCAATGCAAGTGGAAGATGAACTAAAGAGAATTCAATGATGCATGCTAAAAATAAATAAAATAAATTTATTTAAAAAGCAACCAGCAGCATGCAGACTTGGGCACCCAAATTAGATGAATAAACATGGCTATTAATTAATTAAATTGCCAAAAATAGGAAGAGGCAACTATTAAAAATAGCAAGCACAGGAGCTATATAAGCATGTGCTTTCCATAATTAAAAAGAAATCACTTATTTCCTTTTTGCTGAAGGATTGCAGCCAAGCCAAGGTTTTGGTGCCAAAGAAAGGAGGTTTTTGCATCAAAAGGTGTTTTTCATTGCCAGGGAGCTTCAAGGTTTGGCACCTAGGGTTGGAATAACTTGATTTTTGTTATTCTAAGTGTTTGCATGTTGATATATGTGCCCAGGTGAACTAAATAATATTGTTTGTTTGCTTTTCATGCAAGCAAAGACCTCAAATTTTAGGACAGCAGGGTTTATATGCAGATTTTGGTGATAAAAATCAAGTATTCGTGCCCTAGACTCCATCTTTATCTGAATAAAATTATACGTATTCATCACAGGTGCTCATATTAGTGAAAGGAAGTTCAAATTAATGTCAGAGTACATTGAATTTATGTTCCAAATCAGAAGAAATTTTCAAATCTGCACAAATGGATGCAATTGCAAGGGATTTCGGCAAAATTAAAAGAAAAAGAGCTGAGACAAAGATTGTTCTAGCCATGATGAAGCATGATGAAAGAAAGGGATTAACAAAATCATGCATAGATTCCATATTTGCTGAAGTCAATGATATAGACAGAGGCCCTGGACCTATCACTGATTTAATTGACATATCCAGATCTCATAATTGTAAAGGCTTACGGCAAAAGTTCATCCTCTTGTTTCTATCGCAACCTGTGTGGATGTCAGTGCAAGGAAAAATCATTTTCAAGAGCTTGTGTATGTGCTTCAAAGCTTCCAGTTGAAGTCTTCGCTGAATTTAATTGTACTTTCCTTCACCCAAAGTGCTTTCCAAAAATTTTAATTGCTCATATTCAATTAAAAATAAAAGGTGATGAGTTTTGTCCTGAATTATTTACGGCAAAGCATTTTACTCAGTGCATGTACTGAAGAAGAATTGCAAAATCTTCAAGGATAAAAGGGGAAAACAAGTCAAAGGAAATACCCGCAAGGAAATCATAGTCAGTTGCATCCAGATCCAGTTTGGTGAGAATCAAAGGCAAAATATTCAACTGCATGCAAAATACGAAAAAAGAACAAGACTGGAAGTGTTGCATCTTTCTTCTAATTTCTTTTCCTCTTTATTCTTCTTTCTCTTATTTTTTTCTGAACAAAGTAATTGAGCAATCAATTAAAGTATAAAACTTAAGTGATTGGTTCAAAAACCGTTACTTAAAGAAGTCAATTACATGGAAATAGGTGGCAGACATGTAAAATAGAAGGTTTTATTTTTCAATTAAAAATTATGCATGTCATACAAAGAGGAATTCTAAGAGGAAGATTGTCAGTTGCTTCCCTTTTTTGTATCTTCAACGTGTGGCAATTCATTAAAAAAGCTTCCTATTTGTAATTTCCCTTTATACACTATAAATAGAGGAAGAGCCTATACGGGTTAAAGGGATGATAATTTGTAATCAACATTCTTGTGTTCCATAACTTTGAGTTGAAACCCTTTATATCTTTTTGAAAGCTAGAGGAATAGAGAGGAGGCAAATTTCCAAAGAACTTTGTGTCAGTGGTGGATTTGTGCTTCTTATTTCTTTCTAGATCTATTCATAGACTTTGTGTTATTCTAGATCTAGATCTAAAACTATCCTTTTCTCTAAATTCTATATTTAAAATATCTATTTATTTTATCTATGTGCATTTGATCAACTCTGTGAACTATTGATTGGGTTGCACATCTCTTTCCTTTCTTCCTGATTTCTATTATTTTCCTCTTCTACATATATTTATTTTCTCTTGTAGTTGCTTACTTGCTGCAAAACTATCTAGTTATGGTTCATGAGCTATATAGTTAAAGTAATACCAACAAATAGATATTAGGACATATAACTGACAAAAGCTTACATGGGAGCCTCACCGGTAAATGAGGGAGATTTATCTCATGACTACCTAGGTTTTCAGCTGTGCAGAAAATCTAGCCAACACAAGGTAAGAAGATAAAGTTTGAATTAATACTATGGTCACCGACCATAAGGCAAGTATTAAGGGAATTTATGATTGTTAAATGTGGAACCATGGTCACAGACCATACGCATTGTATGTAGTGTTGGAGATTTTGGAGGGAATGGCAAGTGGACTGTTAGTTATTTAATGCATTTAATAAACATGCACGGTTTTGGGTGATAGAGAAAGCTTGCTTGCCAAGCCAAAATGCATGCAAACCACATTCTCTCTCCCATAGTCGCATTTTTCGGTTTTGCTTGGTTATTTTGGTCTGTGGAAGTTGCATGAGGTTTTTGGCATGAGAAAATAATGGAGATTTGTGGGGGCGACTACATGCAAGTTTAAAACTCTATTTTAATGGAGATTTTGGATTTATTATTGCTATTTGGTCTTGGAAATCTTGGGAGCTTTGGTTGGAAATGCAAGTTGCAGGTTTTCAGAGAAAAGAAAAAGGAAATCAAGGCAAAAACAAAACCAAGCATGAGTTATTTTTTCTCACATTTTTGTTGTCTTTATGTTGAAATATGGGAATGTATCTTGGGTTCTTAATCAATTTTTAAAGCAAAAAATAATGGGTATTTTGTGAAAATTTGTTGCTAGTTTAATGGAAATTGGGCATAAAATTTTAAGAAGTATTATGGGTCTGTTTTCTTGCTGGGTAATACGCAGTTTATTTTCTATAAATCAACTCGAAATTAAGCTTGTTTATGGTCGATTTGACACAAAAATAATGGTATGAGTTAGCTGTTTTAAATCTAGAAGTTTCCCTTTATTTTCTATGTGAAAATCTTAGTGAAAAATAAGGCAAAAAGTAGGAAAACGAAAATGGGCTTGTAAGGTTGCTTAGAAATCTAAAAAAAATGAGTTTGATGGATTATTTTTCGATTATTTGAAAAGTTATCACACAGTTTTATTTTGATTCATTTAAACTCAGTTCGAATAACGCTTACTAGAATTCGATCTTGACATTAAAATATGTACTTGATTCTTTGTTGTTATTAAAATTCATGCAGCTTGCATAGAGCTTATTCTCAACATGGAAATTTTAGAGGAAAAGACTTTCCGTTTTAAAGACATGGAACTGGTCTGTGGATTTGCATATGAAAATAATAGTAATGTTGTCATATTTGAGAATTCCGATTTGGGTACCGGTTCTTGACTATTATAAATAGATTGTTTTAGTAACCCTAGTAGTGACGGGTTTTTTTTCCCTTTTCGTTTGAAGTTGAACTGGTCTTTGGATCATTGTGTTATGGTATGAAATTATTGTTTTTATCCCATTACGGGAATAGTTATTAAATTGCTACTTTCTCGTAAGAGTTTACACTTGATGGTAATAGTAGTCTCGTTTTATTTAATAAAGCTCTCAAAGAGTTGGGTTAATATTACTGTTTATTTAGAAACGTATATTGTATGATGTTAAGTGCAAATGTTTGATTCTATGACTTTGATGATATATCATCTCTTAGAAGTACAGACTTTGTTCCTTTTATTTAATGATGAACTTGAATGTTGAGATTCTCTATTAGTGAATAAATTGTTCTCTTTTCTTGGCATTAAATCATTGATTGATTACAGTAAAGGAAAAACAGTTTGCATATTAAGTGTTGATGTTAAGTTCCTTGAGGACCATTCATGTTGGTAATGATTGTAACTAATGAATGTTAGATGAGGATGGAAGTCGGAAAGGTATTGGAAGTGTGTGAATTCTTGTAACAGTGATTTTGTTCCATCTTCTTTGTATTATTTACAAGAACAATGGTAATATTTTGTAAAGACTTATTAAGTATTCATTTTTGTGACTAAGGATTGTTTAGTTAAACAATTTAATTGATCAATTATTATGAAAGAGAATGATGAGTTAAATATAAGTTCATATATTGGATTATAACTACTATACTTTGATGAAGCACATCAAGTCGATATTATTTTTGTAATATAGTCTGAAGAATTGGTTGTTGCTGATATAAAATCCTGATTTGGTTTATTGTTATAATAAATTGCATCAGGTAAGTTATTTAAACTAGTCTAAATGGACATTAATATCAGTTGGATTCTTGGTTTGCTTGGGAACATAGCTTACACTATGTAGTATCACTTCATTTGATTAATAATATGTATACTTAATAAATGTATTATGAAGATTATGAGTTATCAGTTAGGATAACCTTAACATATAAATTTATTTCAATTAAATACAACAAGAATATGAGTTGGATAACTCATGCCAGTTCCTAGAACTGACCATATATACATTTCTCTCTCCTACAGTGTGCAGGACAGAGTGACAATTATGAAGTGATTAACTGGATAGTTACACATGATTTCTCCATGCATTAATTGTTTAAAAATCCGTTCAGGATTATTGTATTTAATTGTAATGCAAAAGTATTAATTTTCGCAAGATGATTGAAGGCATTTGCCTATTGTACTATCATGATTTATTGTATGTCATCATTTTTGGAAAAAATAAGGATTTATCCTTATTATGTTAAAATAAATATACTTGTTTTGTATCACATTTTGTGAGATATAAAGGTGTTTTAATGTTGTTTTACAACAGAGTATGAATTAAATTTATTAATATTATGTTATGAAACTATATCTGGTTTAATGATTCATTATAGAATGAACGAATTATGACGATTTAACAAACATAGTATGATAAGGAAAAGCAGTATAACGAAAACAACATTATACCCTTATTGTACCTTATTAAAATTAAAGTGTTTAAGTGTTGTTTTAACAGCAATGTATAAACATAAGTTATTGATAATTGATAAGTAATCATATCTGATTTTATAGTTTCATCATGGATGAATAAATGTGTCATTAATGAACATAGTACGTCATGGAAAATGATACAACGTAAACTACGTTACATTAATATTGTACCTTATTAAATGAAGTTACAATTCATATCAAATGACGATTCAAATGAGATTAAGTGAACCTTTCATAATGAATGATAAACTTATGATATTAAGACCAATACTAATTAGGAGTGATTGGATCATTTAAATGCAAGATATGGTTAAATTAATCTATTTTGAACAACAACATTAAGTTGTGATAAATCGATAAGAGGTACCCATAAAGGATAGTAACTCAATGAGTTACTATAATCCTCTATTATGAAATGGATAATGTGAAGCGATGTGAAATACAACATAACGTAAAGACAATCTTATCTACTTAACCTAAATAGATAACGAATTTGTAAATGAAGTGTAGATATCCAAAATCTTCTATTCTTATCGACATGAAATCCTAACCATGCCAACTTAGGATGGCTACGGGAAGGATAGCGAGTACGTAATGACGAAAGTCATTATGTGGTCTCTATCTTTCCCATAGGGATCCTAAGATGGGACTGATAGAGATCCTTTCGATTAGAAGGATGAGTCATGATTCCTACTTCTTCAAAAATGAACTTAATTCTTAAACAACGAAATGAGATCCAGATAACTGTGAAGAGATGGTTGTGCAGTGACGGAGACAAGTTTCGATGACTAGTGTGCAGTCATGAAACTAAGCTTGCAAAGCAACGCTTGAAACTTGGCCAAGTAGTGTAGCTAGTTGATTACATTGTTTGTTCACCTTACCCCTAACTTGTTGTGTTGGATACCTAGATGGATTGTCAGTTTATCTAATTTCTAGGTTGACACTTAGGAGTTGCACATAGTTCTCAAGACTTGTTAAAAAGGTTTAACCAAAAGTATACAAGTTATACTCACTTGGTTAGAGTAAAGATAAGGGGGATCGGGTAGATCTAATTGACCCTTACAGCTGCACATGATTATCATTTGGTTATTCAGATGGATTGTAAACATTTAATTATGCTAGATTTTAATAGTTGTAAGTTGAAAATCATTGAATGGCATTAATTAGCGATTAAGGGGTTTGTTTTAATTTAATATTCCCCTGATTTGGATGATTAATAACATGGGTGTTACATGTGAAATTTATCAAGTTTTGAAAGCCTTGGTGGAAACCGACTTCAAATTTGTGCTTTGAATCTGAATACTAACCATAAAATGGGAAATTGGAAGCTTCATCAAATCATTGGTGTTATTCAACACTTCCCTTCTAAGTTTGATGAAATTAGCAATCGGTATATACCACATGAAGGCAATGAAGCAACAAACCTCTTAGCTAAGTTTGTGTCCTCCCTAACTTAGAACAAAGAACGTTCTGGTGACTCAATGGCCCTCCCGTATGATAGGCTCAAAGTAGGTTTCTCATTGATAATGATGTCGACAAAACCGAGATTTAAATGGATTATGGGCCATATGGGTGTAGCCCCTGGCCTAAAAGCTAGGTCTTCTCATAGGACCCCCCTTTCCCTAAACCAAGATCGATATTTTTGGAGGATGATATTCCCATTATCATTTTGAGGGCCCTAATATTATTTTCACCTTCGTCACATGCCATCTTCGATCCCATGGTGATAATGTGTGGCTCAAATCTCCTGTACACTTGAAATAATTATTTATTGAGAAACCATTCGTGTCAAACTTTCAATTTTTGATGAGATGCCCATCACCTTCCTTTGGAATTCCTCTCACTTTTTGTTTCACTCCAATTTTCTGCCCATGTCTTATGAGAGAAAAGAATGGCATTTTTCTTCAAATTGTGTAGCTGACTAACGAGCGCATGGGCAACAAAAGCAAAGAAAATCAGTTGCAAGGTGGTATTAATTCATTTGGGGCTATTCTCATTCAATAGTTTACACATTAAAACCCTTCTCCTTGACACATTAAAACTATTCTCCTCCCCCAGCTCAACCTTATATTCAATATGGCTCCCCTAGCTCACCCTTTTGTTGTTGAAATTCTCTGCAACTTTAGTATTGGGGGAAAATATGAGGTCTCTTTGGCATTATTGTTGGCTTTGAGAATCTTTGCAGAATTGGGGGTGTAAGGCCATGTGTTTTGCATTTCTATTTTGCCCTTATCTCGCTTTCTTTGGACAGTCATGGCTAAGAATAACTCTAAGAGTGATCTTCTTCCCCCACCCCCAAACCAGCTAAAAAGCATTGATCTGATGATGAATACATATATAAGGAATGGTAAGCTAATAGGCTGGCTTCACCCTTAATTGTTGGCAGCAATTTCTTTTAAAATGTTGAAGAGCTAGGCTATTCATCGAAAGGCAAAAATCCCGTCATTAAAAGATGCCTGTCGTTGAAACTCCACTTCCTTTTGACCCCAGACATACCAGACCTAGACACTCAGTATTTGATAATGCAATTGTTGTGAATGATTCCAATAACACTTGGATAAGGGGAAGCCAAAGGGAAATCTTGTTGAACACCTGGGAGGCTATGAGATATGAATTAAAAGCCAATTGCAAAGGATATTTCCTATATCAAAGCTCAGTTCACCCCTTACCTGCTAATCCAACCGACCCTGGCCGCTCTTCTGATAGGAACCAGAAATCTGTATACAAGGCTTAAAACTGGTCAGTGAATTAATGAAAGAGCTGCAATGTGTATAGGCATTGAACAGCTGTAGTACAATGAGTTACAATTGATGATCGGATGAGATCAAACTCCAAAACTGGAGGAGATAACTGAAACAAACTAGTTAACTGAACTAGTAACTAAACTCCTGACTGAACTGACACGGCAGTGAACTAGGAGAAATTGCAAGTTACATCAGCACTCTCAAAGGTGCATTAATATCCATAACGTTATCTAAGAAAATGCAAAATTAACCACTAAAATACTAAAATTATCATCTTCTCCTTCCCCTGTGACTGCTAATCATTCTATGGATGGTTGCTACCTCTGTGGCCAGAAGAGACTTTGATAAGCTGAAAAAATGCATCTCTGAGTTGAAGGACTGGTTGCTATCCAGCATGAGTAGATCAATTCCCTGACTGCTAAACACACTGTACATGAAAAATTTTAAAAACGGAGTGATGAAGGGCCTGCTTAGCTGCCGCAGCCTTTCCAGGTACTACATTTGAGGATGTGAAAGATGTTATCTCCGTGTCTGTTGCTCAGCTTTTTAGATGCTTCTATGATGTCTGCAGCAAGCAGCCTCATGCTATGAAACTCAAAAAAAATTGAAACTATTGTTCACCAATCCTTACATGGAGAATTTGGTCAAAGACGAGGGACTGTGGCTAGCACCTGAGTTGGACAAGCAGCCCAATATTGAAATTAAGCTGGAATGTGGTGAAGGGAAGGAGCTGGTGAGGCAGCCAACGCCTTTTGGTGGCTGAAATCTATCACGATCAATTATTTGAGTCTTGAGGATGAGGGAGTATGCCCCCAATGATCTCTATCATAATTAATTTGTGGTGTTAGATTTTTAGTGGTGAGCTTTGATACCAGTAATGTCAACTGTGTCAGTTTGTGTATTAGCCAGTTTGTGTATTAGCCATTATGTCAACTGTGTCTTGTTTTTCGAAAAAAGTAAGCAACTGATAGTAAAAATGCCAGGTGACATGAATTAGTCTAATTAGATTATGTCGCATCAATACTCACATAAATGAGCATGAAGTTGAACCATTGGTCAATAATGTCTACAAGCCATTGACAGACATATCTGACAATAATGTCTACAAGCCATTAGAATCTTTACCAAACCATTGACATAGGCGGAATTTGTCAAATTTAGATCTTTGTTGGGATTCGAGAAAGTTGTTATTGAGGAGCGGAGAGATGATCAAGTAATACCACCTTCTTTTCATTGTGTCCTCTACTCAAACTTCAGAGATGTGTGGACTGTGGACTTACTAACACATGAGCACCTTTTGTGGTTCGGACGTGATCTTGAAGGATCCCACATAGGCCTACTTATCTTTCTATTTTAGAGATAAACCCAAAATAGACCTCCTTATACAACTGGAATTTCCCATCATTACTTGTATTTGTGTGGTTCTCATTATACTTGTATCAGTAAGCACCATGAAGACCATAGCGCCTCTAATATTTTCATTTTCTTTTGTGGAGTAAGACCATATTGATCCTCATATGAAACATCACTAAAATGTTATTATTCACAAGGAAAGGATAAAAGCCTCCAACTTTAAAAATCTCCTTGGCTTCGATCCAAAAAGAATTCATTATTTTGCTACCGTTTGCTTGACTGGCAAACTTAGAAGCTTTAGGTTTATATACCAAAAAAATAGTTTGATTTACAACCATTAGTTTAAGTTCGATTACGGTAAGGTCACCCTATACCTTCATGCCATGGACACTAAGAGATACAAGATATGGGTATAGGTGGGAACGTCGCTTTTAAAGAGGGTACAGAAAGATATGAACAAGGATACAACTATATTACCTTTAAATACAGTCCCCAAGAGATGTGGGTACGGGTGTGGAAACAAGGTCAACATCCCTAAACCTGAGCTTCTTGGTGACTAAGCTTTATACAATAACAAAGTTCTCTTGTTCCCACAAGGGGGTCCCATATGCCAGATATGCATGCTCACTAGGCTGGTACCTGAAAAGATACTCTTTACTTATTACCTTTACTATGGCTGTTTCCATGATTGAACGTGAATACCCAAGTGATAGAATGGGGTTTTTGAAAGAATTCAATATCTAACCCTGTAACAGTTGGAAATATATTGTTTTTTCTATGTTTGTAGGTGCAATCTAATCTGTCAAAGAAATATGATAACTAGAAAAAGCAAAAGAATGCAGGGTAATAATTTTTGCTTTATTTCAGAATTTAAATACTATAAATTTATAAATCAGAATTGTATGATATGGAATTTTTAATCTTGCATTGTAACATATTGAATATTTATGAAATCATATTTTAACTGTGAATTTTAACATACATAAAAATCCTTGGAAATGTTCAGGGACCACATCATATTCTGTCAAACATTTCAGAACTGTAAAAGGTTTGTCAGCCTAGAATGCTTTGGGACCATATGGATTCCATTAATAGTACATATTCTTGGATCATGAAATATTCGTAACTCATGCTCTTCTAATGCCATATAAGTTTCATCAACATCTTAAGATTTTTAGGGACCAATTTCTTTGCAATATTTATATTGGGAAGGATGGATATGATAGTAGGTTGGACCTGTGAATTAGTGTGTCGAAATCCCAATGGAATATTGAAACTAAATATCGTATGGCACCTTTCTGTGATAAGTTTGGTGAGGGCCACACTTAAATTCTCAACCTAAGGGTTTGATATATCTCTTTGTACACCTTTCCTTTTTATATGGGAATAGGTTGCATTATATATACACTGGTGGTGTCTCTGTCATGCGATTAAAGGAAGCCAATTCAAAAAAATGGTATACACTTCCTACAAATCTTCTCCGCGTATCTTCCCCAAACCATAGTAGCCATGTTCGTAAGGAAACGAAATACAAGTGGTTCAAAAGAACATATGAGTTATGTTAGAGCCAAAAACATGGAGTAAAAAATGAAAAAATAAGACACAAAGTTCTTTTCAAGAAAATATCTCAAAGCATTTAAAATTTTCGATTTAGGGTCAAGTAAGGCTAGAGAGAGTGGGTCTGAAAAACAGAGCGAGCCAGAAGAAAAACCGAAATTCACTGCTAAAATAAATTGAAACATCATAATTTGCTAAAATTAATAATAAAAAATGGAAAATAACAAGAACGTATGGGACGAGGACAGGACAGGACAGGACCTGTGGAGGACGTGGTCTAAACACGGCTGAACTCGTTTCAAGTTGACAAGCTGCCCGCCAAACTCGTCCTTAAATTTATTAATCGCTTCGATCATTACCGCCGTATCCCTCTGTCAATTCAAAGAATTAGAAGGACTGTTCGAAAGCTCAGACATAAAGTATCCCAAAGCATAAAATTTTAACCTTGTATACGCATTCTGAAAGCACCATGGCACACAGAATATGCTGCAAATCGTGAATTCCGTCGGCCTTTACAGCCGTGCAGAAATCCCGGAGCTCCTTTAGCCTTAGGTTTTGTTCTTCCTCCAATTTCTTTTCCTCTTCGTCTGATGACGGGCTTTTGAAGGCCAGTTTCCGTCGAAGCCATGAAAGCTTTGAGGCTTCCATGATTAAGTAGGTATATCTGTTGCAGCGCTAGATGTGGAGAAAATGGACAGAATGTAGATATATGATTCATTTCACCAATGTCGGGAGCATCGAGGGCTTCCGATTCTTCTTGCCGTTTGGGGTCGAGTCATAATTTCATAATAACAAGCAATTGTCCAAACAAAGGGTAGTGTTAACTCCACGCAAGGAGATTCGACCAAATGACTTCCGTTTTCTTAGCCCCGGTCGGAGGTCGCGTGAGCAGGTTTAGGCGCCTTATGTTTCTCAATGGGACCAGATTCGGCGCTTTATGATTACTCTGTCATTGTCGTCGCCTCCATGTGCACTCTTACCTTTTTCGTCGGTAGGCGTCCACTTCTAAAGTTGCTTATAGCGGAAAGTGTCGAAATCCGGCAATGTTTTCCAAGCAGACTTTTTCCGACAACCTTATTTTCTCCCATGCCAAAATAAGCATAGAAATATTTGGATTCTCTCCAACATAACTTGCGACACCTGTGCAATTGCTAGTTATAATCACTCTCACTTTGCTTAGGACTCCTAGTGCACCTTTGTATATATTTGTTTATTTTCTCACAAAATTATTTTTGATCTAACAAGTTCTATAAAATAGGATGATTTCGTGATTAAATCTATCTTCTTTTGGTCAAACGAGTCCTCCTCCTTTGGAACAATCATCCTTTCAAATTGGTACTTTCTTTAGGTCAACCTAGGCATGGCTTTAAAATCAGCTTGCACAAAAAATTCAATGAAGAGTCATTTATTAAAAAGCTTTAAAGGTCATTTAATAACATAAGGACATCTATCCTACACCTTAGAGATCACTACCACAATAACTATGCACATCCTAAATCTTCGAAGAGAAGTCTATGAGTTGAATTCTGACAGGAAGTACCCTTAGGTATGAAGTTGTATATTATTAAGTGCCTTGTGCCAAGAGAAGGATCGTCCTGGTTACATTTGATTGAGAATAATTGTATCGATAAAATGTATAATATTATAAGTAAAACACATACACTTCACTCGTATGGGGAGAACACAATTTACCCTGGAAAATATAAATAAATATATGTAAGATAGGATGGGGAAAAGATTAAAGGGGTTCCTTCTTACATAATTATTTTTCAAATTAGGATTAGAAACGAGATTTGTATATTCAGAATATTTATTAGCATTCAAATCAAAATATACATACATAGCAATTGTTAGATTAATCAATTAGAACATGTGCTAAATATAGTAAAGTATGAGATGGTGAGTGCACTTAGTTATTTGACTGCTTTGGAAGCTAATATGGGTGTGACAAATAGATGAATTGGCTAGAAATATCCCGCAGATGCTCCGTCTCTAATTTCTGGAAATGCATAGGTTGTTGGGACAAAACTGTTACTTTTGGATATAATTGTTTGGTAGTTTCAACCATGTTTAGCGGTTTTGTCCAAGAAGATGATGGAGTTATGCATTTTGTTATGTCATTGTGAATGATTGAAATATGCTTCACTATAAGATATTAGGTCTCACAAATGTGTGAAACACTTTATAATAAATCGAAATAACCCAAAACCCTAACCCTAGGCAAAACCTCTACAAAAAGGTTAGTGTTTGGGTTGAAGTTCAATTTGTATGTCGTTTACATTGGCGTTACTCTTAACAGGCCTCAAATCGCTTAAAGATCTAATATTAGTATGGGATACAACTATATTTGTTAATATAATCATTTGATAATGTTTTACAATGGCTTGAATTGTTTATGTTTGACTTGGCTTTAAGGGCTCTTGGCTTAGGCAGGGATAATTTTAGTGGCGAATATTCGTAATATGGCGAAAATTTAATTTTATGAAAATTTGAAAAGGTAATTTTTTCGGAGCGGGTCGGTGTCCTATTCCCCTAATATTTACAGTATATATATTTTTTCAAGTCCACTTCGCCTACATTTGAAAACATCTCCTATATAAACCTAGGTGATTCACCAGGTAGTATACTACAGTACTACCACAAGTAGCGCTTACCAAATTACCAATACCGTGAACTCACATATTGTTAAGCACCAGAGATCACTGTTGACATGCAGTTGATGCACGACAAGGGTTTCACTTGATGCAAGGCAAGGGTTTCACTTAACGCACAACAAGGTTTTCAGTTGACGCGCGACAAGGTTTTCAGTTGACGCACGACAAGGTTTTCAGTTGATGCGCGATAGGGGTTTCAATTGACGCGTGACAAAGGTTTCGGTTGACGCGTGACAAGGGTTTCACTTGACGCGCGACAAAGGTTTTAGTTGACGCGTAACAAAGGTTTCAGTTGACGCACGACAAGGGTTTAGTTGACGTGCGATAGGGGTTTCAGTTGACACGCGATAGGGGTTTTAGTTGATGTGTGACAGGGGTTTCAGTTGACGTGCGACAAAGGTTTCAGTTGACACACGATAAGGGTTTCAGTTGGCACGCGACAGAGGTTTTCGGTTGACGCATGACAGAGACAGGTGATGGCTCATATATTGACATATATTAGCTAAGAAAATTATTTTTATATTATGGGTACCAATATTTTTTATTTTACCTCCCTAAACTGAACTGTCAATGCAATTTTCTCAACTTTGTCATTCTCTAAAACATCATATACCTCATGAAGCTCTGCTTATTACCTCCCCCTAAGGTTATGCCATCCAACTCTATCTTCCTATGCCAAGAATGTGGTTTCATACCTTGTTCTTCTATCATATAGCTGAGAAAACCTATCTAGCTTTGCCATGAACTGATATTTCAGTATTTGTAGTCCTTATTTACATGGAATGATGACTCACTTGCTCACCACCGTTTTCTCCTCTTTCCCATTTTTTTTACTATAAATAATAATTCTTCTCTTCTATCAATTTGTAACACCTTAGTCACATATTTGAGCATTTCAAGCAGCCCCCCCTCCTTTGTGTAGTCTTATTAGACCTGTAGGTCCACATTTCAGACATGTGAACTATAATTTTTGAGTTCAACCACCATTAACACCCTTGGACTGTGAAGTACTCTGTAAAAATTCCATTTGCTTGGCTATGCAAGAATTGTTATGAACTTGTTGGCTCCCATATGCCAACATATATTTCTCATCATCATCACTATGAGTCTTTATGCAAGAAATTAAGAATGAATAAAAATTCCATATCCTGTAATTTATAAAATTAAACAGATTTCAAAATAATCCATTTATTTTTAATCATCATGACCACCCTTTATGAATAACTTAATCCTTTTTGACACTCTACACACTTATTAGAAGCTTCATTTTAAGTCCACATTAACTCATATTAAGTTTTGCAAGTAATTTCACACTTAAATTAGGCAATTATCTCTGATCTTCACCTTCTTTATAGTATGTCCTATTTCCCATACTACCTTGATGAGTGATTATCACCTTTGATACCTCTCATGCATATAATGAAGACTATGGAACATCATTTTGGTTTAGTGATATTTTCATTTTTGAATTATCTTTAAGCCAACTGGTCATTTGCTTTATGACCAAACCGATTACATGAAAAATAATAGCTTTAAAAAGAATTATGAAACCTATTTCATATAATTTTTATCCTAGCTTCATTTTAAGACAATAGTAATTCATATTAAGTTTTGCAAGTAAGTTCACACTTGAAACAATTATCTCTGCTCTTCACCTTCTTTATTCGTAACTCATATTTCCCATACTACCTTGATGAGGCATTATCACCTTTTATACCTCTCATGCTTAAAATGAAGACTATGAAACATCATTTTGGTTTAGTGATATTTTTCATTTTCTGAAATGTCTTGGTAAGCCAACTCTCATTTGCGGTATGACCAAACTGATTACATGAAAAATAATAGCTATAAAAAGAATTATGAAACCTATTCATATAATTTTTATCCTAGCTTCATTTTAAGTCCACAGTAACTCATATTAAGTTGGCTAGCTCATTTTCCCTGGAAAGTCAACGCTCTCGGACACCATGTCGTTTGTTTGCTTCCCTTTCGTCGGACTTCGTGGCCAATTCAGAGAAATAACTGACTGCAATGCCATTGATCGTAATCGTCTCTCCATTGTTTTTAAATATTCTTTGCAGGAAGAGGCAGAAGCCATAAAAGCCATTATCGGTGATTCCTATCGCTTTTGTGCCCATCAACCAAGAACAGACTTTGATATTGCTTCAACTTTCGTCTCTTTCTGCCTCCTTCACCACGATCCTGCGAAGGTTGAACTCGTTGCTGTGGATATAATTTATGTTGTGCATCGGGTTAGATTGCACGACCAATTGGTGGATTTCTCTCTCCCAGATCCTCTTCTATGGGTAGAGGAAGTTGACGAGCAGGCTCTTGGCTCAAGTTGTGGCATGCAGTGGCTCTGCGGGCAGTATAGAGACATGGTCACATTCGCCCAAAGTTTCCACCCTTCTTTGGACCAACGTTTTCTTCCAGCAGTCGATGTCGACGCAACACTATTTCCGCTCCACTCGGCAATCGACCACCATAATGAACTCAAGGATAGAGCCGGTGTTGCCTTTGAGCTACTACTTAAGGTAGCACACGAGCGTGCAGGCTCTTCCTTGGGTTAGTCGGTTCGGCCTTTCTGTGCCTTTTGATGTTTCAGATGCAGACCTGTCCCTCTTTCTACGTCTTTCCACTTTCTTCTTCCTCTCCTCTCACATGTTTCTTCCTTCATCTCTCTTCATCTCTTCCTTATTTCTTCTTATTACTAGGGTGGGGGCCCTTACCCCTCTAGTTCATAGCTCCGGTCAAAAGCGTTTAACAATAAAAAAAAAGTTTTGCAAGTAAGTTCACACTTGAACAATTATCTCTGACCTTCACCTTCTTTATAGTACCTCATATTTCCCATACTACCTTGATGAGTGATTATCACCTTTGATACCTCTCATGCATATAATGAAGACTATGGAACATCATTTTGGTTTAGTGATATTTTTCATTTTTGAATTATCTTTAGGCCAACTCTCATTTGCTTTATGACCAATGTGATTACATGAAAAATAATAGCTATAAAAAGAAATATGAAACCTATTCATATAATTTTTATCATGTCTTCATTTTATGTCCACAATAACTCATATTAAGTTTTGCAAGTAAGTTCACACTTGAAACAATTATCTCTGATCTTCACCTTCTTTATAGTACCTCATATTTCCCATACTACCTTGATGAGTGATTATCACCTTTGATACCTCTCATGCATATAATGAAGACTATGGAACATCATTTTGGTTTAGTGATATTTTTCATTTTTGAATTATCTTTAAGCCAACTCTCATTTGCTTTATGACCAAACTGATTCATCTTATTGCTTTCATTTTTTATAGGAATTTAAAGAGCATCTGCATAGCTTTTTGGCTTGTTTGTGTTTGACATAGTTGGTTGCTCTTTTGGATCTACTTTTGAAGTCTTCTAGCTTTCTTAATATATAAGACCAGACTTATTGAATGGTGACCTCTGACAATTGATCATATCATTCAACATTTCAGTTATCTTCTCAAACTTCAAGCTACATTTAAAATAAGTAGACATTTTATTTAGTTGTTCCCTTATGGAGACAATCACAAATTCTAGCTTCTCACATGTGAGGGCTTCTTGACGCGCGCCAAAAGGGTTGGTTCTTTTGCTGGCACAGGATTCTGTTCAGAATAATGGAAGGTCCTCATAATGGGAAGACCCAAAAATGCATTCATTGAAATAAGTAAGAATTCTAAGAAGTCCTTGTTCAAGTATTTTGGAAAATCTCCTGAGACAAATATTGAAACTACCAACAACAATATAGTTGCCACAGGAATGAATCATAATACTGACTGTGTGGAAGGTATTATTGAGGTGGACATGCATTCTGCACAGTATCAAATAGATGACACCTATGATAATCTCATGCCAGATCCTGAAGATATAACTTTAGAGATGCCAGATCCTGAAGATATTCTTCCTGTTGGGGTGCAATCAGGAGTACATCAAGATATCACACATACAAATACTCAGCAAACTAGAACACAAAAATCAAGTTCAAATTCTTGTTCACCAAAGAGGAAAGCTGGTGATTGTGATATTGCTCAAAATTATACTCAAAAAAGTAAAACATTGAAAACGAACAAGAATATGTGGACCATTGGGAGGACATACAAGTTTGATTGGGCTGCCAAATTTCCTTTTATCGAACCTGTACAATCATCTAATCTAGAAGAGATCCCATCTGAATGTACATGTACAATATGTATGTGGAAATTGGGAAAGCAACAAAATATGCAACTGAAGCTGGACACTATAGAAAAACATTCTGGAAAACAATATTTGACTGTAACGGGGGCAGATGGCCAGAAGATCAAAAAACACAGGTGGAAAACTGAAAAAGAATGCATGCATGTTAAATACGCAGCGGATTATGAGGCAGAGCAGAAAAAACGCAGGCATCTCATGGAAAATGGAGGAACGATCACATCGCAAATTGGTAAGATGAAACAAACAAATCTCCATGCAAAACTCATACAATTCTTTACTTTATTTCACATACTAAAGAAAGGAAGACCGATAACGGATTTACTCGATTTCAAAGTTTTGTATCAGTATAATGGAATGCCGAACGTATCTCAGTCTCATTGGTCTGAAAGTAGTGGATGGGAAATGGCAAAATGCCTTTCCATGATAGAGAAGGAAGATTTGAAGGAGAATGTTAAAAAAAAAAATTTTATCTCTCTTTCAATTGATGAAGTGACAGCGGTCGACAACACTGCATGGGTATGTATCCACGTCTATACTTTAGAAAATCATATAAGGACACCTCATCTGTTGGGAATTATGAAAATGGTTGAAAACTGTAATGCCGAAAACCTACATAAAATAGTTGTTTCGCATTTGAAAGATATTGCTAGAATGATTGATTATGAAATTGCTACGAAGTTGGTATGTGTTGGAGCAAATGGTGCATCTGTCATGCAGGGTCACCGAACAGGGCTGTGTGTTAGATTACAAACAACAGTGGCCCCATATATGCTACCAATTCATTGTATGGCTCACAGAATGAATTTAGCGTATAAAATGGTAAGCAACTATGAAAATGTTGCTAAATTAGAAGACCTGTCGACACTAAAATTTTCTTCCGTAATTTTTATTTCGTTAATGTGTGTATTAGGAATAGGATGTTGTTAAGTATAATTAGTAGTAGCGTCCAATAGAAGATAATGGCACTGCCGGTACGATGCCGCCAATAATGTATAGTACGGTAATAGTCAAAAGTACAATAGGAATGTTGTGGTAAAAAGTAAATATTTGTCGTAAGTGGTTCGGTAATATTAAAATGTCAAAGTTAGGGTAAGTAGAGAAGTAGGGTCTACATGATTATGAATTATAAATATTATATTGGTAATAAGGACAAAGAGTGAGGTCATAAATATTTTGTGTATTTTATTTGTAAAAAGTCTAAAAATGTGGAACCCATGTGAAATGATAAGGTTTATCTTATCTTAAAAGATAAGCTTACATGTACAGATAAGAGTTAATGTATGGAATATGATTCGTCAAAGTAGATTTCTTATCCTATCTTAGAGATAAGATGGATAAGCCTGGAAGTTCTATAAATAGAGATGCCACCCTCCTCATTTAACATAGAAGGAAGTGGTGAGAAATATTGTATGAGTAAGTGTGTAAAGGAAGCCATCATTTTGAAGGTGTGTTAAAGAAGCCATTAAGAGGAGTAATTGTAAAGTTTCTCCCATAGTTATTATTGGAAGGCAAGTGAAGTCAGTAACACTTGAAGTACCTCATGGGTGAGATTGTAACAATTTCATGTTGATATTATAATTTACACTTATATTTTAGATTTATCATCATTCCTTCTTATCATAGTCTATGGTATTCTTGTGTTATGTTTGTTGTTGTGTTTCCAGATTCTATCCACCAAACTAAAAGTTGTTCATTAGTAAATAATCATAGCACGAGGAGTTCTCGGTAAAGAATTATCATAGTGCCGGATTGGTGATGACATTTTGGTTCCATTGTCGGGACCATTCCTCGTTGGTGGATTTTCTGGAGAGATATTCCCACTTAGTCAGAAAACATTTGGAGGGCAACCTTGTTTTTACTGTGCATAGTAGTTATTATGGTAAAGTCATTTTTTACCATGCATAGTATTTACTGCAGTAAAATCACTTTTTATTGTGAATAGTATTTACCGCAGCAACTTCACTTTTTACTGTGAATAGTGTTTACCACAGTAAAGTCATTTTTTACCGCAGTAAGTCAAGTTTTACCATAGTTTACCGTGGTCATTTTTATTTTATTGTAGAAAGGTGTAAAGTCACTTTCTATTATAGTGATTCCAATTATTTGTGCACATAAGTCTTGTTGATTGTACTTGTGGGTTGGTATTTCACTGTGGTTACTTTTGAAAATGGGGAAGATTCTTGTTTTTTCAGCCCAATCTAATGAAGATGCTTCCTCTTTCATTCAAGAGTTTAAACGATATTGTATTTGTAATGGCCTTATAAGAAGGGAACAATGGACTGAATTTTTCCCTACCTTTTTGGATGGTTCAGCCCTTAGGTGGTTTGAAACACTAGGTGATAATGTGAAAAACTCATGGGATTTATTAACTGAAAGTTTTCTTAAAGAATTTGGTGAACAACAGAAATATGCAGATCTCATGATCGATATCACAAAGTTATCCCAAGGAGAGAAGGAGAAGATAAGGGATTATCATGCTCATGTTCTAGAGCTAAGGAGAAAGCTCGATGCCCAACTTCGGAAGGAAGGATTAGCAGATGGGTTGATGAATGGCATGGATAATATCCTTTGTAAGCACTTTATTCTTGGGATGAAGCCAAAGATCAGACAACGAGTGAGGTATGACCACCCAGCAACCCTCAAATAAGCAAAAGAGATAACAAGAAGGCAAGAAGAAAGCATGGAAGAAGAGCCCAAATAAATTGTTGCTAAAGTAGAGCCTACACCAACACCTTTGGTCTAAAATTCACAACCACTCTCAGTGAGGACAAATCTTTCTCCTAGTACATCTACTGAGTATGAAGATATGCTCAGGAAGATGGCTCAGTTAACTATTAATCTTCTTCAAGGACAGGAATTTAGTTCTCATGGAGGAGATAGAGGTCCAAAAAGAAATATTTCTAAAGTTGTATGTTATGGTTATCATAAAAAGGGTCATTATAAGTATAATTTTCCAGATAGAGCTTCTACATTTGGTACAAGAGATAATGATAAAGGAAAAGCACCTGTGAATTCTTTTGATGTAGTAGATAAAAACATAAATAATGAAGCATATGTGTTTGTAACAAAAAGAAAGAAAGAAAAAGATAACCAAGATGAAAATGATCCTAAGAAGATGAAAGGAGAAACTAGTAAGAAACATAGGAGAAGAAAGTTAGGTGTGCAAGATTTTATGATTTCACAGGGACAAGGACCATACTCCATCTTAGAAGATCTGTCCAAAAGGCCTGTAAATATTACATATGGTCAACTCTTGGCTATGTCTTTTGAGAAGAGGCGGGAGCTGCGAAGTGGACTCAATGCTCGACGAAGGAAGGAGGTTGAGGTCCCTGTTTTGGAGGCAGAGGTGGATCCCTACGCTCCACAAGCTGAGGTATTATGTAATGGTATTTCAATTCATGATGTCTTAGATGGAGGTGTTGCAGTTAATGTAATGACCGAGTCTGTAATGAATATGTTGGGTTTAAAAATTGATCGCCCCTCAACACTTATGTTAAGGTCATTAAATAAGGGAAAAACTAAACCTAAAAGGTGTTGTTTCAAATGTGGCAATATCTGTTATGGGTATTGTATGTGTGGTAGACTTTTAGGTGATGAAAAATGGTACTGTTGCGTACCCAATGTTGTTGGGAAGACCATGGTTAAGGAGAGTTCATGCAAGAAACTACTGGAATGAAGGCTTCATGACACTTGGACATGGTAGAGAGAGGGTGAAGATAAACATGATCCCTCGGCATCATAAGACAGAACCTATGGATTCAAGTGATGAAACTGATGATTGGACATCCTTTGATTACTCTAGTACCAATGAAGTGGACACAGAAAATGAAGAAAGTGAGGTTGATGTTTCGGTCATGGATATCCTTCCAGTCACACCGACTCATGAACCCATATAATTATCTGAAGAAAAAATTGATGATTGTCTCCAACAAATAAAGATTGGTGATGTTGTGATGGAGAGTGAGAAGGAATCCTACCTCCAGCTCTTTCGAAGGTACATACACCTATTTACTTTTGATTACAAGGAACTCCGTCAAGTAAGTTGGGTAGAACATTCTATTGAGCTGGTAGATGGTGCTAAGCCCATAAATCAAATGCCATATAGAATGAATCCTAATTTTTCCAAGACTGTAAAAGAAGAAATAGATAAGTTGTTTGATACAGGATTCATATTTGCTGTGGAGAATTCAGAATGGGTTTCTCCCATTGTGATCTCAATAAAAAAGAATGGGAAGCTACGCATTTGTGTTGATTATAGGAAGCTCAATAAGGCAACAAAAAAGGATCATTACCCTCTTCCATTCTCATATCAGATCTTGGACGAAGTAGCTGATCAAGGAGTGCTATAGTTTTGCTGATGGATATAGTGAATACAACCAAGTTCGTATAGCGGAGAAAGATCAGTTGAAGACCACGTTCACCACTCCTTGGGGAACGTTTTCTTATAGAGTTATGCCTTTTGGGTTGTGTAATGCTCCGGCAACGTTCTAGCGTTTGATGAATAGGGTGTTTGAACCCTACATTGAGAACTTCATCAGAGTATTTCTGGATGATTTTTACATCTATGGGAGCAAGATGGACCACCTGCACCAGATGGAGACAACATTTCAAAGGTTAGATGAAGCACAAGCCTCACTAAACCCTACAAATTGTGTCTTTGGATGTTCTAAAGGTGTTTTGTTATGGCATGTTGTATCCAGAGATGGTATTGGTACTGATCCTGATAAAGTTTCAAAAATCAAAGAGTTACCATTTCCTATGAATAAAAGTAAGTTGAGATCATTTTTAGGCCATGTGGGTTACTATAGAAGGTTCATCAAGAATTTCTCAAAGATTGCATAGCCACTTACCCAGTTCTTGAAGAAGGATATTACTTATGAACCAAGAAATAAAGCGCATGAAGTTTTTGAACAACTGAAGGAAGCCCTGGTGTCTTCACCTGTTTTAAAGAATCCAGATTGGAGCAAGCCATTCATTGTGTATATTGATGCCTCAGATGCAGCACTAGGAAGTACTCTGAGCCAAAAGGATGAAAATGGGAATGATCATCCAGTTTACTTTGGGAGCAGACAAATGAGCAGTGCTGAGGTAAATTATACTGTAACTGAAAAAGAGGCTCTAGCTATCATTTTTGTTGTAAAGAAGTTTAGAAATTACTTGCTAGGGCAGAAATTTATAGTTGTAACAGATCATCAGGCTCTAAAATATATTGTAAATAAGCCTAACCCATCAGGGAGGATAGCAAGATGGATAATTTTGCTACAAGAATTTGAATTTGATATTATAGATAGGCCAGGAAAGAAGCATGTCAATGCAGATGCACTCTCTCGAGCCTATGATGGTTTAGGTTTATCTTGCGATGATGATGATTTCCTAGATGCAACATTGTTATCCCTTGACACAATCCCTAGTGAATACATAGATATTTGGAATTATCTGAATGAATTCAAGTTTCATGATGGCACCAATGCAAAGACTAAGAGGAAGATTACTCAAGCCAATCGTCCATATTCTATTCTGTATGGAGTATTATTTCGAATAGGACCTGATGGACAGTACAAGAGGGCAGTTGGCCGTGATCAAGGGAAGGAGCTGATAGAAGAATTTCACAATGGTACATGTGGAGGACACTTCTCCAGACAACTTACAGCAAGAAGGATCTTGGATGCAGGTTATCTCTGGCCCACTCTTTTTAGAGATTGTTATAATTACTGTAAGACATGTGATATTTGTCAAACACATGGTAACCGTAAGACTTCATCAGCTCCATTATGCCCTATTCTTCCACTTGGTCCCTTTGAAAAGTGGGGAATAGACATTGTAGGTCCACTTCCAACTACACCACGCTAAAATAAGTATATTGTAGTTGCCACAGATTATTTAACCAAGTGGGTTGAAGCTAGGCCATTGAAAATAACTTCCATAGATGAAATGGCAAGGTTCATATATGAACGCATTATCACCAGATTTGGTTGTCCATTAGAAATTGTAATAGATCAAGGAAGTCACTTCATTAATGAGGTGGTAGAAGCCCTAGTCAATAAATTTTCTATTAAGTACAGGAAGACAACAACATACAAGCCAAGCACAAATGGACAGGTGGAACGAACGAATTTTGTGTTGTGTTAAATTCTAGCAAAAGATGTAGCCTTGCAGGTACATAAGTGGGATAAAAGGATTCATATAGCATTGTGGGCATATAGGGCAACATCAAAGTTAGCAACATGATACTCCCCATTTCAGTTGGCTTATGACATTGATCCAGATCTTCCTATTGAGTTTGATATTCCCACTGTGAGAGTTATGAAAAATGAAAGGATGGATGAAAGTGATTTAGTAAAAGAAAGGTTGGTACATCTTAATTTGCTAGAGGAAATGAGGGAAATAGCAAAGGATACAAACTATAAGAAGAAAATGAAGTAGAAGGAATACTTTGATCAAAAGATCCGTTGGTCTCCATTTCATGTGAATGACTTAGTTCTAGTATATGATTCCAGATACAAAAAAGAAGACAGAAAATTTCTTCCAAAATGGATGGGGCCCTACAAAATAGCAATTGTGCATGAAAATGGTACATACCGACTGGAGGAATTGGATGGCACTCTCATTACGAAATGGGTCAACCACGACAAGTTAAAGATTTTCCAAGCATCAAAATAGTCTACTCCGAGGACGGAGTAGAAGCTAGGAAAGGGGAAAATGTCGACATTAAAATTTTCCTCTGTAATTTCTATTTCGTTAATGTGTGTATTAGGAATAGGATGTTGTTAAGTATAATTAGTAGTAGCATCTGATAGAAGATAACGGTGATGCTAGTATGACGCCGCCAATAATATATAGTACAGTAATAGTCAAAAGTACAATAGGAATGTTGTGGTAAAAAGTAAATATTTGTCGTAAGTGGTTCGGTAATGTTAAAATGTCAAAGTTAGGGTAAGTAGAGAAATAGGGTCTACATGATTAGGAATTAGAAATATTATATTGGTAATAAGGACAAAGAGTGAGGTCATAAATATTTTGTGTATTTTATTTGTAAAAAGTCTAAAAATGTGGAACCCATGTGAAATGATAAGGTTTATCTTATCTTAAAAGATAAGCTTACATGTACAGATAAGAGTTAATGTATGAAATATGATTCGTCAAAGTAGATTTTTTATCCTATCTTAGAGATAAGATGGATAAGCCTAAAAGTTCTATAAATAGAGAGGCCACCCTCCTCATTTAGCATAGAAGGAAGTAGTGAGAAATATTGTATGAGTAAGTGTGTAAAGGAAGCCATCATTTTGAAGGTGTGTTAAAGAAGCCATTAAGAGGTGTAATTGTAAAGTTTCTCCCATAGTTATTGTTGGAAGGCAAGTGAAGTCAGTAACACTTGAAGTACCTCATGGGTGAGATTGTAACAATTTCATGTTGATATTATAATTTACACTTATATTTTAGATTTATCATCATTCCTTCTTATCACAGTGTATGGTATTCTTGTGTTATGTTTGTTGTTTTGTTTCCAGATTCCATCCACCAAACTAAAAGTTGTGCATTAGTAAATAATCATAGCACGAGGAGTTCCCAGTAAAGAATTATCATAGTGCCGGATTGGTGATGACAGATCTAATAAGAGAACTTCATGCCTATATGGCAAGTAGCCCAAAGCGATTTCTTGAGTTCCAGAAATTCGCAATTGGAATTACAGACAGAAAAAAACTTTTAAAGGATGTCGAGACTAGATGGATCTCTTTGTATGAACTTGCATGCATAGTTCATGAGGAGTATCCTTCGTTGGTTGGTCTCATGCACAAATATCGTCATGAAGTTGATAGGGCGAGGGACTTGTTGTTCCATTTAACTAATTTGGAGACATTGCTTACATTGGTTGGTATTCTTCCAATGTTAAAGGAGATCAATACACTGATGGAGCATGCACAGGATAGATTAATCTACCTTGTGGATTTTATATGGAAGAGGAATATGGTATGTCAAAGTCTTGATATATTGTACAGTTTCCAAGATAGTTTTGATGCACCTGTTTTTGAGAATTGGAAAGTTTTATTAGATCTTAAAAATCCCAGCAACTTTTTAAGATTTAATATCCACGATCACCTCTGTATCACTATTAATGGGAGGGAAATAACACTGCACATTTTACAAAAACGTCAAGATATTACAAGATTGGAATGAGAAGATGTTCCCATAACACGTAATCTCTTTGAGTCTATTATAGTTGAAATAAGAATAGAGCTAAAAAAAAGTCAAAATCATTATCATCAGAAATTAAAGAACATTTCTGCAAAGATAAAATTCTTGAAGCCATGGGTGTGATGAATCTTAATTTTTGGAATACTGACTTTGTAAGAAAGCATTTCCATAAATCCATGGGTACAATAATGGAACAATTCACAAAGAATTCAAAGCTCAAGGGTATGGAAATCAAAGGTATACTGAATGCTAATTTGTTAAAGTTTCAATCAACAAATTTCACAACAACAATGAGGAATCAATATAAAATTTTAGACAAACCATCTGAAAGTGGTGCTATTACAAAGCTATGGCGAGGAATCTATCAAAGTTCTATCTTACAAGAAGATATCAGTGAATATTTCAGATTATATGAGTTATGCCAAACAATGATTTTGGGGTCTATGGAGGACGAAAGGGTTTTTAGTGCATTATTATTTATAAAATCAAAACAGAGAAACAAGTTAGATAAAAATCTGGAAAGTTGCATGAGGTGTTATGTATCTCGCTACTCCATGGAAAAGTTTCATTTTGACAGAGCAATTGCGTATTAGAATTCCCTTTGCAAAAGAAGAGGTGTGAATAATACAATTACAAGTGCAACTGTTCACAACGATAAGAGTGGAATTGGCGCATCGTCACACTCTACAAAAGAGAACCTTGAGTTTGAAGAAGCTATTGATAATGGATTGTTTCAACTTTAAATAGGTATCTTCTTTACCTTAATCTTATTATTTGTCACTTTACATTTTTTTCAGCTCTTGTTATCATTAAAGATGTTACATGTCTATAAATTTAAATTTATTTAACTACAATCTTTTTATTTTTTTTGAAAACGTGGGTTGACATCCATCCAAGGAAGCTAGTACATCTCGGGACTGACAATGTCAGGCAACTCACCCATAGATCTACTAATCCATTTATCGTGTTGAGTTTTCTTAAAACACAGATCTAGCACATTACTAGTGGCAGTGATGATTTCAACTTTAAATAGGTATCTTCTTCACCTTAATCTTATTGTTTGTTACTTTACATTTTTTTCAGCTCTTGACACTTCTTATCAATAAAGATGTTAAAGGTCTATATATTTACATTTATTTAAATGCAATCTTTTTTATTTTTCTTGAAAACATGGGTTGACATCCATCCGAGGAAGCTGGTACTTCTCAGGACTGACAATGTCAGGCAACTCACCCATCTATCTACTAATCCATTTCTCGTGTTGAGTTTTCTTTAAACACAGATCTCACACATTACCAGTGGCAGTGATGATTTCAACTTTAAATAGGTATCTTCTTCACCTTAATCTTATTGTTTATTACTTTACATTTTTTCAGCTCTTGACACTTGTTATCATTAAAGATGTTAAAGGTCTATATATTTACATTTATTTCAATACAATCTTTTTATTTTTCTTGAAAACATGGGTTGACATCTATATCCATTTTAACACATTCCATTTATTTATCATCTATATCCATTCTATTGACATCATGATCATATCATTACAAGTATAGAGAAAAAGAATTATCTTAAAACAAGTTTAAATGTCTAGAGAAGAAGAATTATCGTGCTTGAAGCTAAATCTACGTCCACATAAAATTGATCATCATCCATATAAATCATATAATTATCATTATCATCATTCATCATCATTTATCATCATTCCATGTTTTTAAAACAATTATCCATGGACCATTATCATCATTCATCATCATCTATATCCATCTATAACATTCATCATCTACGTCCACATACAATTCATGATAATGCAAGTAAACAAGAAACATACGTCATCATGATTCATCCCTATCTAATGCAATGACCATTAAGAGTAAACCAAAAAGCATAAACTCCATATACAATCTAAATTTTTTTTATCAAATCCATATGCAATCAAAATTAAAGATTATATAGTATTTCAAATTTTAAAAGGCTATCAAATCCATATAATTAAATTCAAATACCACACTCAATAATAAAAGTTTCCACACTCATATAATTTTCAAATATAGACTCAATATTTAAAGTTTCCACACTCAATAATAAAAGTTTCAACCCTCTATTTGCCAATGGGTTCCCTCTTTTGTTGTACCCATTTCAACTCCTGTGCTTCTTTCCTCAATCGTTTCTTCCCCTGTGGCTGTACCCCTTTCCCCAACAGCAGAAATAACCCCAGAACTTATAAGATCTTCTGCAACAATGTCCAGATTTTTTAAAATTCTTTCTTCTTGGTTTGTCACATCTCCATGGGACAACAAATTTGGATCAGCTGCTGCCTTAGCTTTGAATAATATTTCAGGGTCGAAGCCGTGCTCTTTAATTATCTGCTTTAGTGTATTGTTTTGTTTGTTAACCAAAACAATATTTTCCTTCAAATTCTTCACTGCGGATAAACTGTTCTTTGCTGTTTCCAAGTGAACTTGGAATACCTTTACTTGACTCTTCAAATTTTCATATTTCAACTTGATAAAAAGAGTAATGTCAATTCAACATATTACTAAAAAATGGAAATTTCAAATTAACAATAAAAATTGTTTGCAAGTGATAGTACTTACAACCGCTCTATCTCTCTCGGCATTTGCAACTACTACCAGATCCTTGTCCTTGGACCATTTGTTGAAATATGCATGGGCCTCAACACTGATATTTTCCAATTTGTTTAATATCTTATCCAAAATGTCATCTTTATAGTTGTTATACGTGATAGTTCCACTTCTTACTTGGGTAAGTAAGGAATCCATCTTCGCAGGTTGATTTCGGACTGCAACATATAAACTATCTCTTTACCAATGATTTTCAAAACGACTAATTATCTCATTGATAAGAACTTTAGCCCTTCTCTCCCATTCTATGAGTTGATTGATATGTGGTAGAATAAACTCCTGGACATGGCCTTGACAATCATTACCAATTAAGTTCTCTAAAGGAAAAGGTAGCAACTGTTCACTATCTATATCTAATGAAGATGATCTTGTTGGAGAAGTATGGGGGATTTCGACTAGATCAACTACTAGTGGTTTCTGCCTTTGGGTGGGCTGATCTTGTTTGTGATAAAATTAATCAAGATTCAGATAAATAAATTTAAATTTAAATGTAACTCAATATTGTAAAGCATGTTGAAATTGAAGTATACCTGCTGGCCTTGAATCATCTCACGGGTATCAAAAAAACCAGTTGGGTCATTGCTATCAATGCCCAAATAATCTTCATCTAAATTTATATTATTCAAGACCAATATGCCTATTGCACTAGGCAAGCCACCAAGTGAGAGTGTTGGAATTCAAAAGGAGGAGGCAATGTTTAGTGTCCTGCTAAGGGCCGGAGCAATTGGCATGCGTTTACCAATATTCTTTTTTTGTTGTTCCTCTGGTTGGCATTTTAAAAATTATTGGTTGAGGGGGGGTCGGTGCCTTTATTTGAACAGAAGGATTGCAATGCGTTGAAAAGTTCAAGAAAAAACATTAAAAACTAGAAAACAATCCAAAAAGGCAAAAACTATGAAATTACACGTAGTATTCAAAAGTTGTACCTTGTTGTCGAGGGGTAGTTTTTCACGGTGCTAAGGGTGGCTGTGTAGGAGTAGTATTAGGTGGTTGTTGAGGAGATACGAATGCATGCGACTGTACGGAGTGAGTTGGAGAAGAAGTTTGAGTTTCTGAAACACAAGTATGGTCCAAAGTCCCTGCAATGTCATCAACATTGAATGTTATGTCAATTCTATTGGTTAAAATTTAAATTGGAAAATAAAAATACAAATTTGGAATTTAAAATAATATATGAGAAGGTATTACTTCTTTGGCGTTTAACGATTTCAAACTGTTGAGGGTTCGGAGAGGAGTGAGCTTCCATTTTAGATTGGGAGTCTCCCGAAGCCTCAGCATGTTGTTGGCCTCTTCCTCTTGATAACGCCTTTTTTCACAAAAGGGCTTCAATAAATCTTCTTTGCAAACCGTAAATTATTAATAATTGTGCAGTGTAATGTCGAAAATTGAAATACAAACTAAATAGTTTATACCTATTGTTCTTCAAATGGAATTGACAACTTCATCAACTCCCCGTCAGTGTAAGTAGGAATTGGTTTGTCTTTTAAATTTAAAAGTGCCTCGTAATAAAGGCCGAGGATATAGTTTGTGGAATAAATAAAAGGTTTTTCTGAAATCTTTGAATTTGTTATTTCAGTTCTTTTTTTATATAGATAGGTGCACCAATCAAATTTTTGTTTTGAGATAGTGGCAACTATGTAGGCAATCGCCCAGTTTGGTATATCTGTTTGCCTACCCTGTAACACTATTCTGGATTGAAAAAATGAAAACACTGTAGCAAGAAAGTTGTGTGCAATTGCTTCCGTATCCACACCATGCCTGGATTTATTGACATGAGCTGCAAATGCCAAACAATGAGAATTAATATAAATTTATAACACCAAATTGTATCACAATAAAAAACAGAATAAAAATGATGAATGAAAATGAATTATACTTACAATCAACATGGAAACCGAACGTTGATTCGAGATATTTCTTGTCCTCTTCTAGGAGTATTACCTGCGTTGTAACAACTGGTAAATTTCTGAATGGAAGGACCGTAAACTGATGGATGTCATTTGCTTGTGTATTGAATTGAAACATTTGGTCGTCGTTCAGTGTCACATAAAACAGGTCTCCTTTGTATTGTAGGATGAGAGAAGGTAATTCAAAATATTTGGATCTATTTCAAAATGGGGCATGGCAATGAGCCCACTAAACTCACACGCATCCATCAAATCTTTATATTTGGGAGACACCTTTAAAACAACAACTATGTGGGGGCACAATGGATTCCTATAGATGATCTTGCCCATGGATTGCATTGGATTCTCTTGATTTTTGTCCTGAGCTTGCGGTTGGGAAGCACTTGAAGTCACCATTGTAATTTGTGCTTGTGTCATTGACAATGAGGGATACCTGCAACAAAATCGAGAGTCGGAAAGTGTGAAAAATAACCGGTGGGAGACTATTTATAGGCCAAATAAAGCGTCAATGGCCTTCATTAACGTACGTCAATGAAAACCATTGACTCACGTCAATAGCCTTCGTTGATGTTCGTCAATGGCCTCTATTGACGCACGTCAATGGACTATATTGATGCGCGTTACTGCATTCCATTAATGCGTGTCAACGAAGTCCATTGACACGTGTCAATAGGTCCCATCGACGTGCGTCAATGGGCTCTGTTGACGCACGACAATGGACTCTATTGACACACGTCAACCAATCCCATTGACACGTGTTAATGGTCTCCATTGACGTGTGACAATGGACTCCATTGATGCGCATCAATGGTCTCCATTGACACGTGACAATGGACTCCATTGACGGGCGTCAATGTTCTTTGATATTCATTTGTGCTCTGTTGTGAGATCTACACTCTTCGCAACCAACTTAGATGGCTATGGTGGACTCATCGTTGCAGTCACTTGAGATTAGAGTCGATCCTCAACCTGATCAACCGCTACCTGATCCTCAGTCACTTGAGATCAGATTTGATCCTCAACTTGATCAATCGCTAGATGAAAAAATCACTACAACAGGGAAACAAAAGTGGAAATACATTCAGTTTTTGCTTGCATCCCTAGGAATCTCTATCACTGTTATTTTTAGCGATGAAAGGTTTGTGTCGCTGACTCTAGTACTATCTCTGATGTCAATATGGGCTATCTGTATAATTTTAGGACTGCCCTTTTATTTGGTGTATAAGAAGATTATACATGAGGCGCAATTAAGGCTGAATTATAATGATATTCTTAATCATTCTCAAAAAGTAGCAGTGACTGATAGGAAGAACCAGATAATTTTTCTGGTCATATCTGCGTGCTTGATGTTCGTGTTATTTGTTTCCGTTGGCATCAATGATCTCATGAAACACAACAAAAATTAGATACATCTCCTTTCTATCACGAGTCACCCAGGTTCAAAACGTTGAACAAGTTTCGGCTCTATTAGTTGATTATGTTGTGGTTTTCTCTGTCCTAATATCATTTCTTCATATGTATACATACAGTACCGTCGTTGTATAGTTAGTTTGTTATAGATGGTAAAAAAATATTTAATGTTTACATATTCATTTTTTCCCAAAAAATTAATGTTGCACTAATCAATTTGAAGATCCATAAACATTATTAAAGTTTATGAGAATATTAAAGAATAATTTTAAATTACAATTTTAAAACAAATTTGAAGAAAATGATAAAAATGAATCACTCAATGCAAACTTGCAATTATGTAGAAAATGAGTTCTATTTCCAACTTTTGACTTCTAAGCTTGTAAAACCAATATTCTAATTTCACCATTGTTTCAAAATCTCAAATCCTAATATCGTTTCTTCATATGTATACATATAGTACCGTCGTTGTATAGTTAGTTTGTTATAGATGGTAAAAATATATTTAATGTCTATAGCTGGTATACTTTAGATATAGTTTTCTACATATTCATTTTTCCCAAAAAAATAATGTTGCACTAATCAATTTGAAGATCCATAAACATTATTAAACACGTCAACGGGCTCTGTTGACACACGTCAATGGGCTCTGTTGACGCACGTCAAAGGAGTCCATTGACACGCATCAGTAGAGTCTATTGATGCGCGTCAACAGAGTCTATCGATGTGTGTCAGTGGCCTCTGTTGACGTTGTGTTGACGCACGTCAGTGGCCTCGTTTGACGCTATGTTGACACGCGTCAAGGATGGTGATTAATGTTATATTGTCACGCGTTGAAGGTGCATTGATGTCTAGAACTCTGATTTTTCTGGCTCGAAAAACTTGGTGAAAATTAGGTTTTGGAATACTGTCAAATTCACCTTTCACTGAAATTGGTTCCGGGGATATTCACCAGGTATTTTCCACCTATAATTTTCTAGAGGTGTCTTAAAATGAACCCTGGGCTTAGGAATCTTGACTCTTAAACCTGGTTTGGAATGCTTTAGACCTATGTTTAAAAGGCAGGGAGTTGTTGGAAAAATACCTTTAAAGATTATGGTTTTATGGCATATAATGGTTGCATGAGTTGCATATAATAGTGTTGTTAAATCAACCTTATAGGCATTTAAGAAAATTTCAATGACAAGTTTAAAGCCAACAACAAAATGACTAGCATTTGATCTGGATTGAGGTGCAATTTGGTGGACAACCCACTAACAATGGTGTTTAATGTGTCATAACAATAAAATTCACAATGAAAGAGTTGTAAACACAAACAAATTTTATTGCAACTCTAAATGATTACAAATTGGCAAACTCCATAAGAGAGATGTATGCTCAGAGATCCATCCCTTTATTCAAAACAAGTTGTTTTATAGCTATACAAGGAGAATGTGAAAAGAGCTACTGAAAATAGAATATGAAGGGTTCTGAATGGGAACCAAAAGGTCATCCTACATGAAGACCATTCATATCCACCTTAGGGATGGATTCAAAAATACAAAAGTGGACAAAATTGAATTTTATTCTATTATTACTATTAATTATTTTAGTGGCCCTTGTCATGGTCATATCTCCTAGCATGTTAACCCATTTTGTGAACCATAAGAACTATTGGAAAGAGCATGAAACAAACTTGATGAGTGCAATTTTGATGACAATTACCATTTGTTTCATTGTTGTTATCACCAAAACTCCATAAATGCTGTGAAGACCCTAAAAAATGTAAAATACTAAAAATTACTAAAAATAGATTTTCAAGACATTCCAAAAAAGTTTTTCCAAAATCCTTTTCTAGATCAAACATCCTCTAAGCCAACATGGATAGGAGCATGGAACAAAGAAATAAATCAGAATATCTTAATAGACAATAGTATGGAGGGGAGGTTTGTTAATAACATGATACAACACAAAATGTTCCCAAATACCATTTAAAAATGCATTAGGCTATAACTAGTCAGTTCCCACTACTTGGATTTAATATTTAGGTTGTAGGTTTAACAATATTCACATTGTTTCACCAACTCAAAAAATTGAATCCAGAATGTGATTTCAGGTTAATTAAACCACATAAAAGACATGTACAACTACCAAACAGGTATACTGCAACAATCACCTTCACTCTCAACGTGGGAAAACAACCACTCAACTTCTCAACACCCTCTTCTTTAGGGAATCAATGTTGGTTCCCTCGTACGTATTAAGGAACTTGACTAGATCACGTAGACATATCCTCATGAACAATCAAGTTTAAACAACATGAATTTCATTGGGGAAGCAAGTTCATCTCCTCGGGTATTGTTTCGACAACCCATTAGCATGCAATCGGACCAACTCCCACAACTAGATGAGTAATACTTAGCACGATATGCTAGGAGTGAAAAATGCCTCCAAAATATGAACCGAGCTTTTGATAGGTTGCAAGGACAAGGTGATGTTCTGCTCCAAAACAATAACTCTACCCCTCCACCAACCGAAAATTTTGCTAACGAGGGGTGGAAACATAGTGAACAATTCATAACAAGATACCACACTCCTCAACAACCTCCAAGAGTTAAATGAAAAGTACCTAAGAAAAGTACTGCCCCATCAATGGGTGACATCATCTTGGTGTCGGTAGACAAAGTCAAGGAGCTAGAGCTTGCCCAAAATGCTCAAAGTTCATACGCAGGGCAAACAAGAACTTCTCCCTATCCGCATAATTACAGACAAATACCTACAACATAGAATCCTCCAGTTTATACGGGTACTCCAAACCCTAGAGATTTGCTGATTGGGACAGGCACCTTGGGTATTCCCCCTCACGCCACATATGGATATCTATAATAGGCACCATCCGAAAGTGTGTTCTCAAATGCCATACTAGCTAGAAATGCAACATTCCCTGGATTCGTGCCTTTGATTCCATATCAAAGTAATCAACCCACCTACGTACACATGTATTCTAAATCTCCGCAGGGGAATATGTACACTTACCCAGGTCCATATGGACAGCCACAGGGAATGTCATGCACCCCAAAAAATGTTTACAATGTCCCATTTCAGCAACCGATGTAACCTCCGCCTCCCCAACAAGGATCTTAAATGGTGGAAACGTATGCAATGGGGACCTATTCTAAATATCTTAAGGAGCCTCTGGACTTCTCCATCCAGACAGCCATGCTCCCAAGACCCTCTCTCGATCTTTCGAAATTCAAAGTGGAGAGTGATCCCAACACCCACATCAAAGCTTACGCAACGACCATTCGAGAGATGCTCCCATGGGATGCAGTTATGAATATTTTCCTTTAGACGTTAGAAGGTATTGCTCTCAATTGGTATTATAGGATACCATAGGCTTCAATACACTCCTTCAAGAAACTCCTATCAGAATTTACTAAGGCTTTTGATATGAACAAACTTTTGAGAACATGAATAAGGGAATTCCTTCATATCAAGCAAGAGCACAACGAGTCTGTAACCCACTTGATTCAAAGGTGGTGGCATGTTCTCTACTCCTCTACAAGCACTGCAAATATGGATCAGACGGAGCTTTGTGATTTGTTCCTCCACTCCCTCAATAGGGAGACAAAGGAAGAAGTTCAAAAGTCCCTACTAAGGAACTATGAAGAGGTGCTAGAGGGTGCTCTTCGAATTGACCAAGCAACCATTGACAACGGTCGTAAGACTTATGGAGCAAATGGAAGGTTAGTCACTCCTAACCAAAATAACCCCAGTTACTCCAATAGTACAAGCAATAATCAAGGGCCCAAGGTCCTTAATAAGAACTGTGGGGTCACGACGGATGGTGTCACTAACTAGCCCAAGAAGCCTAATGTTGTTATCCCTCCCAATATGAATACTACCAATAACAACAACAATGGTAATAATTAGAGAAACAATAACTTCTCGCCCTCAGTCAATGTTGTAGATTTTAACCGTCAACAACAATAACAACAACCACCTCAGACAATCAAGAAAAATGTAGACCCAAGGCCCTAACCAATACCCATAGGCAGGTATCCAAACCAATTCCAAAACCAAGGGAAAGGGTTCCCAAATTTTAACTATAACAATCAACAGTTGAACAATAATCATAATTTCAGACCACAACAAGGCGCAAACCAAAGGCCTCGAGATTATGATCCTTATTTATATTGCGGTTTCCATAGGGTTCGTGGGCATGATGTAAGAACATGTCATGTGATTGTAACAAGTTTCTACAACGTTTTCTAGAAGGATCAAAGACAGTTATTTGTTGACATGTTTTTGGCAAACCCAATAGCGCCAACTCAGAACACTTACATGGGACCGGTATCCCCACAGAACACACCACTCAGAATATTTAATGATCCTCTCCCCACACGTCCAAAGGACGGTAGAATAGATCCTAATGGTTCGAACAAAGGTATTGTAATAGGGACCCATGATCGTGAAGCCTCAACTTTGTTAAACCCACAAGTGGCACCTCCTTTGGATGGTCACCAACAAATGAAAATTGTGGGGTTGGTGGAGTTGGACACTGAACCTCAGATTAACACTACCACTAGAACCAAAGATTATTCTTCGTATCCAATCCCGATCTACCCAACTATATCAGATTACATTCATGATACGTTAGGCAAGCCAGTAGGAGCTTATGACTTGATTAGTGATCTAACCAAGACCTTCTCTCACATTTCTTTCTTGGATCTATTGAAGAATTCCCCTACTAGAAAGCCACTCTATTAGAAGTGCTAGGTCTTGGCCATTTGATTAACATCACCCCTCCTCTAGAGGCACTAGATAAACCATGTGGAATTTGATGTCTATCCTCCAGGGTAGCCTAAAAGAGATGTTGGATTCATATTTGACATCATTAAGATGCCCATGGATGCTAAAATAGCTCGTAGAGGTGATCCGACATTGTTTTTTACAAGTCTAGATTTACAACAACTATGTAAAGCATGTGATGATTGATGATGGGGCATTGGTTAACATAGTCCCCTTCTCTTTCCTTCAAAATCTAGGTTACAAAGAGACCAATTGCTCTTCAACGTGAAATACACTGAGAGGCTATGATAGCCTCAAAGCAACATCTATCAGAACTATAGTGTTGTCAGTCACCCTCGGGCCTAAGATGGTTTTAACCGAGTTTTATATTATAGATCAGGAAACCAACTATAATATGATCCTTGGCCATCCTTGGATTCATCACATGAAGGTGATTCCCTCCACTTTGTTTTAGGAAGTCAGGTTCCTACATTTAGGGAAGGTCTTTGTGGCAGGGTGATCCAAAACCCTTTGACATACACCTAGCTAACTTGAAAAAGAGGTCAGGGATCCACTCTGAGTTTGAGCTTCCTACAAATCAGTTAAATAAACCTACAAGCTCAGTACCAGAGGAAAATCTGGTTCCTACAATAGAATTAGAAGTCACGGGTTTGATCGAAGGCATTCTGATAGTCAAAGATGAAACCATCATCATAGAGACAGTGTTCGTTGGGAACCACAGTGAAGATTGTTGAGCTATTGGAGAAGGATTTACCTATCCTCCTTCCTTTCAATTCTATGGGTATGGGACATACTTTAGGACTCGGTTCTCTTCCAGCAGATGAAGTTTGTATGGTTGAAGTAACTGAGGTAAAAGAAGAGGATGCAAAGGATGATCCAACATCCATTTTTCCAAGTAACTGTTGGACTCTCCATTTTGATGGAGCCAAGTGTCGTTTTGGTGTCAGGGGAAGGTGTGATTCTTACCTCTCCCGAGGGAAGGATTTTTCCTTTTTCCTTCAAGTTAAACTTTGAATGTACGAATAATGGGGCTGAATACAAAGCCCTTCTACTTGGTCTCATTGTAGCCAAAAGAATGGGTGCTCTTAATATTAGGGTGTTGGGTGATTCACAACTTGTTGTAAATTAGATATCTGAGGTATATGAGACTAGAGTTGAGCATTTACAACTCTACAAAACAACAGTGTTAAATCTAACAAAAGGGGTTTGACTTCATATCAATTGAAGAAATTCCATGAGAGCAGAACCTCCTCACAGACTCAATAGAAACTTTCGCTTCTCATTTTACTCCAAGCAGTGAGTTGGAAGATACAAACTTCACGGTCTCAGTTCATGTTGAACCTTTGGTTTGTAAGACACCGATAACTCCAATGTTGACATACATAGAAACTGAGAGTGAGTCTGTCATTGCAGATCATGTTGACATTGACAAAGAAACTCTAGGATATCTAAATTCTCTTGCAGAATTACATCTTACTCATCACGAGGTTGATATTTCCCTAATTCCACACTCTTCTTCCTATTTTGGAAATCCCATGATAGAATCTTCCCCTGGGAAGGAACTCAAAATTTATGAGGTAGGAGAAGAGGGGGATTTAGAGTTACCTCTAGCCTCAGCCTGAGTTTGAGGAAGGAAATGCCTCCTTAATCAAGGGAACGATCGATATAAACATCGAGACCGAGGAAGAACCAAAAATATTGAAACTAGGATCCTCTTTAACTCTTGAGGAAGTTGAAATACATACCCGTATCCTCAAAGAGCATCAAAGAGCTTTCACATTTAGCTACAAGGAAATGATGGGAATTGCATCACACATTACAGTGCACAATCTTGTCACCAAGCCAGATGCTAAGCCAATTAAGAAAAAGTCAAGGCCCATGAAGCCAAAGGTGGCCCTCATGGTGAAGGAAGAAGTGATGAAACTCCTCCAGGTAGGGTTCATCAAGCCAGTTGACTACTCACAGTGGGTGTCTAATATCATCCCCATTCCCTAAAAAGAATGGAAAGATCCATATTTGTATAGACTTTTAGGGATATCAACAAGGCTTGTCCCAAAGATGATTTCCCATTACCATCCATCGATGTTATTGTCGACACAACAAACTAGTTTTGAGTTTTTGTCTCTCATGGATGGGTTTTCTGGGTACAATCAAATCAAAATCTCTGAGGAAGATCAGGCCAAAACTACATTCATAACTCCTTGGGGAACTTATTGTTATGTTGTTATGTCATTCGGGCTTAAGAATGTTGGTGCCACATACCAACGGTGATGACTTATATATTTCATGATCTTATACATAATATTGTGGAATCCTATGTGGATGACCTTCTGGCTAAGGCCAGAAAATGTTGCGATCACCTAGAGGTGCTTCGTATCATCCTTTCTCGCTTAATCGAATACAACATCACATTGAATCTAGAAAAATGTGTGTTCAGGTGTAACAAGGAGGAAATATTTTGGGATACATCATATCTTCATGAGGGATTGATGTGGACCTAGCCAAAATCCGAGTTGTACTTGGAAATGACTCCACCATCAGACGAGTCTGGCATCAGATATTTTCTTGGAAAACTCGGTGCAATCCAAAGGTTTATCCCTGATTTGACCTTTTCTATTCACCCAATCAACAATTTGTTGAAAAAGGATTGCAACATTGATTAGATGGAAGAATGTAATGAGGCATTTGATTCAGTTAAATGGTTCTTGTTGTCTCCTCCCACACTCATGCCACCTAGGTCAGATCACCCCTTGATCCTATATTCATGAGCTACGGATGTCTCATTAGCTTGCATGTTGGCTCAAGAAGATGATGATAAAAGAGAGCGTGTAGTCTATTTCATTAGTCAGACACTACTTGATTATGAGACACGTTATACATAAGTAGAGAAGGAATGCCTTGCTATAGTCTTCATGACAAAATGCTTAAGACATTACATGTTAAACCAAGAAACAAGGGTTATTGTTAAATCAGATCACCTGTGGACATTTCTCACACAAGGATCCTTATCTAAGAAGGTTGGACGCTTCATAACTCTGATGGGTGAGTTTGAGTTAACATTTTTTAATCAGAAATCCATCAAAGGAAAAATCATTGCAGACTGGTTGGCTGACAACCCGTTAGATGGAGGTGATCTGGTAAATTTAGACTTTCCCAATGAGTGTGTGTATTTTTTTGAAACTAAGCCACCCATTTTTGTGTGTCCATGGTACACTGATATCATTAATTTCATAGTGGACCATACATATCCAGAAGGGGAAACCTCATAGCAAATAAGACGATGGTTGCATATAATAACCACCAAGTATGTCATCTTGGAGCAAGTGCTCTATCGTAGAGCCTTTGATGGAATGTTGCTAAGATGCGTTGACAAGGAAGAATCTGAAAAAATTCTTTATGAATCACATAGTGGAGTATGTGGAGGTCACTTCAGTGGCCATGCCACTACTTGAAAATACATCAGATGGGCTATTTATAGCCCACTCTAGAGCATGACATGGTAGAGTTTGTGTGTAAATGCCATAAATGTCAAGAGTTCTCCCATGAGATCCACATACCGGCATAGGCTCTACAACCAATTGCAACACCATGGCCCTTTTCCACATGGGGACTAGATTTGATAGGGAAATTCTCTCCCTCATCAACAGATGGTCATAACTTCATAATCACGGCCACATAGTACTTTACCAAGTGGGTAGAAGCCATGCCTCTTACCACTGTGCCTAGATCAGTAATCACAAAGTTCATTCTGAACCAAATTATTTGTAGGTACGGGGTCCCACAAGTCATTATCTCGGATAATGGCACATCCTTTAAAAATGATGAGGTACGTGAGCTATGTGAGAAATTCAAAATAAGTCACCACATGGCCTCTCTTTATTATCCTCAGGCCAATGGACAGGCTGAGGCTACAAACAAGACATTGAAGTCTATTCTCCTTAAGACCATCAAGGAAAACAAGTGAGATTGGCATTTAAATATTTTTTCTAGCCTTGTGGGCCTATCAGACATCGGTAAGAATGCCGACAAGGGAAACCCCCTTTTCTTTGGTATTTGGTGCAGAAGTGGTTTTACCACTCGAATTCGAGATACCTAGTCTCTTGTATATCATTGCAAGGAATTATGGGAGAAGAAGGCTATCAAGAAGTGACTCTCTCAGCTAGAAAGTCTTGATGAGGCTAGACTCAATGTTGAACAATGGCATAGCATTTACGTTGACCGGATGGCTCATAGCAATACAACAAGAAAGTCTATGAGCATGAAATATATGAGGGAGATTTGGTTCTAAGACTTGACATCTGAATAGACAAAAATACCGACGAAGGAAGGAAATTCAGACCCAGGTGGTTGGGTCCATATTGAGTAATAGAAGACTACAAAAATGGGGCATTTCACCTGTGTACACTAGAGGGTGAGGAGTTTAACGAATCTGTGAACTCTCTTCACCTGAAAAGGTATTACACATGATCCATTAGCATTTTCATATGTACATTACTACATCTGCATTGCATTTTCATCTGCCAGTTCATTTTGTAAAATTTGTGATCAAGGGACTTATTCTTATAGAAATTCCTAAAAGCTTCTAAAACATATTGGCAAAACATTCAAATCATACCTCTACAAATCTCCACAGTGTCATCAATTGTTTCCAAATCATTTCATCAATTCAAACAGGATAAGACAAAGTTTTTAACCGTAACCATACCAAGGCCTGCATACTTGGTTCTACTTATAGTCTCTTTCTAGATTAGGTGTCTTTGCCTATAGTCTGTTCTAGAAGCTTCATGGTGTCGCATCTATCCCATAAACATCTCTTTGGAAATAAGAACATTCTAGCCATTTTTCCTAGATAAATAAGTCAAATGCAAATCCACAGAAAATTTTATTTTACACATTTCTTTTCCCTACCAACCTTCGGTGTTGAGCCTGTGTCTCTTACTAGTGATGTAGGGTTGGGAAATGAGAGAAATGCCCTTACTCACCTATGCCTTGTCCATGGTGATGAGCCCATGCTTCCTACTGGTAGCATGGGGCAAGGTGTAGGGGGTCTCATTGACAAACTTAAAAGCTAGAAACAATTCATTCAAATATTGTGAAATCATAAGTCAAAAACAAAGTGAGTTAGATGTCCAAAATTCCAAAAGAGTTTAAAACCTCAAAACCATATTTTGTCAACCAAGTGGCCATCTACAGATCTAAGTCTAGATAAACTGGAAAGTAATTCACATTCTAAACTATGAAGTAACTTGAGTAGAGTGAGGTTGTAGTGTCTCAATTTGGTTTTTGCCAAATCATTGTCTTTCTCTCATCACTACCATTCAACAAATTTTTATAACTTGTGCCCTTTCTGGCTCTTGGTGTTGAGCCCTTGCATCTTACTAGTTGCGTGGGGTCAGGAGTGGGGAAAGTTCATTTGCTTATCATATCACTGTATCACCAAGTCTTTCCAAAACAATACAAAGTACAAAAAAGTTGTTTAAAGAAACTAAAGTTCAGCATCACAATGTGTTTGCATTATCATATATCAACATTATAAAATACAAAAATAAATCATTTTTTTATCATTCACATCCACTGCATACATTCTGAAAAGCATAGAAAAGTAGAAATTCTAAACATCTAGAGTACACAAGTGAGATAGGCCAAAAGGAAGTCAACTCAGATACAATGGATTATCGAACCAAAAAGAAGAGTCTGTATATATCATGGTGAGTCAAGTTTGTATACAATGCCATCACACACTAGGCATGGTCAAAATGCTCTCAATGAGCCCAAAATATACAAAAAAAAATCATATAATGATCGAAAAAATTATGACAAAGCAATAAAAGGCCAAGTGGCTGTCAATCCCTCTGGGATCCCTCAGATGGTGCATGGCCACATCTGGGACTCCTACCATTACAGCTATGATGATGACGGGAATGAACTGAGTGGTGTGAGTGCTCATGGTGATGGCCATTGGTCGTGGTCTTGCTATGAGAGTGGCTCCACCTCATCAATCACTCAGACTGCCTCATACCCAACCACCTGAGTATGAAGGGAGGTCATCACCTCCACTACTCTCTAGATAGGTGCAAACACATCAGTGTGTCTATCAGGCTGCTAGTGGCTGGCCTGAGTCATCAGTCAACTCAACTTGGGTCTTCCCCAAAGGGATCAGTAGGGTGTCCATGCACACCCATCAGAATAAGCTCATGCCACTCCTGTGCAGTCACTACAAGAAAGAAAAGAAGAAGAAGTGGAGAGTTAGAAAACCAAAAAAACAAAACAAAAGTACCAAACTAACATTTCCAACTAACAAGGTCAAGAGAAGAGTATCAAACATACTCAGATCTCCAGGCATCCAGGTAGGGTCAGTGGTTTCTACTGTTACTACTGGTGGCTACGGACCTCCCCAAAGCTAGAGGTGAAACACTTGTCCTATCACAAACTTGTCATCTCCCTCTCCATCTCAAGGAAGTGGTCCCTTTGAGACCAAGGTCTCTCTCTCTGCACTCACCTCCTCATGTGCATGCCCTCAGTATATCCTGAGTTTCATGCCACTCAGGGTCACTCTCCTCCTCCTCCATGTGGGCTACCTCACCAGTCTCACCCCTGAACCCCTCATCCTCTTTCTCCTCTCCAACCGAATCCTCCTCAGTCTCATCTCCAATGTGCTCCTCAGAGTCAGAGTCAACATCTATAGGCTCATCCTCCTCTCTGCTGTGAGTGGGAGTGGCCATGATCTGAAGTAAAGGTGATCGAGGGGCACCAACTTCCCATCAAGCATGAACCACATGCCTAACTGCTATAGGTACACCTGGGATAACCATAGTCCAACCAGGATCTCCTCTAGGGCCCTTTCGGGCCTCCTAGATAGTCTTGTAAACTAGTGCACCACTGGAGGAAGCATGTCAACATAGGGGAGGCCAAACTACTAAGGAACCCAGTCAAAAGGATGGATCTCGACTCTCCCTACCCTGTCACTAACTGTCCCTATGTGTAGAGCAGGCTACCACTATAGTCACCTCTTATCCCCATAACCCTGTCATATCCTGGTAAGGTGTGGCAACCATATCTGTCATGGTCAAGGAAGCCACTGGATGATGTGGGGTCCTAAGAACTGACATCACTGTCCACCATCACTTCTTGAACAACCCCTGGATCCAACACTGGTATTCCCCTTCCATAAGGGGTGATGCGCTCATAGACCCAACTCATAACTAAGAGTAGGGTGGCTCAGTGACTGGCCCTGTAATATGACTACCCTATACAAGTCATGATAGGTAGTCCCTAATATATCTGCTCCCCAGGCATATATACAGCCATGCCCCTCAATCTACGTAATAATGGGAGCCCAGCAGTAAAGGAGGGTGTCACCCCCTTGTCCCTGATTAACCATGAGGACAAGATACCCATGATGGCTCTATGGAGGATAGGAATAGGAGCAGTGGGAATGGACCAAACCTTCACCCCCTTCTTCAAACCAAATGAGACAATGACATCTCCCATGTATGTAGCCCACTGGGTGATCTCATGGCTCTGGATCCTGTTGTCTTTAGAGTCAATCTCCTCCCAAGTATCGGGAGCCCAAGAATGTGGTATACATCCTCCAGGGTAATGGTCCACTCACCCCTGACACCTGGCAACTCCAGAAAGTGTTCCAGTCTGCATCCCAGTAAGAAAATAAGTCACACAGGATGTGACTGATCAGGGGTAACATGGGGCACCCGTGCAATCCTCCAAATTCCCACCCTCTGAAGTATGTCCCATCTCATCCTAGGTCAACTGATCCAAAATCCCTGGGAGCCAATCACACTCCCACTCACATCTCCAACGTATGTACTCCTCCTTCTGCATTCACCAAAACATAGAAAAAGAGAAAGTTAGTAACGTATATCAAAAGATAAGCTCACCAAAAACATGACAAAAAACATCAAAAATCCAAAAAAAATCAAGTTAACACGCATTTTGGTCATTCTGTCTAGAACCGCCACCCAGTGCAGGGCAGCAGTCCCATGACTGCCGCCCTACTTAGGGTGGCGGTCCTGGACCAATTTTCTGAATACGTCTTTAACCCTAAAAAATGCTCAAAAACATAAAAAATGGACCATTTTGGATGAAATAAAAGACTACCCCATGGGCCCCCCCTAGAGACTCATTTAAGACAATAAATTTTGAAAATAATCCCCCTTAGGTAAAATTTTCAAACATTTTCACATTTTAGGTTTGAAAATGTAAAAGTGAAAAAAACCAACCTTAGAATGTGTTGGTCAATCTCCCGCTCATGGAGGCATGATCATGATCTTATAACTGGTCATTTTGGCTGTAATCTCATTGAAAATGGTCACCGTGGGTCCAGAGCTCCAAATTCACCAAATCGAGATATGCACAAATGAATTGAAAAAATGAGTTGTTTTGATATATATATATATATGTTTTGACCTCGTTTTGAGTGTATGTTTTCACAAGGCTGGAGCGTTGGCATAGGTATATCTCTATATCCCCGCACAAATGGTAAGTCCTCTTTTCATTTTGATTTAGTGTTTATTTTTCAATATTTTATCTATTTGCACTTGAGTCTTCTTTCCCTCTTGCAGGTATCAGGAGCTTGGACGATGATGTTTCAACACATGGGTGTGTCAGGTATAGCTTCTAACTCCCCATTTTTGGGAATGCCATACTCAGACTCTATGTTTTACACCTTTTCATGGCTAAGACACTTCTCTAAGGGGGCAATATGTATGCACCCAAAATTACATGTGCTACATTATCAGAAAATGGTTACAAAAGTCCCCAATGATGATTCACGTCCTTTCAGAAGATGTTCGAGCTCCAAAACCCATCTGCAGTGTATATTTGTAGCCTAGACATCCTTACATAGCCTTTCCGCACTTTTTCCAGCTTCTCGCTTCATTTTGTGCTTATCTATTTTGGCCTTTAGTGCCAGGACTGCCGCCCTGATTAGGTGGCAGTTCTAAAACCCATCACACACCCACCCAGTAACTGTCGCCTTGGGTGGCGGTCCTGAGCAATTTTTCCAGATTCCATCATGCATGTTTTTAACATGCGATGATTCATTTAACTTCACTTTTAGGATGTGTTTGTGAACCGATTTGTCTAAAAATAGTTTTGATTGCTTGATTCTCCTTCCCTCTTCTATTTTTGCATGTGCTTTAGTTAGTTAGAACTGCCTCTTCTTGCCTTGTGCATGAAGGCACATCCCAGCCCCAATTCTTATATATTCCATGCTTGTGTTCAAGCAAAAGGCCTAGAATTTTTGTGTATCTTGCATAGTATTTCTGCCACAATCTTGCTAGGAATTGCATAGCCAAGCTTAAATCTCTTGTGTTATCTCTCTTCTACTTGCATTGCAACCAGACTGCCTTCAAGCTGCCATTGCTCAAGCATCTTCTTCTATTGTTGTTCTTGCATTCCCAATTCCTTGGACTCATATGAACACACAAAGAAAGAAAGGAACAAACTGAGGGGACAATACATAGATACAACTAGATTTGTCCAAAGCTCTTGTTTATCCAGGTTGGAATTACTTGTTTGTTTTCTTCATTTACCAAATTGTCAATTTTGAATCATTAGTTTCAATTGCATATCAAATAGAGATAGTAAAATTTTTCATTTCAATTAATTAGGCAATTACAAGTAGATCAAATCATTAGAAAGTTTTCTCTTTGACATTATCAGGGAAGTTGTGGGGAATAATATCTCTTTCAGGGTCATGATTTATTCTTCACCTCTGAGGTAGGGTTTGAAGGGTTTTGATTAGATTAGGTTATTTGTTTTAGATTTAGATTCACATATTCACACAAGTAACTAGCTACATCCGGCTGATTACTTGTCTTTAGTTTGTTTATTAGATTAGAATGCATTGCTTAAAAACTAGAAAAGATTAAAAAACATTTACTTTTATTAGATTAGTTTGCTTTCATTATTTTTCTCTGATATATTGTGAAAATGCCAAAAACATAGATTATATTTCCTTTTATAGTTAGTTTGTTTTATCATAGGATCATTTCAATTTCATTATGTATGACCATCAATGGCCCACAACAAGAAAATGACATATAGTTGTGATCCTTTGGTCCCATAACCCAACGGGACCAGAGTTGATAACAAGTATTGATACAAGTTTACGTTTGACAGTATTACACACCTGTGTACATTCTCTGAGAAAATAGAACAACTAAACATGCTAAACATCACTGCTAATCAAGCCTATGATTATTGGACTACTCCTAGCAAACAGGGTTTGATTATGCACATGACCATAACAGGACCACAACCTCCACAAGTTTTTAGTTGTGATCCTCAGGTCCCACAACCCAATGGGCCTGCTAACCAATTAGATATCGACACTAGTTTTGTGTGTATCAATATTTAGATCATCACCACTTCCACCTAATATCATTGCACAACTTTCATTATTGAACATAGCAGCCGATCAGGCTAAGACCTTATAGACCAGACCAGAAGAATCATCCATAGTCCATATGGCTTCATTACACCTCTCGTTCTTACTTCCATGACCTTGTCTGGAAATCTATACAAGGTGCCCGCGGGTCAATTTCTGCATGTTCAAAAACCAGTGAATAGAATCTTGACAGAGCTTGATATTGACTGGAGTCTATGAGAAGTTATCATATCAGATCGATCAATCACACCACTTCAGGTTAGGAGAGCATTATTTTCCTTAGATTCACAAATCTCGTTATTGCATGTGGAAGATATAAGGATGCCTCATTAGATTATCCACTTCCACTGCACACACACACACACACACACACACATTTGTTTCTATTCGACACTGGTTGTCTCAGAATGACCTAGGTAATTCAGGCACAAATAAGAACACGTGTTGATTTTATTTCATACAATCCTATTATTATAAGATATGTACATCTACGACCCATGATACGAAGGACTACCATTTGATAGAATAAATCCATGATGTCATTGATATTTGTGTGCGCTAAACTGACATTGGGAGTAGTTAAATGAATGAAGGATGTCAGTTTGAAGGGCGCAAAGATGGAGGTGGTTGAGGAAGAGGTTTTTATGGAGGTTTTAAAGGTGATGGTGGTCAAGGAGGTAGGAGTGAATTTCCCTATGGAACATGTTACAATTGTGGATCTACTGAGCACTACAAGCGTGAGTGTTTGGATTTGCTGCAATGCTCATGGTGTAAGAAGAAGCATAAGTATGAGGAGTGCCCTGAGTTATATGAGTACATGAGCCAAAACTAGAGGAAGGACAAGGATGTGGGGATGGTGAGTGTGAAGTGAGCTGATCCATAATGGATGCCTAGGGTAGCGCATGACTTTGAGTTGGAACTTGTCTTAGTAACCACACGAGCGGAAGCCGTGCGCACCAGGGAAGAACCAAAGCAAAGGCCCCTTATTACAAGAGAATATGTATTACATGGGAAATATCGTGATCCAATTCATCATAAGGAGGTTTACCAAAAAACCACAGAGGTGATTAGAAACCTGCAAGGGGAGATTCAGTGTCTGAAGGAGCAGTCATGAAAGTTGGAGTAAAAGAAGAGTGTTGAGGTCGCTCAGAAGGATATGGATGAAGTTAGGGAAGTATGTCAAATATTACACCAGGAGAACATTATTCCTCTATTTGGGGAATGGCTGAGAGAAAAAGTGACCCACACTAGAGCTGAGCGCGAGAGGCAGGTCTTGCATATTAATCTACCCCATCATAATATTGACTATGATAAGGAAATCACATTAAATGTAGTTGTGGATAGATGGCTTTTGAGCAACATTTTGATTGACATGGGCACTGAGGTCAATGTTCTCACTTTATATGTATGGAATTAGATGGGGAGGCCCCCATTACACCCATCTTCAAATGTGATGTATATGACGAATAGGACAAAGGATATGCTCGTTGGGGTTTTGAAGGATGCATCCATAAGCATTTAAGGGGCAAAGTTTACTAGGGATTTTGAGGTTCTAGAATTCGTTGAGGCAAGAAATTTCCTAGCATTACTTGGATGCCCTTGATGTTACATGAATAATGTTGACTTGTGCTTTAATAATGGATACATTAGTTTTGAGAACAAGAAGGAGCACATCGTTATTCCACTGACAAATGGGAGGTATGTGCCCTATGTGGAACCCTTAGGAGAAGAGGATCTACACAAAATATATGTGCACACCATCAAGACCCCAAAGTTATTCATCCATCAAGAGAAGGATTCATCTAGTGGGAAGATGCTCAGTCCATGAGTGACACAACATTGCATGTGACATTTGGGCGCATGGGACCTATGAGTTGATTGGAAGACAATTGAAGGGCTTTGTCACTTGAGTTACTAGAGTGTGCACAATTGGGCACCTGGGAGGAAGGTAGTTACACTAGAGAGGGAAACCCTGATGTCTTTCTACGCATGATGGAAGTCTAGTGGAAATGTCAAGTAGAGAGGAGGAATATTCTTACTTATACCTTACACGAGACAACAACGCATTGGTGGGCGACACATCGAGACAATCTTCTAGAGTGGCACGAAGTGAGAATTGTGATCTTTGTTAGGTTTCTTCGAAGAAATGCACCATCTAAGATATGTGACTACCATGGGAAGGATCCTTCCTCACTCCATGTCCAAGAGTGTGAGAAAGCCTGGATGATAGGCCCAGAAGCCTTGTCTCCTTCGCTATGGGTGCATAAGTTCTATTCCACCTTGCAGGGTTGTGCATGTGCATGGTATATCCATTCAGAGCTACGTCGCAAGATGAGAAATTGACAAGAGATGACAATGGATATTACTCAAACTTTTGAATATCAATCTCCTAAGCCATCAATGAATGAGGCATTACATGTAGTTAAACACCTTACCTTAGGAGATAGTGCCATGGATGAGGACAAAATTCTAGATTTATTAGGAGAACCTGAGTTGGGGGCGCGCTTTATGGATAGACTATAGAGACTTGAATGTTGCATGTGTCATAGATCCTTTCCCAACCCCATTTATTGAGGAGATCTTGGAGGGTGTAGCAGGGCAAGAAATCTATTATTTTATAGATGGATTCTAAGGTTATCACTAGGTAAGGATTGTGAAGGAAGACCATAAGAAGACTAATTTCACCACTGAATGGGGAAGTTTTTCTTATAGGGTCATGCCTTTGGATTGAAGAACACACCTGCAATATTTTTGCGCATTATGGTGCAAGCATTTCAAGATTTCATCCATAAGTTTTTACAAGTTTACTTGGATGATTAGACGGTATACAAATTAGTAAGAGATCACTTTGAAAATTTAAGAGGTGCAAGCAAATAAGTATCTCTCTAAACATTAAGAAATGTGTCTTTGCTACTCCATTTGGCACACTACTAGGGCACATTATTTACAAGGAAGGCTTATTGGTAGACCCTGCCAAAGTTGTCATTATTTCAGGGTTAGAGGAGCCTACCAGTCAAAGCATGGTGCATGGATTCTTAGGGCACATGGGATATTATAGGAAATTTATCAGAGGTTATTCCAAGATTACCACGCCATTGGAGGAGTTGTTGAAACATAAAATTACATTTCATTGGGGAGAGGCGTAACATGTGGCTTTTAACACCTTGAAGGAAAAACTCACTACTGCACCCATTTTGGGATTTCCCTCTTGGGACAAGTCATTTCACGTACATGTTGATGCATCGGGTATGGCCATAGGAGCAGTGTTAGCACACCATTTATAGGGGATTATTGACCATCCCTTGTGTTTTTCTAGTAGGAATTAACTCTAGCAGAATATAATTATACTACCACAAAGCATGAAGCATTATCTATGATTTATGCACAGTACAAGTTTAGGTAATACGTATTGGCTACTGCGTTCATCTTTTACCCGAATCATGTGATGCTCAAGTACTTGGTAAACAAGCCTGTTCTACAAGGGAACATATGCACGTGGATTTTATTGTTTCAAGAGTTTGACTTTTCAGTCATTGTGAAACCAGGAAAGAGCGATTTAGGACTTGACCATCTATCACAGATTAACTCAGGTGAGGATGCATAGAGCATTGAAGACACAATGCCAGATGCACAATTATTTAGATTACAACACATACCCTCTAACTTGGAAGATATTGTTATTTTCTTATGAATGGGTGTGGCACTAGAGGGAATGGAGGCTTTGTCTTTGTGTTTGGTTTGTTGTGGATGTGCTTGTGCGCCAATAGCTAGCTACTATATAAAGGTTTTTTATCCACAGAGGACCGCACGTCTATTTAGTGTGGGGTAGAGAGTGTAAAGGAATTTTTTTGTGAAGAGTTTGGTAAGAAGCAAGTGTTGGGAGTGATGTGGATTGGTAGCCCAAGTGAAAAAATCAAAAGTGCGTGGGTTCAGAGGAGGTCATGTAGCAGAAGTAATGATGGGTGAAGAATGGTGTCAAAAAGCTTTATAAAAACCACGTACAAGGATAAAAGCATAGAGCAACATGAGGTAGGTGATGATAAGAACTTGGCTTAAGACACAAAGGAAGATTGAATTCAGTGCTAGGAACATGTGTGAGGATCTATGGTCGATGCAATTTTGTGCGCTAGAATGTTGCAAGAGTTTTGTGTGAGTTTGCGCGCGAAGGAAAAGCACTAGAAAAAATGCGCGGGAGGATGGCGTTGGAAAAAAATAACTTTAATGTAGTTGTATGGTGGTAGGTGGCATGGGAGTTTGTGTGGGAAAAAGTAAAAAGCTATAAATAGAAGGTCAGGGTAAGTTATTTCTTTTTACCTTGCGCTGTTTGTGGAAGAGCTCTTACGAACTAGGGCATCCTTGTGAAATAATTTGTGGGGAGTTGCATGCAAAGCGAAAAATTCTGCATATTTGTGAACCAAAGTGGAAAGGAGTACATGGGCATGCATGGATGAGTTTGTTTGGTGGATTCGTGTAGGTATTTATGTTATCTTGTGGAAGGAGAGTTTCTCAGGTTATGGTTTGCAGAGTTAGGGCACAGGTTTTGGAGAAGTTTTGCAGAGGAGTGAAGTTGAGGGATTGAGTAGAGTCGAAGCAATAAGAAAGGAAGAAATTACAAGGACTTGAAAAGGAATAATGGCACTAAGGAAGGGATTGAACACTTCACCTAAAAAGGGTAAAGACAAGGGCAAGGAAAAACCAGTCGCATCAACTAGTTTCAATGAAGAGTGGTACACAAAGATGTAGTACTCTGATGGCATTCTATTGGGGATGGATTGGGTGTCTCACATTTGGAAGATGGTTGTAAGTGATTACAACCATAGGACAAGCACTGCAGAGAAATACATGATGTTGGAGTTAGTTTTCCCGATAAGAGAAAGGTCACAAGATTACAAACTTGTATATAATGATTATGTGAAGGCCACATTGGAGAAGGCTGAACTCTTACAACTCTATGATTTGCCATATTTTGTTAAACCCAAGAGGTTGTACCAATGGTTGATGTCACGCATGCATGAAGACTACTTTTACTTTACAGGAAGGAGGAAGTGCTTAACTGCTCAATTGATCTCTTAGTACACTGGACTTATCTACATGGGAGAGTCATTGGATGATGACTTGGGTGATAAGGACGCAACCAAGGAGACAACCAAAAAATATGAGTATAAGAAGGGTTTGCACTACTTTGATATCAAAAAGATCACCAACCCAGTCATGAAGATGGCTGCACACCTATTGACCAAGTTGAATGGCCAAGAGCATTGGACACAAGTGAACAAGAGATGGTTGAACATTTTTAGGAAGATTTCAAAGGGAACGATTTATAACCTCTCGGCCTTCATTGCAGAGGATATCATAGATGCGGCACGAGATGGGGATAAGATCATGTATGGTAATGTCCTTCTAACTATTGTGTTTTCAGATATCAAAGTGCTCAATGGGCCAAATAGCTATGTCTGGGAGTACCCTGATGAGGACCCTTCCCCCGCCAAAAGGTTCGAAGCATACACTTGTGATACGATGACTACTGCACATAAGGTGCGCTTGGAGAAATGGCATAAGTGAATGCACGATGCATTTGGGGTAGAATGCAGAATCCCTGAGTAATTACCAACATTGGTGTATGGTGAGGCTGAGTCCGTGGTATACCAACACTTCTACATAGGTAGATTCACTTTAACAGATGGCACATAAATCCCATGGTGTAAGTTACCATTTGCCTTCATAACACAATATTTTTTAGATTGTCGTTAACAGGTTCAAAGAGGCCAAGAAACTTAGATTTGATCTAAGCAAGTTAGATCATGAGTACTATGTGTTGCGCAAAATGCTGGTGTACCCTAAGAAATACGCATATGTGGAGAAGTATGTCTCCCACGACGTATGTATGGTAAAGCCCGTGTCAATCCCTATTGCAGGAAAAATGGAAGCGAGGGTGTATATACACCTGAGGCCCAAAATTGAGAAGGGTGCGTATGTTAAGGATGATGTATCCATCCCAAACTACCCCACTGGAAGAAAGAAGGTAGTGCCAAAGAAGAGAGAAAGAGAGGAAACTTCAGCAAGCAGGGTTTCGAGTGCACGTACAGTTCAGATGCAGGGGCGCATGAGTCAAGTGTAGGCCCAAGTACTTACACATGAAGGAAGGAATCCCCCGTAAAGGAGAAGTCACCCAAGAAGGAAATGTACCCTATGATAGAAGAGTTGCTAGTAAAGAAGAAGCAAAATATGACACAAAGTTCAAACTCTAAGGAGAAAAAGAGCATGAAGGGTAATGAATCAGAGGAGGATGAGGAGCGCGAGGAAGGTGAGGATCCCCCTATGTACAATGTACACAAATTTGATGAAGATTAAAATGGATCTAAAGAGGGCACTCAGAATATGGGAGGAAGTAAAGAGGTGCATATGAATACATAAGAAACCCCGCACTTAGCCGGAGGGTAGTTGGATGACATTGTGGAAAAGGAGGTGGAAAACATCATCCAAAACTTAGTGAAGCACGAGATGGAGCACAACGTTGAAGAAATATTGAGAGAAATGAAAGAGAGCATAGACAAGGAAAATATTCTAGTGGTCGGCTTCCTGAAGGCAACATGCACCGATGGCAAGGGGGCGAAAACAACGCAAGGAAACATAATGAATTATGTCAATGATCCAAACAAGGTCCTGCACACACATTTCCAAAGCACGATGCTCATAGACCAACTCTTCAGCAGGTCATCATTTGAGAAGGATAGTGCATACACATGTACGAGGAAGATGTTGTCACAAACCTTTAATTCACATGTTGATGAGCCTGAATTCGAAGTTGGTGTAGATGCAGTAATAAAAACACACAACCGTAATGAGGTGAATCCTATTGTGGATACCCAACAGCTAACAAATGAGTAGGCTTATAACGTGCTCAACAAGATATTGGTAGAAGTGGAGGCAAGGTTATTTGGGAGGAATAACATTAGAACCTTGGAGGAGGAATTGGAGGAAAAGAATAAGGAGATAATAGAGAGAGACATGGAGATAAAAGGGAAGGAGTCTATAATTGTGCACTAAAAGGCTGAGTTGAGAGAGGAAAAGGTGAAGGTGCATGAAGCCTATAAGAAAGCGAAGACTATCTCAAACTCCATTATTTTAGCACACCTGGATTTTCCCCCTGCATGTTGAGTTGTGGAGCTCAATTACTTCAGTTTAGCATGCAATGTGAAACTTGCTGGAAAATATAGTAACCAACATCGGTTAGGGGGAACCGACATCAGTCACCTAGGACTGACATTGGTCACCCAGGACCGACATCGGTCACCCAGGACCAATATTGGTTAGGTAAGGAGGAACTGACGTTGATTAGGGTGAACCGACATCGGTTACCTGTGCGTGAGTGTTTTAAATAACTCTCAGGAATTAGATCTATTTTTAGCATTAAAGTAGATCTATTGATTGTAATTGTATGGCTAAATGCCCTAAGTTTATAAACACTTATATAAGCATAAAAGCTAGGGTTTAGAAATAAGAATTCATAATAATTGTGAGAGAGAGAATTCTTGGAGGAGAACCAAAAGCTTGAGAGAAAGAAAGTACTGTACATCTAAGAGGTGTTCAAGATTGTAAATCTTCAATTGTATATCTTGTCAAAGCTTTGGATAATAGATTGTCTTGTATCTTGGTGGACGTATCCCACACTAGGTGAACCACATTAAATTTTGTGTTGATTTATATCTCTTGTTTTTTATATTTCTTCTGGTAGAATATCCACTTTTATTTACATGTATGCTTAGATATGATATATTATTTGTACAAATGGTATGCTAACCCCAACATCTGATATCAAGGATTTGTTTGAGGGTTTTGTGTGCTGAAAAATTTACTCACAAAGGGGTTTTGTGATTGAGTGGGAGCTAGAGCAATGGTAGAAGAAAACAAATGCAAGGTAGAGAAGTTTGACAACCGAAATTATCAATTACGGAAGATGCAGATCGAGGATTATTTGTATCAAAGAGATTTGTATTTACCGTTGGATGAGAAGTCTAGACCTATGAAGATGACTGATGAATAATGGAAGATTCTTGACAGAAAGGATTTATGATTTATAAGATTGAGCCTAGTAGCATCCATGGCTTCTAACATTACAGAAGCGACTTCTACACTAGAGTTAATGAAATCTCTTCCTAATTCATTTGAAAAACCTATTGCTTCAAATAAAGTTTATTTGATGAAGAAACTATTTAGTTCTAAGATGCATGAAGGTGGATCTGCATCTAGTCATTTGAATGATTTTTGATCTATTGTAAATCAGTTAAAATTGGTTGTTATACCATTTGATGATGAAGTAAAGCACTTTTATTCTTATGTTCTTTGCCTGATAGTTGGGATAACTTGGTAATGGCTATTAGTAATACAACATATGCTAATAATATTTTGAAGTTTGATGATGTGGTTAGTATAATATTGAATGAAGAAATTCACAGGAAGAGTACAGAGGAATCATCATTTGGGAATGCTTTGAATGTAGAAAGTAGGGGCAAGTAGAATGAGAGATCCAAGAGTAAGAGTAATGGGAAATCAAAGTGAAGGGAGATTAGATCTAAATCCAGAGGTAAGGGAATTACTTGTTGGAAATATGGAAAGAAAGGACATGCAAAGAAAGATTTTTGGTCAAAGGAAAAAGAGAACCAACAACCAGACAAAGGTAAAGAAGTAAATCTTGCTCCAGCAGAGGTAATGCAAGATGATATTATTCTTACTTTAGATAGTATAATTGAATCATGGGTTTTAGATTCAGGAGTTTCTTTTCATGCAACCCTTAATAAGGGTTATTTCAGAAATTATGTCTAGGGAAATTTTGGGCATGTTTATTTGGGTGATGATGAACCTTGCAATATTACTGGTAAAGGGGAAGTTCATCTAAAATTGTAGAATGGAAATACATGGGTATTGAAAGATGTGAGGCATGTCCCAAGCCTCAGGAGGAATCTTATTTCTGCAAGGAAACTAGGTGAATCTGATTGCATGGTTACTTTTACAGGAGACTCTTGGAAAGTCACCAAGGGTGCTTTTGTTGTGGCAAGAGGTAAGAAGGTAGGAACGTTATATTTATCTACCTGTGTTACTGATTCCTTTTCTACATTATCTACTTCAGATTCAGATGCATGCATGTGGCATAACCGGTTGGGCCATATGAGTCAAAAAGGAATGCAAATCTTCAAGGCTAAGGGTGAGTTATCAAATTTGAAAGATTTAGATCTTGATTTCTGTGAGCATTGTCTTTAGAAAGCAAAAGAGAGTGAGATTTCTCAAAGTTGGGGCAACTAAGAAGGAGAAGAAGTTGGAGCTTGTACACTCAGATGTGTGGGGAAATGCTCAGGTAGATTCTCATGGAGGATCCTAGTATTATGTTACTTTCATTGATAATGCTACAAGAAAGGTATGAGTTTATTGTATTAAACATAAATTTGATGATTTTGAGACTTTTAAAAGATGGAAATCCCTTGTTGAGAATGTATCAAATTCAAAGTTAAAGTGCCTTAGATCTGACAATGGTGGTGAATACTATAACAAGGCTTTCAATGATTATTGTTCAGTAAATAGGATACAAAGAGAAAGAACAGTTCCAAGAACACCACAAGAAAATGGTGTTGCAGAGAGAATGGACATGACAATCATGGAACATGTTAGAAGTGTGAGGATACAATCTAGATTGCCCTTGCACTTTTGGGTGGAAGCAGTTGATACAATGGTATATTTGATTAATTTTGGGCCATCATGTTCACTAGATGGAGGAACACTAGAAGAATCTTGGACCAGAAAAGACGTAGATATTTCTTTTCTTAAAGTTTTTGTTTCAGAAGCTTTTGTGCATGTTGATAAGGAAAATAGAAAAAACTTAGATGCAAAATCCAAGAGATGCACTTTCATTGGTTATGGATATGGTGATTTTGGTTTCTGTTTTTGGGATTTAGATAATTTTAAAATTATTAGGATTCATGATGTTGAATGGAATGAAATGAGAATGTATATGGATCAAATTTTGATACCCAAGGATGAATCGGTTGAGAAGTTTGTGTTTGAAAATGAACTCTAGGATTCAAAAGTAATACCGACAAGGTTACGCAGTAATCGATGTTAGTTTACCCCTAACTGACATCGGTCAGCAGAACCAATATCGGTTATAGAAGAGCCAAATTGACATCAGTTAGCAGAATCGACGTCGGTTATAGGTGACTGGTGGCTGTCACTATCAGTTTTGGATATAAATGTCCAGGAGGTCCAGAATAAACCTCCGGTACCCAAAACTTCTGTGAGAAGGTCACAATGGTAAGTAAACCTCCAGGAAGATTTAGACCTTCTCTATTTTATTTATTATTGACTGATAATGGTGAACTAGAGAGTTTTGAAGAAACAATGCATGATAAGACCCACGTCCAGTGGGAGCATGGCATGGATGAGGAGGTGGAATCCTTGGAACAGAACTAGACTTGGGATTCGGTTCAGTTGCCAGCATGTAAGAGGACATTGTAGAACAAGTGGGTTTATAGGATTAAGGAAGAAGAGGGTGGGTAAAAAAGGTACAAGGTAAGACTTGTATTAAAAGGATTTGCACATAAAGTAGGTATTGACTTTGGTTAAATATTTTCTCCTATTGTAAAGATGACTTCTATTCATACTGTATTGAGTTTAGTTGTAGTTTAATATTTTCATTTAGAGAAAATAGATGTGAATACAACTTTCCTTCATGGTGATTTGGATGAAGATATTTATATGCAACAACCACTTGGGTATGAAGTCGCTGGTTGAGAAAGAGCCTATATGGGCTCAAACAAGCTCCAAGACAATGCTACATAAGGTTTGATAGTTTTATGCATGAGCATGGTTACTTGAAATGTGAATCTGACCATTGTGTTTATTTCAAGAAGCTTGAAAATGGGAGCTATATTATTTTGTTACCGTATGTGGATGATATGGTTATTGCAAGATCTAGTATGTAGGACATTGGTGAGCTTAAGGGAAAGCTAGCTCACACGTTTTCTATGAAGGATTTAGGAGCTGTAAAAAGAATCCTTGTTATGTAAATACACAGAGTCAGGAAAAATAAGAAATTATGTTTGTCTTAGGAGGATTATATCTGCAGGGTGTTAGAAAGGTTCAAGATGTAGAATGCAAAACTTGTTAGTACACCTATGGCTGGACACTTCAAATTGAGAAAAGATCAGTGTCCGTCATCAGAAGAGGAGGTCAAATACATGGCATGAGTGTCATATGCTTCAGCAGTTGAGAGTCTCATGTATGCTATGGTTTGTACTAGACCATACATTACACAGGCAGTGGGAGTTGTGAGTAGATATATGGCTAATCCAGGTAAAGAGCATTGGAAAGCAATCTAATGGATACTTAGGTATTTGAAAGGGAAATCTAGCATGCAATTATGATATGGAGGTTTGAATATTTCATTATGTGGCTATGTGGATTCGGATATGGCTGGAGATCTATATGGTAGGAGGAGCACTACTGGATATATTTTCACAGTAGGTGGGATGACAATTAGCTAGATTTCAAGATTGTAGAAGGTTGTGGCTTTGTCTACTACAGAGGTAGAGTATGTTGCAGCTACACAGGCTAACAAGGAGATGATATGGATGAGTAGGTTCATGAAAGAGTTGAGAAAGGAGCAAAATGATTACAAATTGTTCAGTGAAAATCAAAGTGTAATTCATTTGGCAAAGAACTTAGCGTTTCATTTGAGAATGAAACACATTCAGTTGAGGTATCACTTCATACAACAGGTATTAGAGGATGGATAATTGAATCTAGAAAAGATTCATACGAGCGAGAACCCTACAGGTATGCCAATGAAGCCATTAGTAAAGGAGAAGTCGGAGTTACACTCCACTTCTGTTGGTCTTCGAATTTGAGACTTGAAGAGGAAGAAACAAATCTAAGGAAGGATCCAATAATGATGTTGTATAGGTATGGTGCATTAATTAATCTCCAAGTGGGATATTTTTGACTTTTGGAGCTTAATTACTTCATTTTAGCATGCAATGTGAAACTTTCTGGAAAATACAGTAACTAACATCGGTTAGGGGGAACTGGCATTGGTCACCTAGGACCGACATCGGTTAGGGGGAACCGACATCAGTCACCCAAGACCGACATCAGTCAGGCAAGGAGGAACCGACATCGGTTACCTGTGCGTGAGTGTTTTAATTAACTCTGGGGAATTAGATCTATTTTTAGCATTAAAGTAGATCTATTTATTGGAATTACATGGCTAAGTGCCCTAAGTTTATAAATGCTTATATAAGCATAAAAGCTAGGGTTTAGAAGTAATAATTAACAAGAATTAAGAATAATTGTGAGAGAGAGAATTCTTGGAGGAGAAGCAAAAGCTTGAGAGAAAAAAAGTATTGTACATATGAGAGGTGTGGAAGATTATAATTCGTCAATTGTATATCTTGTCAAATCTTTGGATAATAGATTGGCTTATTTCTTGGTGGACGTAGCCCACACCAGGTGAACCAAATATGGTGTTGATTTATATCTCTTGTTTTGTATATTTCTTTTGGTATAATATCCAGTTTTATTTACATGCATGCTTAGATCTGATATATTATATGTACAAACGATATGCTAACCACAACACTACACAAAAGTATGAGTCATCCTTTCTCTACCTAGAGGACTTGACACGCTTGATTATGATGGAGAAGCCACCACTTGCATTAGAGATAGCAGAGGAAGTTCTGGCATGACAGAGGGTCGAGGAGTAATAAAAAATTGAAGAAACCATGACTCAGTACTCCGAGCTCCTTGCCTTAGTTAAAACTATGACGCACATGGCTGAAGTTATCTATGACAACTATGGAGACCAAGACAAGGTGGCAGGTGTATTGATTGCTACCCATGAGGCAGACCTAAAGGAGTTTTAGGAGAAGAACAAGGGTAACAGGGTGGGACGGAGCAAGATAATAACAAAGGTCAAGAAAAAGTCTGAGACAATCGAAGGCCTAAGGGTATCAAATAAAAATAAAGTAAAGGAATTAATCCCCAGGTTACTTGGAGGATGGACACGCTGAGTGACCTTAGCAAGCATATGGAAAATATTGTTGATACACTGAATGCTAAGGGCGAGGAGTTATCATATTATGAAGTCAATGCATTAATAGGATATTTATGTTAGCAAGCGCATGATGAGGTGGATGCTTGGAGTAATATTGAAGTTGGCTTGAATAAATATTTCCCAATCCTTCTTCAGCAGTTATGAAATTCTTTTATTCATTGGTGTAAGCTGGGTTCAGATTATTCTTTCCTCCCGTTCTTTATTCTTTATAGATGATCAGATTGTTTCCAAGGACGGACAACAAGTTTAGTGTGGGGTAATGTTGGGTCCTGAAAAATGAACAAGTCCCAGAGTAGAGGAAGAGTGCATATACACAAGCCAAGTAAATGAAACTGTGCTGAAGGAATGGCACACAAGAGAAAAGGTTGGCATATAGAAGAAGGATAGGGTTTGAGGACTTAGCCATTTCATCGGATATGGTATCACATGGAGAACACGTGAAGGGTCGAGTAGGTGTGATGAGTGGATAAGGTTCTAGCTTGGAGTCTTGGAGCTCAAGGAAATAATATTCCACGAAAGGAATATTCTAAAGGAGGATCATTACAGTTAGTAGAGGTTTTTGCAAGCTGGCATAAGCACTCAAGTATGGAGAAGCACATTTCCACCTAGCATACGACCTGGTCATGGATAAGGTTATGGTGGTAAAGGAGACCCCTGTTTCTATATAAAGAGGCATTTGGAAGAAAAAAAGAGGAGGTTGATGCTAGAAGAGAGGCTAGGAAGGGACGATGTTATGCATGAATGCGCTCGGGTCTAAAACATGGGCTGTGATGAAAGAACATAGCTAGGGCTCTTTGTGCAGAGTCGTGTTATAGGGTTAGATTCTCATTCCTTGATGTATTCGGTCTGAGATGACCCTATTTGATGTAATATGGCTGATGTAAATGATTATAATCAATTTATGATGCTTTGTTCTAAATATTTATCTATGGATCAAACCCTAGTGTGTTCTTCTTGTTGTTCATGGTTCAGATCTAATTCTATTATGTTGTTGTAGTGTTTACATTTACATCATGGTGCATTTGTGCTTAGGTCTAGTTCCTCTACCTTTGTATTAGATTAAATTCACGTGTTTCTATTTTTGCAATGATTCCTCCATTAATGGCGAAGCATTCTTACAATGCTCACATAAAAGAGGGGCTTGACGCCCGCACGCGTCTTGAGTGAGCACCCAACTTATGTTGGGTGATAGGTCGATGTGCTTGGGATTTAAAGGGAGAAGGGAAATGAGACTATAAAGACTTAGTTGATATTATGGACTTTGTGCTAATTTGGGATAACCTAATGACTAGAAAAGGCTGGAAATGATTTGATGAAGCTTTGTTATTGAGATTGTGTCTAGAACAACTACCTAGCCCAAAGCATATGGTACGACCCAAAGTGAACCCCTGTTATGGCCTTTTAAGTACGTACTTGTCCATGTGTACTTTAAACTCCTGAAACTTTCTAGGTTTGTACACTACTGCTTGATCTACTCATGTCTACAATTTGGAGCTTCAACATTGTGTGATGGTCGTTGTATAGTTGATTGAATCTTCAAAACCCTAGATGGGGAAGGAGTCTTGCAAAACAAACATTAGTTAAGTTATAGGAATCCATGTGCACTACCGATGTCGTCACTACTCCGAAGAGGGATCAAATCACATGTCATTATCACATAGCATGTGATATTTATAATGTATGTAACTATATTGATAATCATGACCTTGCAACAATATGATTATACTTGAACCTTTGCCCTAACTTTACTTGAATTTGATAATGTGTCATTTTTGTTTGCAGATATGAGTGGACGACTTCCCTAGAATGAGTATGCAGAGTATGTGAGGCTTAAGGGAGTATTAGAATATATTTTCTTGTGATTTCTCTTAATGTTTGTTCATTGGAAGCATATGAGTCAAGTAGGTAGAATGGCCTCTTTAATGAGAGATGAATAACTTGCTTATATATGTGTTCTAGTTATGAAAAACTCATATAAAGCCAAATAGAATTACATTAAAGGAATTCAAATTAATATAAGTTCTATCAGAGGAGGAGGGACCAAAGCGGTCATGTCAGCCCATAGTGTATGGGTGTCATGGCCCTTTCTGAATGCTATGGTCCCAGATATGTGTGTGAGTAATCTAAAAGTTGGAATTATGATTGATTTAACCTAACTTGGTTGATATCTTACAGGGGTAGGAACCAATTGTAGGTTATACTAATTAATTAGTTTCCAAATTTAATTTCAACGATATTAGGAATAACCATTAAGCAATGATAAATAATAATAATAAACAATAATAGATAAAACACTTGTAATAAGAGAGAGAATATGATTTAGTTGATATCCTACTCTATGTGATGATTTGGGATGATATGATGACTGAAATAGGCTGGAAATGACCTAACAGAGCCTCGTTGCTAGAACTATTTCGTGAACTACTACATGGACCAAGGTGGATGACACAGGATAAAACGTACCTTTGTTATGGCCCTTTTTATACAGTCGTGTCCCTTTAAACCCTCTACTCATGATACCTTTTGGGTATGTGTATTATCTTTTGATTTGATCCTTTTTGGAATATGGACCTTTGAAACTATGTGATGCTTGTTATGCAACCGATTGATCCTTCATAACCCTAGATAGTTAAGAAGCCCTACAAAACAAACATTAGGTGTGTTGTGGGAACCCCCATGCACTACTGACATCACCACTACTCCGAAGAGGGATCAAACCTCATGTCATTTTTAACTTGTAAATGATCTCTAAAATGTATGCAACCGAATAGATAACCACGATCTTGCAAAAATATGAGTGTACTTACACCTTTTCCCTAGCTTGAATTGGAATGATGATATGTTTCTTGTATTTGCATATCTGAGTGGATGATTACCCTAGAATGAGTATACATAGTATATGAAGCTCAAGGGAGTCATAAAATGGATTTGGTTTTGATTTATCTTAGTGTATTCTCATTAGGATATTTGGGTGCCAAGTGTGGATGATCTCCTCCTTGATAAAAGATGAATAACTAGCTTACACATGTGTTCTGGATCTAGAAAGCTCAAATAAAGCTGACTATAATTATCCCAAAAGAATTTGAGTTAAGAAAAGTGTCATTGGAGGGAAAGGGACCAAAGTGGATGGGAAGGACCATAAAGTATGGATGTAATTGCCCTTTCTGGGCACTTTGGTCTAGGATGCATGTGTGAATGCTTTGAAAATTCAGATTGTACTGTGCGAGGGTTTAGCCTAATTTTATAGACTAATATGACTGTGTGTGAATAAATGAGTTGTGTGTGTAAACAAGAATGAATGGGATATATTTAGGGATAACATGATTGACCAAGTTGTAAAAATTTGGATTAGCACAAAAGTGTTGTACAATTTGTGTTGTTATAAGACATGAATTACTAAAATGAGTGTATGTTGGACCCATAATTTTGTATTCTTTATTCTTCGAGTCTTGATATGACTAAGCATTCTTTATTCATGATCCAATACTCTTTAAAAGGATGTGTTGAACTTTGAATAGGATGAGTGCAATAGATATGCAAGTGAGGAGCACATACAAAGAGAAGAATTAGGCATGTAAAGAAGTAGGATACGGGACATGAGTGCAAGAAATGAACTAAAGGTTGTGCAAGGAAAGTATAACACTGATAAAGAAGGAAATACATGTAGTAAGGGTAAGCATGGATAATGACATGTCAGATAAAGGAGGATAAAGATAGACATAAGTCCAAGAATAGACTTCAAGTTGCAGTTTTGACCACTTGCATGAAGGAAACAGAAGACTAGATAAAAATAAAACTCAACTAAGGATAAAGAACGATCTTCTAGGAGTGTTACCATGCATAGAAGGGATGTAACGGTGAGTGGTTATTTTTATCCACCACCTGGATGTACGAGCTAAACTTACAGTTGTAACTCATGGGCTATTATTAGGTATTGGAATACTAGTGAAGGGAAATCCTCCACTAGTATAAATACCCACGAGGGATCCATTGTAAATATAGAAATGCGTATGAGAGTTCATGAGGACAAACTTTGTAAATTGGTGCTTACTACTAAGATGGTTTGAGTTTGTAATTATGTAACTATTAATTAATATATACGCAATATGTGTTTTGGTCAATAATCACCTTTGATATTCATTTATGTTAAAGTCCTTATGAATTCAATTCTTATTGTCATGTGTTTTTGCAAAGGCAAAATTCATCTTGAAAATAAGACAACTCTACCCCAATGCCAAAAATTTTCATTGTAGACCTTCCCAGACACCCTTCCAGATTAGTTCATCCCATATGTCAGGCCTATCCTCATCCATGTAAAGTTTTTTTCTATGGTATTAACCTTTCCCATATGTTGAAGAGATGAAAACAATCTCATAAGATTCTTTTGAGACAATGTCTTTCAAGGTGAATCTTTCAATAGGCTTAGGGATGGTTATTTTTAGCCTTTCTAAGGCTGATGCATATTTTTTGAATAAGATTTGAAGCCCTAAATTATTCAAGGAGTTATATTAATGAGAAAAGATCATTTTCAAGTGATTTAGCAAGTTTTGAAATATTCAGAGGTTTAGGAGCAAGTTCAACAAAAGCGGGTTTTTGAGGCCAAAGGAGCTTGAACTATGAAAAACCACCTGAGCTTTGGAAGATGATTCCGGGAGCTTGAAAATGTTTTTAGGTCAAAAAATATATCAATGGAAATTCTATTCAATTCTCTACATGGTTATACTTTCATATTTTTCTCAATGCCCATGTATTTCTTTCCACAACTCATTCTTTGTAGGCACAACTAGCGATCCTGGTATAAAAGGCCATTTTTGGAAGGTTTCAAGTTGAATAAGACCTTTATACCCATCCCATTCTTCTCAAAATTCCCTTTTTAGTCAAATTCATATAGATAAGCTCCCAAACATTCATCCAGGAGCTCTGACAACATCATTTCCAAGCTCCTCTCTAAGGTGCAAGCTCCGTCCTTAGCAAAAATTTTCAATGTCATGTGGAAGCATGAGGATGAGGTGTACTTGTGTGTCCCCTTAGTCCCTTTCCAAGAGGACGATGGGGACAGAAAAGTGCTCCTCCACCTTAGACATCATGGACCTATCACATGACCCTCAGAGGCTCCAGTAAGCACCTTTTGGCTATTTTCTAGCCCCCGCTCCATGTCACACATGTCTGGTACTTATCACTCTAGAGATGAGGTGTATTTTTGTGTCCCCTTTGTCCCTTTCCAAGGGGAAAATGGGGATAAAAAAGTGCGCCTCCACCTTGCTCCTGTTTGGTCCCTCACATGACCCCATTTAACTCCCGAATGCCGAAACTAAACCCTTTTCTCTATCTCCTCCACCTGTGCATGCTTGTCACTTGTCCTCCTAGGGATGAGGCACAATTTTGTGTCCCCTTTGCCTCTTTCCAAGGGGACAAAGGGGGAGATAAAATTCCCCCCCCCACCAAAGGCATTAAAAACAAGGAGATAGCCATTTTTCCATCTCCCCCCACTTTGCTCCAAATCTACCAAGAACTCTGGTGATTTTTTTCCAGAATCCTCCACCTCCATTTTTCCTCTTGCATTCATCCCTCCATATTGTCATGATCACAGCAGTATGATTATTCATAAAAATTGCAAATTTTTAAAGGCTCCAGGTATATTTTTTGTTAGAATGACTCTATAGCCCACGAAGGAAAAATTCTCGTATCTTACAAACCGGTGTTTAGATCGAGGTGGGATTTTTTTGCATTCTTCACCATTTCCAGGTGCCTTCATAACACAATTGATAAAAATTACATGCATGTACCATATTTTTTACGGTGAAAAAACCCAAACTTTGTGACCTAGTTTTGTAATTTTTTATTTCCCATAGTTCTAATGATCGAATTGACTTGAAAATTCACATGTGAGATCGAGAGAAAAAACCTATCTTAATGGAGGTGGTTTCATCGAAAACCAACGCATGGAAGGCCACTTTCCAAAAATAGTAAGTCTCTATAAAAGCACTTATTAAAAATAGTAAACTCTTACAAAGGGAATAATTCTTCAAGGCTGTGTGCATAGGGAACAACCAAGGCAACAAAGATGGTGGTTGAAAGTGAAAAAAGTGGAAAAGGCAATTTACTAAAAATAATAAATCCTCATTCTAGGTGTGCAAGGGGTTTCATCGTCAACCATAAAATTAAAATTTGTTGTCCTTGATCCAGTCTCAGCTCTCTCATCTAAATACTCAGGTGTGGGGGACAGTGAGGTCACCCACATAGATCTAGAATACCTCAAGGATCAGATGCTTGGCGGACCCAGAGAGCCAATCGAGGATAAGGTTTTCATGAAAGGGTTGTATTCGACAGGTGGAAATCCAGAGTTAGTATAGAGTGTATAATTAGTGTTGGCATGCTCTCATCACTATGATCTAGACACACAAACCATATGGGCATATGATAACTCAAGTCTGATAGTTCTCACCCCCAAAGCCATCTCTCACTTAGTGCAATTCCCAACCTGGAACAATATGTCCGCCATCTCGAAAGAGGTGGTGGTAAGTGAATATCCAAAATAGACCCCTAATTTCAGGGCCTCGCATTGGGTTCATGGATAAAACAAGGAAGAAAGCCTTCCTGGGTGCCAAAGTCCTTCTCATAGAGGGAATTTCATGAAGGCTACTCAGATGCAATCATCCTTCTTAGTCAAGTGATGAGAGACGAGACCATGAAATAATTTCAATATTAGATGGCCTTATTCATGCTCACTATCATTGAAGGTGAGAATAAAATTTATTAAGGGTAAATCATTAATGACAACTTGCATCATCAATTGCTTTAGGTACCAGTCTCCAAGAAGTTCACGATGACTTCATACTTCCTATACACTCCTACGAGTTTGAGACAATTCAAAGGGTTGAAACTCAAAATATATCCCATAAGGATCTAGAATTTTAAAGGTATCCACAACTCACTTTGAAGGAGAGACAAATATTTCACAAGGGTGGATGATGCGTTCGCCATGTTTGACATCATAACACTGGAGGGAAATTGTAAGGATATTACTTGTATAAATCATAACATATACAACAGAATAACATGAGAGAACACCAAAATATAGATAAATGATGACAATATGCTCATATAATAGCTTTGCCACTTCGAGGGGGCAACCTCCAATACCACTTCAAGGGGGTAACCTCCAAACCATACAATAACACTCCAATACTCAATATGATGATCAACTACAACCTTCTAACCCCTAAATATACCATTCTAACCTATGGCCAATATTGAGGCCGACCTCCTAAGCATAATAAATCATAAATGAATGATATAATAAGATAATGGGATGTGTGCCACATGTCAGCATCTCCATCAATACATATACATCATAACATTATATCCCATGTGAACCCATACATATAACTAAGGGGATGTGTGCCACATGTCGACATCTCCATCAACCCATACACATTATAATATTGTATCCCAAGGTACATAACATTACCTCCCTCTTTGACATGTTTCATCCCTGAAACATAAGAAGAAGCCATATAATGAGTGTGCTTTAAATTATTGCACACTTTTCGCCAAGCTCAATCATCCAACCACCCATATGAAATCCTATCCTGTGTAGCAGCTTCATCATCAACATCTTATTCTTCTTCTTCTTCTTCTGATGTTGATTCTGCTTCTGATTATTATTCTTCTTCTTCTTTTTCTTCTTATTCTTCTTCTGCTTCGTCTTCTTCTTCTTTTGTTTCCCATCTGTCCATGAAAACTTGTTCCACTTCCTGCAAAGACCAATTAGACTTTTCCTTTTCTAACTTAGAAAAGAAAATCTGTGTAGGGCCACTAATCCACAACTTGAATAACCAAATATCTAATAGTTTAGAGAATTTATCCCTAAATTTGTTCCACCATTCTCTAGTATTAATCCTACCATCTCCAAAAAAAAGCTACCATCCCCATGATCCACAAAAATAGGGTTTTAGGAATTCTAAATTTTTTTCGGTAGATGGATAAAAACACAAAGAACAATCCCTAACTGAAATTTCAAGAGCTTTCCAAAAATATAAATTTTACTAAAATATACCACAATTTGCTTCCTGAAAAGTGAATTTATGAAAAAACCTAAAACACCAATAACATCCGCAAAAAAATTCCAATGGAGCTAAATTTTTCAGATATTTTGACTTAGAGTGTTTCCAAATTATGATGCAAACATTGGGAAAAAATTTGATACCCTCTTCAAGATATACTCGAAACAAAAAATTAGGGTTTTTGCCCACAAATTGCCCGGATCACTACTCTGATACCACTTGTAAGGATATTACTTATATAAATCAGAACATATACAACAGAATAACATGAGATAACACCAAAATATAGATAAATGATTACAATATACTCATATAATATCCTTCCCACTTCAAGGGGGTAACCTCCAAACCATACAATAACACTCTAATAATCAATATCATCCTTAATTATAACCTTTCTAACCCCTATATATACCATTCTAACCTATGGCCAATTCTGAGTCTGACCTCCTAAGCATAACAAATCATAACTTAATGATATAATAAGATAAGGGGATGTGTGCCACATGTCGGCATCTCCGTCAATACATATACATCATAACATTATATCCCATGTGAACCCATACATATAACTAAGGGGATGTGTGCCACATGTCGGCATCTCCATCAACCCATATACATTATAATATTATATCCCAAGGTACATAGCATTTCCTCCCTCTTTGACATGTTTCATCCCTGAAACATAAGAAGAAGCCATATAATGAGTGTGCTTTAAATTATTGCACACTTTTCACCAAGCTTGATCATCTAACCACCCATATGAAATCCTATCCTGTGTAGCAGCTTCATCATCAACATCTTATTCTTCTTCTTCTTCTTCTTCTTCTGATGTTACTTCTGCTTCTGATTCTTCTTCTTCTACTTCTTCTTCTTCTTCTTCTTCTTCTTTTTTCTTCTTCTTCTTCTGCTTCATCATCTTCTTCTTTTGTTGCCCATTTGTCCATGAAAACTTGTTCCAGTTCCTACAAAGACCGAAAACTTGTTCCAGTTCCTACAAAGACAAATTAGAATTTTCCTTTTCTAACTTAGAAAAGAAAATCTGTGTAGGGCCACTAATCCACAACTTGAATAACCAAATATCTGATGGTTTAGAGAATTTATCCCTAAATTTGTTCCACCATTCTCTAGCATCAATCCTGCCATCTCCAAAAAGCTACCATCCCCATGATCCACAAAACTAGGGTTTTAGGAATTCTGAAAACATTTTGGTAGATGGATAAAAACACAAAGAACAAACCGTAACTGAAATTTCAATAGCTTTCTGAAAATATAAATTTTGCTAAAAAATACCACAATTTGCTTCCTGAAAAGTGAATTTATGAAAAAATATAAAACACCAATAACATCCGCAAAAAAAATCCAATGGACCTAAATTTTTTAGATATTCTGACTTAGAGTGTTTAAATCAGATTACGATGAAAAAGCAGGGAATAACATTTGAGACCCACTTCAAGATATACGATGAAACAATGACAATTAGGGTTTTATAATAGCCTTGCCAATTCGAGGTTGGCAATCGCTGCTCTGATACCACTTGTAAGAATATTACTTGTAATAAATCAGAACATATACAGCAGAATAACATGAGAGAACTACAAAAATATAGATAACCCCTATGACAATATGCTCATATAATAGCCTATGGCAACTTCGAGGGGGCAACCTTCAAACCATACAATAACACTCCAATAAATCAATGATCATCCTTAACTACAACCTTCTAACCCCTATATATACCATTCTAACCTATCGGCAAATGGCCGACCTTCTAAGCATAATAAATCATAAATGACATGATATAATAAGATAAGGGGATGTGTGCCACATGTCGGCATCTCCATCAACCCATATACATTATAATATTATATCCCAAGGTACATAGCATTGCCTCCCTCTTTAACATGTTTCGTCCTCGAAACATCAGAAGAAGCCATATAATGAGTGTGCTTTAAATTATTGCACACTTTTCGCCAAGCTCGATCATCCAACCACCCATATGAAATCCTATCCTATGTAGCAGCTTCATCATTAACATCTTCTTCTTCTTCTTCTTCTTCTTCTTCTTCTGATGTTACTTCTGCTTCTGATTCTTCTTCTTCTACTTCTTCTTCTTTTTCTTCTTCTTCTTCTTCTTCTTCTTCTGCTTCATCTTCTTCTTCTTTTGTTGCCCATCTTTCCATGAAAACTTGCTCCAGTTCCTGCAAATACCTACAAAGACAATTAGACTTTTCCTTTTCTAACTTAGAAAAGAAAATCTGTGTAGGGCCACTAATCCATAACTTGAATAACCAAATATCTGATGGTTTAGAGAATTTATCCCTAAATTTGTTCCACCATTCTCTAGCATCAATCCTGCCATCTCCAAAAAAAGCTACCATCCCCATGATCCACAAAACTAGGGTTTTAGGAATTTTGAAAATGTTTCGGCAAATGGATAAAAACACAAAGGACAAACCCTAACTGAAATTTCAAGAAATTTCTGAAAATATAAATTTTTCTAAAAAATACCACAATTTGCTTTCTGAAAAGTGAATTTATGAAAAAACCTAAAACACCAATAACATTCGTAAAACAAATCCAATGGAGCTAGATTTTTTAGATATTTCTGACTTAGAGTGTTTAAAAAATTATGATGAAAAAATTGGGAATAAATTCGATACCTGCTTCAAGATATACGCGAAACAAAAAATTAGGGTTTTTTTCCCTAATTTTGGCCGAAATTGCTGCTCTGATACCACTTGTAAAGATATTACTTGTATAAATCAGAACATATACAACAGAATAACATGAGGAGAACACCAAAATATAGATAAATGATGACAATATTCTCATATAATAGCCTTGCCACTTCGAGGGGGCAACCTCCAATACCACTTCGAGGGGGTAACCTCCAAACCATATAATAACACTCCAATGCTCAATATCATCCTTAACTACAACCTTCTAACCCCTATATATACCATTCTAACCTATGGCCAATATTGAGGCTGACCTCCTAAGCATAATAAATCATAAATGAATGATATAATAAGATAAGGGGATGTGTGCCACATGTCGGCATCTCCATCAATACATATACATCATAACATTATATCCCATGTGAACCCATACATATAACTAAGGGGATATGGGCCACATGTCGGCATCTCCATCAACCCACATACATTATAATATTATATCCCAAGGTACATAGCAGATACTAGCACATAGCTGTGTTCTCCTGTTTTTTTGATCAAGGGAATTATTCAACTTGAAAACATGACAACTCTACCCTAGTGTCAAAAAAATTCATTCTAAACCTTCCCAGACACACTTCCAAACCAATCCATCCCCTGTGTCAGCCATATCCTATCCTTTTAGTGATCATGTGTGTTGTATCAACCTTGTTCATAGGTGATTTAGGAAAACAACATAATTCAAGTGCTTCCAAGACCATACCTTTCAAAGAAGACTTTTCAAGAGGCTTAGGAATGGATATTTTTAGACTTTCTAAGGAATATTTCACATCCCTTAGAGAATATATGAAGGCTCAAATTCATTAGGGAGTGGTATTAAGGAGCTAGGAACTTTGTGTAATTTATTTTGGAAGATTTTGGAAAGTTTCAGAGGTTTTGGGATAAGTTCAACGAAAGCGGGTCTTTGAAGGTGAAGAATCTTGCATTACAAAATAGCACCTGAGCTTCAAGAATTGATTCCAAGAGCTCCATAATGATTTTGAGGTATAAAAAATATAAATGGAAAGGTATTTCAGAGATCTGAATTAATTTGGTTTCATATTTTTCACAAGACAAGCATTTCTTCCTACAATCTATTTTCTACATACACAACATGTGATCTCATGAAAAAAAGGATATTTTAAAGGGGTTTTTAGGCATAATAAAAACATGATAACCATACCATCCTTCTCAAAACTATGTTTCTATTAAAATTCATATAAATAAGTTCCTGAAATGACCTCCATATACTCAAGATATGTCATCGTCAAACTTCTCTCCAACGTATGCTTTGGAACTTAGTCATTTTTCTCGGTGGACACATGCCACTCCCAGGTTGAGGTGTAATTTATTACACCAACTATCCCATATCATTGGTATAGTTGGGTTACAAAATATTCCCATCCCCCAAGATAGACCCTTTGACCATCATGTGACCCTGACGGATCTCAAACAATTCAATTAAGCCCCTTTGCACCTTTTCTAAGCTCTCTCCGTCGTCAAATCCCGTGGTGCCACTTTTCACCTTCTGGTGAGGGAAATTTTTCTTTCAACTTGTGTCTCATCCCCATGGGAAATTTTAGACACAATATGGTTCCAGAGCATATCCCTTGTTCTATTCCCCACGTGACCCAGTGTCAACCCCCAGGTGCTAATTGTTCACTCTCTCTCTTATGACAGCCAATCCTCATCCATTACTTATAAAGCTGAGGTTGAGGTGAATTTTCTTGCACAATATATCTCATCCTCTGGAAATTTGGGACATAAAAATTTACCCAATCTCAAGAATATTAAAAAAATCCAAAAATCGTTAAAAAAAATGTTGTGTTGTTTATCCATGTGTAATCGAGAAAACTACTTCCAAAAGAAACTTGAAAAAATCATTGCCCCTCTTTATTCCTCCATGATTCCTTAATTAATTCAAGTCCATTTATGTAACAAACACCAAAAACCTTAAAATTCTTCAGATACCATGCCCCGTTGCTTGCTAGATTGACTCCATGGCCAAAAACGTTAAAAAACTCATATCTCACAATCTGGTGTACAGATCGAAGTCATATTTTTTACAGACTTCTTCATTTTCAGGAGCCTTAAAGAATCATGTTTAAAACATTTCAAATGATTCCATATGTTTTTAATTCCAAAAAACCCTCTTTTTGTGCCCCGAGTTTCATTCCTTCGATTTCTCATCACACCAATAGACAAATCAAGCTAAAAATGTGAACAAGGAGTCCACGTGAAAAACCTATCCCAATGAAGTTGGTTTCATCACAATCTGAGGTGGGAAATAATACTATATAAAGCTTAGTGACCCAATTATTGTCTTCCATGGAAACTTTGGAACTTCACAAGGGAAATTTTTTTATTTTTTTATTTTTGAGCATTCTAGTGAGCGAAACATAGTGAAATTCGGAGCACGAGATCGAGACGAAGAGCAGGATCTAAAAATAATATTCCCATCACAAAATGAGTTAATTTTTTTACTTATTAAAAATATCATGTTGTATTCACCCCCCACATGCGAAAAATAGTAAGTCCCCTGGATTATAATTTTGAATCACCCAGGATAGTCGAAAACGGGTGCCAAGCAGAAGACAAGAGAAAAATGGTGATTTTCCCAAAATAGCAGGTCAAGAAAAATAACCTTCTAATAATATAAAGTTGCTAAAAATATTAATAAATAATCAACATAAGAGGATGGAGTGTTTTAGAAGGTTCAAAAGGTCATATTGGAGCAAAATGGGTGATATGTCCCAAAATAGCAAGCCCCGGTCCTACATGCTAAAAATAGAGAGTCTTCATTTTGGGTGTACTGAAAGTTGCATATGGCTCCATTTTCACTCATATTTCCACTTTTTTGGGAGTATCCATGGGATTATAGTATAACCTCATGGCTCAAATAGATAAATGAGAACTTCATGAGGGTCCTAGAACCATCATCTTGTAGCACAGTGTACAAAACCAAGAGGCAAAGTGTTCAAGGTGAACTTCATCAGAGCTTTCCATTAGTGTAGCATTGTGTGTAGGGTCATCAAGATTCAGATTCCATCTTCTAATTCCTTGAATCATATTTTCATCAAATGTAGAGTATTCCTAATCCATTGGAGCATTCTTCCCCTTCTCTCTTCATTCTTCCTCCTCTTCTCTACCCCCTTTGTAATTCTTCATTTTGAGCTATCATGAAATTTGTCCTATTCATTTAAATGTGACTATAGTTTATATTGTATTAAGTCACACTCAATTAATAAAAGGGGACTTAATTTTCAATCCTAGAGGATTGAAAAAGTCACATATTGTAGAGGAAAAATTAAAGGTCACATGGGGGTAGGTGAAGAGTCTTGTAATGGTCTATAAATTGTAATGACTTTCCCATTCTTAAGGGTTGTCAATTTTGTATGCTCAAGAGAGATTACTACTTGGAGTAAAGAAAAAAGAGTTAGCATATTTCCTCTATTTTTCCCTCATATTTTCTTCCATTCCTCACTTTGTACAACTTTTCCAAGATATCAATGAAAAAGAAAGGAGTTTCTTTCTCCTCTTGATAAGAGAATTACTGAAAATTTATGTTCCTAATTCTACCTTGTCTTGATGCTAGTAAAAAAAATTGTTTTCTTTCTAATTGTGTGTGATGATATGCTATGATTAATCTTTGTAGGCATCTAAAATTTCTATATGGGATATTAATTCCCCTCCTTGATTTCCTACTCCCTTTCCCACCTACTCAACAAATTCTTCCCTTGCAAGAAATTGCAAGCATTTGATGCAGGTTCAGTGGAGTGTTCATATTGGATCCCTAGCCTCTAGGCCAACCACAAATTTTCATTTTTTTTCACACACAATAAATGGAGTTGTCCCAGTCAAGCAAAGGGACCTAGTCCCAAATCGTTGGCGGATATCCAGCAGTTTGTCTAATTGACAACTTTTCTTGCAAACAATTATTGGCGCCCTCCATGGGGTTGACTTGGCATATTCTATACCCAAAATATGAATCATAAAAATACAAAAAAAAACTCAAATATCTCAAAAAACAAAAAAGTTGGAGTTCAAAAAATCATCGAGCCTTATGTCTCACACCAATGGTTATTTCTAGTAACCCTCTTGTCTAGAGACATGAATTGTTATTCCACATCTAAGAAGATATCATATCCAAATTGAGGGAATTTATATAGCATAATAGAGATTTTTTTGCACACTACTTCATAATTGCAAGTTTTTTAGACTTTGAAGAGAGAAGTGCTGAAGAATTAGAAAGAGTGAGAAAAGCCCATGTGCAACAAAGTAGAGCTTAAGTCAATAAAAATTCTACAAGTTAGATGATCCCAGATATACCAGGTCCTAGAGATGAGGAAGAGATCTTGACCCTATCTTTGAAGAGCTCCAAAGAAGGCAAGAGCTAATAAAAAATACATCGTACTCCCTTCATCCTGAAACAACTTTCATTGTTGGTCCAAGTGGTGTCAACCCATTAGAAATAGAGTTTCCAAACTTCAGTGAAGATTTTGAATTTTTTTCTAAAGTAGAAATAAAAGTTGAAGCTAAAGCAAGATCGAAAGATGAAGTAGAAGCAATAGTGGAAGCCGAAGCTATAGCAAGAGCTAGACCAAGAGTGGAAGAAAGAGCTAGATCAGAAGTAAGAGCAAAGGAAAAAAATGGGAACGAAGAGAGACCTCAACCAATTATACCATGGGGGAGGAACACGGGCTCACTTTCCCTCCCACAACCCATTCATGAACTACCATGAGGTTCAAGAAAAATATTTCCCAAATTTAGGGGAGATGGTTCACGACTTCCAAAAGAACATGTGGCAACATTCATCACCGCCTGTGGTATACTAGGGGTTGAGCACAAACATGTGTCTTTCAGATTGTTCATGGAATCCTTACAAGACAAAGCAACCAAATGGTTCTACCTCCTACCTAATAGGATGGCATCAAGACTAATTTTGAAGACAAATTCAAATCCACTGAAGATTGTCAGGACCTCTCAGTGCAATTGGTACAAATGAAGAAAAAATCTAGTGAGGTCATGAATTATTTTGTAGCTAGATACAACTTGTTGGTCAAGAGAATACCTCTCAAAGCTATGCCCTCTGATGATAACATCAAGAGATTCTTCATAAATTCTCAGTTTCCTGAGGTCGGTTTCATCCTTAGAAGGTCCTTGCCTAGAACTTTGAAGGAAGCTCAAGACTATGCCATTGAAAATGCGTGCAATGAAAAGTTTGTTAAAGATATGAAGATGGGGTAAGAATATCTAAATAAACCCCAAAATATTTTGAACAAAAAAATCAAATCACCATCATATTAGAGATAAGAAAGAGCTTCCTATTTGCATACATACATAAAGCTTGAAATAATCAATCAATCTCTAAACATGACTATATTAGTTCTCTACTCCATTAAAATCTATTTATAAATGAACCTATTAAATCTCTAGCAATTAGTTATGTGTTTATTGATGTCTCAAAATCTTAAGAATGGAAGCTCACCATTAATGGATTCTCCCATTTACTTGAAGCTTTGAAAGGATTAACAAATAACAAGTAAATAACTCAAATATGAAATGAAATGAGTCTAAAAAGATTAAAGCATAACCTAAATCAGAAATGAGATGAGAGAGGGAGTTCTTATGAAAATGTGGGAGGGGTACCCCTCTATTTATAGTTTTTAGTTTGGAGAAAAATGTGTTTTGGATGCATGTGGGACTAAAAAAGATTCAAAAAGGTGATTTTCAAAAAAGCACATTGGGAGGTGTGAACTGGAATTTGGAAGGCTAAGTGGTTATTTGGAAAGGTGAGATATTTGTTTAGAATGTAAAATTCTCTTTAGAAAGTCAATAAGAGGGTTAATTAACCTAAACAAGGTTAATTAAAGGGGAAACAAGATTTATAGAAGTTGGTTAGAGGGGGATTAGCAGAGGTTAGAAAGGGTGTTTTACTAGCATAGTGTAGTAAATTGATACGAGACTAGGATATTTAGTATGATTTTAGTAATAAGATAATGTAGAAAAAATTATAGGTGTCTATATTTTCCCCTCTTTAAGGTGACGTGTGCAACGCCACTTCAAAGAAAGTAGACAAACACAAACAAGTAGAATTTTTTTGAAGGGGTAGAAGAATAATTAGTAGGATGAAGGATGCCCCATCGAGTGTCAATGGGGTGACAAAGGACCTCGATCGACAATAAAAAAAGAGGACAAAAGAAAGAACAATATGAAGAAAGGGGAGATAGAGGAGAAAATAACAAGGAAAAGGAACTTTGAGCTATCCACAAGGCATTGCTATATAAACAATTCTATTCATCATATTTCTAGTAATCTTCATCATTGGTCCTTATTAAACTATAAGCATATGACGAAAGCGTAAGATGACATGAAAACCCAAAATAGAATTTTTTTTCCATTACCACAATGGCCAACTCCATGCAACATACATGAATGTAATGCAATACGAGAAGAAAACAAACTCACTTAACAGGGAAATAAGTACAATCACACACACTCAAACCAACAACGTTCAAGACGGTTGCACAAATATTTTGTTATCAAGTTCCAATCCCAAATGTTTTGATAACTGACAAGGGTTTAAAATTATGCCCCAAGTAATTTGTATATGCAAGGGAAAGGATGGAGGACACTTAGGTCCGATGAAAAATTAGTGTGCACAACAAAACAATATCGGGTAACTTGTGCCCCAGAGTATCGACGAAGGAAGCAACATAGCTTTTGTAAATGATTGTAGAGTTAGATGATTCACAAGTCGTTGTTTGAATACGCGTGGGAATGCCAATAAGATACAAGATGAATGCCATGTGGAAGACACAAATTTCAGCTGCAAATGAGTTGATTACCAATTTTAGTCCATTTTTCAAAGTTTTCACAATTTTATTGGATTTTTGGATGATTTTATAATTTTTAAATTTTTGATCGGTCAGAAGAATTTAGGAAGTGGAAGATCTCCTAGACGCATGCAAAAATTCCCTACGGTGAAGAAAAGGAGGGTTGGATAGCAGTAAAAATTCTCTGGTGAGAAGGAGAACGAGCCAAAAATAATTATTTAATAAAAATAATTATTGCGATGGGTGAAAATAGAAGAAAACTACAAGAAAATGAGAGAAAGGCAACACATGAAACATTTGTAAACTGCCCTAAGGAAAAGAAATGACTGCTAGGTAGCACTTAGTGCTCCAGCATAGCGAAAATTAGTAAAAATAATTATTTAAATATAAAAATAATCATTTCGGTGAGTTGAAGAAGTGTTAGAGTGATCACAACAGAGAAAACATGCCCCAGGGGCATCACAACAACCTAATATACCCACCCGGGGGGGTTAAATTAATCACGACTAGTTCATTTGTAGCATAGCTCTTAGTGTGAGAGCATTAGAGGGAGATGGCATGGCTACTGAGTAGGAGGATATGAGCATATTACATCCAGGAGTACCTTCGGGACGCAACGGGATGGACCCTACGTGAGTGCCCCCATCCCTACTTTGTCCTTTAAGAATTTAATGTCATTTTTAGGTGTAGATTAGGGTAAATTTGACATATGCACGTGCACGCATACCTCAAAAATATGGGTACACATAGGTGTACCTATTTAAAAACCATAGTCTACATGATCTTATTACTAAAATCATACTAACTATCCTAGTCTCATGTCAATTTACTACACTACGCTAGTAAAACACCCTTTATAACCTTTGCTAATCCCCCTCTAACCAGCTTCTATAAAGCTTGTTTTACTTTTAATTAACCTTGTTTAGGTTAATTAACCATGTTATTGAATTTATAAAGAGAATTTGACTTTCTAAACAAATATCTCACCTTTCCAAATAACCACCTAGCCTTCCAAATCCAGTTCACACCTCCCAACGTGCTTTTATGAAAAATCACCTTTTTGACTCCTTTTTAGTCCCACATGCATCCAAAACACCTTTTTCTCCAAACTAAAAACTATAAATAGAGGGGTACCCCTCCCACCTTTTCATAGGAACTCTCTCTCTCTCATCTCATTTCTGATTTAGGTTATGCTTTAGTAATTTTAGAGTCATTTCATTTCATATTTGAGCTATTTACATGTTATTTGATAATCCTTTCAAAGCTTCAAGTAAATGGGAGAATCCATTAATGGTGAGCTTCCATTCTTAAGATTTTGAGACATCAATAAACACATAACTGATTGCTAGAGCTTTAATAGGTTCATTTATAAATAGATTTCATGGAGTAGAGAACTAATATAGTCATGTTTAGAGGTTGATTGTTTGTTTCAAGCTTTGTGTATGCATGCAAATAGGTAACTATTGTTTATCTCTAATATGATGGTCATTGAGTTGTTTGTTTCAAAGATTTTGGGGTTTCTTTAGAGAGTCTTACCCCCATGTTCATATCTTTAACAAAATTTTCATTGCACACTATTGGCACGCCTAGTGGGACACTCACCATTATCCTATAGAAGCCTTTTCCAAGCTTCTCAAAGTTCACCTTCATGCTTTCTAGGAGAAACAACTTGTTATTTACTTGATTTTATTTTTAAAGTAAGCTAAATCATCCTTGTTCATGCATATTTTGTGGGTTTAAACTTGAAATAGGTTCCTCTGACTAACAACTAACTTGCTTGACTGTTAAATTTTTTTCGTTTCTGTGACTTATATTTTTCAGGGGGTACGCGTAGGTGTTCTGGAGGGGGAGCATCTCTGTCTAAACCCTAGCGCACCCGTCAGACCGTCCACACATCTGTATGGTTCTATTTTGTCATTTAAAGTTCATTTGCAAAGGGCCATGTACCTGTCGAACCATAGGTGTCTCTGTTGATTGTCAGGCGTACCTGTGCTTCTGGATATACTGGTGTATTTTTGCATACTGTGTTGATTTTCATTTTGGTCTGCAAGCGTGTCCGCCGAACTGAAAGAAGCTTTGTTGAAACCCTAGCGTACCTATCTATTAGGCCCGCATATGTGTTAGGTCCCACTGTCAACATTTGCTGCCATGCGTCCCTGTTGGTTTGGGTGCGTATTCGTTGGCTAGGACATGTAGGTGTCTGAGTTAAAATATTTTTTTGTTCGAGGTATAAGATCAATTTGTTGAATTTTTTTGGTTGTTTACAGACTCTAACAAGTGATTGCAGGTTTCTTTTGGGTTGTTTAACTAACATGGTTTAAGTGTTTCATTTTCTTAGTTAAAAAGGGATTTTTCGAAGTGTGTATGCTCTCTCCTCGCACCTCTTTAGTGATCTTGGGGATCAAAAAACTTCTAAAAACCTTCTTGTCACTTTCAAAAACACTTATTTTATGCTTCCTAATTGGATTAACCTTTCAAAATTGGCTAAAAAGAACTCTATATTTTGAAAACATGCTTAAAGTATTTTCCATAAGGCTTGTTTTAGTGGAGTTTCCGTGTTGTGTATGTTCTTCCTTCGTGCCTTTTTGGTGATCTTAGGAATCAAAAGCAACACACAAACTCTCTTTCTTGATATTATTGTTTGTGGTGGAAAATTACTAACTCCATGCGTGTAGGGCTTAACTATTTTCAAAGAAAGGGAGTCACAAAAATGAAACCTTACAATACGTGTTTTCATACAAACTACCAAACCAACGTGCTACTTAAACCACATTAAGCTAAGAGAGATAAAAAAACACACCACTCCATATCACACTGTAGTGCATGTTTCGGAAAAGGGTACATCCCTATCCGCTCAACTAGAACATAACCCCTTTGGCATAACACCTTAAGTTACAACAATGAGGGTGGTTCTAAGAATCCTAAAGTAATCCACCACTGAGTAACCTTGTGGATGAAACAGGAAGTGCTCCACTTACCCCCTTGACTAGATTTTACATTGCAAGTTAGAGTCAAAGTTGTCTGTATTAGGACCCCAGTGAGAATACGTGTGAACACACTGGTTGTTCATTGTATTTGAAGGGGGGTAAAGTAAAGATGAGATACTCCTAAATTAGTTAGTGCGACTCTATGGGTAAATCGAGCTTGCATTTAGACAACTTGTGACACCTAGTTGAGTGATCTTATTAGGAAAGCCATTCTGTCTTGGAGCCCACTTTGTTAGTCCATTTCACATCTTGTTGAGCCATCACGAAGTGATGACTTACTTGGAGTTTGAACTTTGTTTTTTTGAATAAGGCACAAGAGTCCACTTGAGTTAGATCTAAGTTTCTTTCATAACAAAATTAAACTACGTCTCACTTAGCTTAGTTTCTTTCTCACCTTCAGATGAGGTGAAACTCTACCCAAGTGACACTTAGTTTATTTTCATCTTTTGATCTATACCCTTGCGTTCTTACTGCCCATTTGGGGTGAGAAGGAATCATACCCTGCGATTCTTATCAAGGACAATATTCATCACTTTTTTATCTATTTACGCCCATCCATGTTTGCAGTTGGGTTGTTAAACGTCTAAAGTGCACAAGTGCATTTTCATGTCTTTAATAGTCCTTCGATCTTGATTTTGAGATCATCTTCATTCCTATGATTTCAGTTCATCATTATTTCTCCTTAAGTTCTTATTTTTGCTCGTATTCTAGCCATACAATTTCAGTACTTACATCATGTTTTCAAATTTGTGAGAACTTGGTATAAGTCCCTTTATTGTATGGTTACGTTGCTCACACAACTAAGAACTTCTTGCTATACTCATACTTAGTTTCAGTTCCAACGTCATCTGAGTCTTTTGAGAGTGTCGATATTGCCTTGTATATACTGTGATAACATCATCTTGATACTAACACCTTGCTTGCTCAGTTAATGTATCAGGATAGTGTTGTTACACTATACACATTCACAACTTCCATTTTTTAGAAAACTTAGGTTTATCGACATTTAAAACTAGTCTTAAGTATATCTCGTGTGAGAGATCGCGTCAATATCACTTTGATATTTAGGCCTTGTTGGTATTCTAACTTGACCTATAGTATTAATAGGGTATTGTCACTATCCACTTTAAACCCTTCATTGGAATCATAGTTTAGGGTATAGTCTTGCTAAGACAATGGTGTGAGTGATGGTTTTGATTTAACGTTCATATGAGTGTTCTTTGAATGATAAAATGACTGCATACTATTACATCTAGAACACACTGGGATATTTTGAACATTTCATGAAATGACTTACACAACATATGCCTAGATTTCATACAACTTTGAAGGCATTTAGACAAAACCTAGTATCACTTCGACTAATAATTCCTAAAATCACAGAAAATGGCATCTAAACCAAACGAGCATGACTTAGAAGAAAATCCTTTTGAATCCTTCCCATTTAATGACAACAACTTAGCACCTCTCTTTTTGTAGGTCAAAGACACAGAATCCGTTGATTGATCATAGCAAAGAAGAATCTGATTCTTCTAAAGAATAACATCAATTAGACCTAGGTTGATTTGACGAGCTCCTTTATTATAACAGAGATCAAGTACTCGCAAGAGTCTTAGAATTAGGGGATAAGCTTCCACAAGAACATGAAGTGGAGACTAAGGTCATTAATCATAAAACAGAAGAACGAAAATCCCTCTTAGACATGGATAACCCCTTTGACGTAGGATACACTTCTACTTCTGGGAAACATCACAACACCATTGAAGGAGACCCATCCAAGCCAATTGGTGATTCACGTGCAACGACCTTATTACAAGGATTCATGTAAAGTGAAGATTGAGCATAAGCGCAAAGCCTCACCACCTCCTAAGTTTGATGAAGAGGACGATCCTTTAGTTGAAGAAGAGATCATTCAAAAGAAAATATTGAAAGCATAAGTAAAAAATTAGCAAACTTAGGCTCTTCGAGTAGGAACGTACATAAAGACAAACTCAAAACCAAATCTAGTGAGTTCCACTTTGATCCGTACGATGACACAACTTTTAAAGTTGCTAAGGTAAATAGACCAGTATCACCTACCAAAGAAAAACTCATTCAACAAGAATTACAATCAATGAAAGACACACTTACTACATGCTACAAGAAGGAAACATAGGACACAGTAGGAAGTACCTATATGAAGAACTATGCCCTTATCCCTTTGATAAGGACATGTTGTGGCAACCCTTCCCAAAGAATTTTTCCATTCCTAAGTTCGATAAATATAAAATCAAAGGCGATCCTCGTGATCACATGTCAAGGATACTTTTATAAGGCTTGTCAAGAGGTCATGTATACAACTATAATTTCTTAATATGACTCTTCCCTTCACAGCCTAGGCACACTGACATTAGAATGGTTCTTTAGTATACCCAAGGGATCCATCACAACATGGCCCACCCTAGCGGAAAAATTTGTGTGGCATTATTCCTTCAACATGGAGAATGATATCACGATGAATGACCTTTGCAACACAAAGTAGAAGCCCAACGAGACCTTTTGAAGAGATTTTTATAACGATGGCGTGGGTTGGCATAGCTGTTTCCCATGTGCCTTACCAGAAAAATAGCTAGTAAGCATATTCATTCCTAACCTAAACCTCAGAAATAGCCTTCCATTTACAAATGCACTGTGGCTCTAACTTTGAAGAAGTTATAGAGAAGGGTAGTCAAATCAAAAAGGCTCTCATCGCAAAGGGTATACTTAAACCGGTTGTTAAGGAAAACATGAAGCAAAACCCTCGGATAAACCAAAATTCTTCAACAAAAACAAACATGTCATTGGTGATGGACATTACTGACTCCAAAAGAGTCCAAATCATACATATATGGTCTGCTTTTAAAGCTCTCACAAGGACCTCGCCCAAAAGCACCCACCAAACGCACGTTTACGCCTCTAACTGAATCACTGTTAGCTATACTTAAATGATTAGGCGTCGTGAACATGGTGCAGTACCCAACCGTGATAGTACCATATCCAGAGGATGCTCCAAAACCCGATTGGTTCAAAGAACATGAGTACTATGATTTATATCGTGTTAAGGGACACAAAATAGATAGATGCTTGAGACTATGACATTATATACAAGACCTCATCGAAGAGGGAAAAATCGCTGTAGATTCTCCCCTGACTCAGGACAAGGTCAAATGAGAAAATGGGTATCTTCAAAGAGCCCTTTCCTAACCACGTGCAGATAAGAATGAACAAGAAGCCAGATCACGAAAAAAATTCCAATGACTATAGGACTGCTGCTTATGTTTATCCAACCAATGATAGTCCATTGGACTCCCTCATAGGATGTATCCGTTCATTTGACGAACAAGTTAATACTATTAGGATCTTAGAAAAAAATTGTGCAGTAGGGATATGACGTGCTTGTTTGATCATACCAGACCCCCTCTCTATCCCTTAAGAAGGTCAGTACAATTTAATAGAATAGTTAGAGAAGACACCCGCTAGAATATCGATCTTAGATCTCCTCAAAATCTCTATTGCTCATAAAAACATATTGTATAAAACACTGTAGAGTTCAGAAGTCTCCACAGATGTAGATCCCGTGCATCTTCAAGTAATGATTGCACACCTTGAATCCAATGATCATATCACTTTTGATTGCATTGCAATCCTATGTAATGACCCAAAACATAACTTACCCCTATACTTAGATGTGGTTGTTACCCATCGTAAGATCAAGAGAGTACTTGTGGAAGGTGGATTTGATCTAAATATTTACACTTTGAAGCTGGTTAAACAACTAGGCCACTCATAAATGGATCTAGGGGCTAAAACTATTATAATCACAACCTATGATAATGAGGAACATGAATAAACATGTACTATAGTAGTTCTAATGGAATTAGGCCCGACTTTTCATGATATAATGTTCCATGTCCTTAACTTGGATCTCTCGTACAACATGCTCTTAGGATGCCTATGGATCCATGTTGTGCAGGCCATTCCTTCAACCTTCCATCAGTGTATAAAGATGTGCCATGAATAATATATAGTTACCATTTAGGGTGATCTAGAACCATTCACGCATTGTAGGGCATTACACAGTTTTTCTCGTGCATCTTATGAATTCCCTTTTGCGGATATTGTTGTTCCTTAATAAACAAAAGCTATCAAGGAACGGGTGGATCCAGATTCACTCACTCCTTGTAATCAAAACTTTCCTTCATTGGTAAACCCTTTTACATCATGGGAGGCAATGTCTGCAAAGTATGGCCCAAGTGAACAATTCACTCTTCAACATGCCTTATTAATATCAGATCTATCAATGTTGCCCCAGGACACCTAGTAAACCTTACTTTCAGTTCAAGATCACTTAGGATACATGCCATAAACCATTGGAAGTTCATCCCTAGTGGTCTATTATATGAGGAAGAGATGTTAGAAGATCCCAATAGCAAAGTAATAGAGGGTACCATGGCTTCATGCCATCAGGTCCTGTAGTATGTCAAGTGCCACCATATGATGTATGTCATGGATTATAATGGGTTTGGAAGCGGTATCAATGTGCAAGGACGATTACAACCCATTCCTATCACTCATTTAAAATCTAACAGACATGGTCTTAGAATAAGACCTCATGATGACCCACCCTTTGAGATCAATGCCACCTCTTCTGAACGTGAGGACAACTCATCTCATTCAGATAACGACGTTAATTACAAATGTATCCTCTATGAGGATCTTGCCTCCACTAACCTATTCCCTGATTCAGTTGTTTTAACTTTTCTAGATCTAATCCTCAAACCAATTTCCAAGTAACCCTTGTATATCCTGAACTTGTAGATTGGGATCAACAATTTCACGTGCCAATCAATTTCTTTGAGAACAATGAAGCATTTGTGGAATTCATGGGACTCAGGGATTTTATTCCGATTGGGGATCACAAGAAAGGATTTACAATTCAACTAAATGCTTATGCATACTTTGGAGAAGAGGCAGAGATGTGTGGATGCTTAAATAAGAAGGTCATAAGCAAGAGTAAGAATGCTTTAGAGAAGCCTTGCAAAAAGAATAAACGCAAGTCTTATAGCAACAAACTTTTTGAAGCACTAGTAGTTAAACAAAATGAAGAACTTGTAAACAAAATGGTATACCCATTAAAATATGATGATGACCCACCTAAAGAGGTTAATCTTACTCTTCCCCCTGATCCTATGTAGATGGAGGATGCTTGTGGAAGAAACGATTAGTATCAACATTGGCTCAGAAGAGGAACCTAAAATGATAAAGTTCGGAGCTTCACTCTCAGCTCAAGAACATAAGGTTTTTGTATAGTTATTAAGGGAATATGTAGATATATTTGCATGGTCATACTCATATATGCTTGGTTTGGGCCCAAAGTTTATCGTGCGCAATCGCGTTGTGTACCCAGATGCCAAAACCATCAAGCATAAGTTAAGAAAGATGCATCCCCAAATTGCACTACTTGTCAAAGAAGAACTTGAAAATTTATTAGCTTCTGATTTCATTAAACCATTGACTATTTATATTGGATATCCAACATAGTCCTAGTTCAGAAGAAACTGGTTGGCATAAGGATCTACACCGAATTCCATGACATTAATAAAACATGTCCCAAAGATGACTTCTACTTGCCTAATATTGATATGATTATCGATTCTACCACTGGTTATGAAATTTTATCCTTAATGGATGGTTTTTTAGGTTATAACCAGATCTAGATTGGAGAGGAAGATCAACATAAGAAAAATTTCATCACCCCTTGGGGGACATTTTGTTACAAGGTCATGCCTTTCGGACTCAAGAATGTCGGGGCCACCTATCAACGCATAATGACGGTCATCTTCCATGACATGATGAATGACATCATGGAGGATTACGTTGATGATATTTTAGCAAAATCTAAAAGTAGAGAAGAGCACCCTAAAGTGCTAAGATGCATTTTTCAACGTCTCTGAGATTACAAAGTACATTTGAAACCTAAGAAGTGTGTCTTTGGCATTTTGTTAGGAAGGATCAAAGGAAACAATATCCAAAAAGATCTCGTGTCTCTAGAGGATTTTTTCGGTAAGCATGACAAGTTCATTAAAGAGAAATCAAAAGATTCATCTTGGTGTATTGTTGAGTCCGAAAAATATATTAGCACCAAAAATTAACCTAGGATTGTGAACATTGACAAGTTTTACTCATTAGAAGAGAAGAGAAGGTTCATCTCATTATTGAGGAAATATTCTGACGTCTTGGCATATTCCTACAATGAACTCAAATCTTTCTAGCCTAAGGAAATGCACCACTCTATTATGCTAAATCATGAAGCCAAGCCTTTCAGGAAAAAGCAATGACTATACAATCTAAAAATTATGGACACCATCAAGGAGGAAGTATTGAAGATGCTTAATGCTAGGATCATCTTTCCTATCCACCACTCCACATGGGTAGCGAACATTGTCCCAGTGAAAAAAAAATGGATGAATAAGAATTTGTGTAGATTTTCACAATTTGAATCAGGCGTCTCTGAAGGATAACTATTTGTTTCCAATCATGGACCATATCCTACAAATAGTCACAAGATCAGAAATGCTCTCATTTCTCGACGGTTTCTCAAGGTACAATTAAATTGAGGTGGTAGAAGAAGACATGTCCAAAGCTACCTTCAGAACACCTTGGGGCACTTTTTTATACGAAAAATACCTTTCAGTTTGATTAATGCAGGAGAAAAATTCCAAAGAGAAATGGACATGGCCTTCAAGGACCTCAAACATTGCATCCTAATATATCTAGATGACATCACATTCTTCTCAAAGAAGCAAGGAGAATACATATAACATCTTGAACTGTAACATCCCCATTTTAAGATACTAGAACAAGGGAATTTTTTATTTTTATAAAACGTTCTCTGTTATGAATTATATAATTCAAACACACGTTCAAGTTTTAATAATTGTTCTCTGCCCAAACAATACAGTTTGGAACACATAATTTCCTTTTAAAACTAATGTTCCCTATTCACATATTTGCAATATGGAACACACATTCAGTGCCATTCAATCTTATAACATATTCTATATGCTGCTGTAAATGACTCGAAGAACTACCGATCTCCCATTTTCATGGCTCAGAGTTTCAACGATCTCTCATTTCATGACTCGGCAACTACCGATCCTTCATGTTCATTCATGCATAGTATAATATATATACAAAGTTCTCTTAACCGTTTCCAGTTATTTGAAGTGATCCATTTAAGAATCCTATCTGAATATCTATTACTGATATTCATCTGACATCCTACATCTTAAATTAAGTGATTAGGACAACCCAACCAGCACTTGTGATACTTTGGCCAAAGATTTTCACATGCTTTGCATGATCATATTCCTGGATGTGATACACACCAATGGAATACGTCCTTCACCTCACTTCACCTGTTATCTAGAATGGTCTTTCCTGGTCCCTACCAGTCCTTCCAATTTAAGGTCAAATTCTAACTTCCAATTTCCAACTAGCAATATGAACGAATATAGGAAGGCACTCATGGTAACTAAAGATACACAGACATACGGTGTTGTTCCCAACGACTCCATGTGTCTAGTTATCTTTAGTCCTCTGAAGTCACTCCGTATATGTGATCATACTCCTATCCCCAGCCAAGAACTTAATATTCAGCCTATGTATTCTTGATGATTTAATTCGGGAGGGCATTGTAATATGTCAATGTCCTACGGAATCCTCCCATCGAGAGTACACATCCTGCTCAAGTGATTTGGACATGATCTTAATATTTAAGATCAACTTTCAGCAACCATGCTGATCCTTTATCCTCGTTCCTGTTACAGTTGTATGGAGCTAAGAGAGACTAAATCCGTCTTCTAGCTTGCTATGCATCTTCTCCTTCGTACCGAAGGGTTGCATTTTCTCTACTTGGTTCTTTTCTTAATCATTGGATTAAGCAGCCCGTTACCGACAGACGTAATAAGTTTAACCTATTAAACTTAACCAAGTTTTTCCACAACTGTAACCAAATTTAGAATTCCAGCTTATTAGACGTCATTTAAACGAGGTCTAATTCTCAATAAATGTATTCATTTATTCTCCTTAACCTTACATAGTTAAGGTCTATTAGCCCTGGATATATTTATCCCATATCCTTTCTTTCTGAATTTAACATTCGAGGCTATTAACGGAGTCTGAATATGAAGTTCGGTTGCTCCTAAGTTATTTGATATTCCTTAGCTTCCAAGCTAATCCTGAATACCTATCAGTTATGAGATCATGTTCTTCCTAATCCTTTTTAATGTTAATTAAAAATTCATCTTTACCCAAGTATGAACTAATTGCACATTTCAACTTAAAAGTTGCATTTAGGTAAGAATAGATGTCAATTCCTTTTAAATCCTTCCAAGGACAATTGAATAATTCCAAATCAAGAAATAACATTATATTTCCAATTTAATCAACAATATCAAACTGATATAGTCATCAAAATATCACACTTGTATTCATCAATCCATTTCATAATCTATACAGTTGCCAGTCCAAATTACTGGACTTTGTTTATATAAAACAACATTACAACTCGTAGATAGAAGAATGTACTTTCTTCTTTTCACAATTCCTCGTAGAGGAATAATAACTAACAAATACAAATTCATCCTCAGACAATCAAAAGAAGTAACAGAAAACAGCCATGTCTTCATTTTAATCAAGTTCCATCTGTAAAATTACTTGCACGGGTCAGTTCAATGAACTGAGCATATTAAGCACTTGTCATTAAAATGAGGTGCTTCTTCTAATTAACTGTCTCAATAAAAGAACCCTGCTTTTATGAAACGACAGTATGAACATCAATCAAGAATTAAGTATAAAAAAGAATGAACAACATAACAACTGAACCATCTAACTACCATCCCAATCAGTCAAAGGATTTCTGTCCTATTTCCCACATAACCATTACAAGACGCAATTTCCTTCCACAGTTCCATATTACAACATCTGTAAAAACTAGGAATACTAGTAAACATACTGCTGTTATAACGTAACTGCTATCCCTTCCCTTTCCTTACATTAGTAATAAATGCAAAGGATAAAATCTAACTGAAATGTAAACCAATTACTTTCCTTTCAGTTCATGCATCTCATTTGATTCCAAGCAATCAAGTACAGACGAGAAAGCAAACAACAATAAATATAGTTGCTTATACTCAAGCAACTACAAAATTCGTTCCTAAACGATTATAGATTTCCAACTGTATGAGAGAAGAAAAGATCATTTTTCCCAGTTTTCCATTCACATTCCTATTTCTTTCCTCATGATTGTCCTAAAAATTGAATCCAAACGAGACACCAATCAAGATAACAGTTCAGAGTGAAACTTACAAAATCCATTCGGAATTCACTTTCCAACAGTAAGAAATAGTTCCGTTCATATTCAACTTTAAATGAAAATAAGGATGAATTTATCATCCTTATCAATACTTCATTCAAATCAGGCTCATACGAATACCATAAATAGGTTAGTAAAACATCGTATCCCTCATAGAGCAAGCAATATAAAGAATGCATACTATGTACTTACTGTACTAGAAGAATTCAAACTTCTTTCACTGTATTCTAACCAAATAACAGTTATACAGTCACTTAATCAATTATTCTCACAGCTTTCAATACCTATGAACGCACACAGTTCATAAATAATAATTTGCACATTGTTATAACCTACAACAAGTCCAACTCATATTGTACAGTAAGCTCTAGTGCTATTTCCAGAATTCAAACAGCCAGAAGAGAAGATTCATACCTTTAATTATTTCCATAAGAAAACACCCATTTTCCTCCAACACAACAAGAATCACTCAAATCGAGTTCATCATTTTTTTTGCATGATAATGTAAAATCAAAGATCACACGAAACATTTAAATATTTCGTTAGTATAGCAAAATACAACACTTAGAAAACAATCTAAATGCCGTTGTCACTTCATCAAGCCAAACTTATAAAGTTCAATAAATTCCCCAATTACCGTTTCTTCAAAATTTAAAACAGCAGAAGAAGAACTCGTTTCCTTTTTAAATCTAGAAAAGAAACGATATGAAAACCAAATCACACAGTATGCACAATTTTATTCAATATACCATATGAAAAGAATGCCCAGTTCGAGTTCTATCTCGATCAACCATTTAATCCAAAAACAACATTCTCCTATTTCCTAATGAGGTACAGAACTCAAAATACAATATTCATATATCAATACCTCTATCAAGGCAAACCCGCATAGGGTATTAAATACGTAAGCTTGGCACAGTCAAGACAGACCCAAACAGCAAGCCAAATTCCCATGTTTTTCCATTTATTTGCATAGAAATCCAAAGCCACGTTCGTATTCATGAAACAGTTCGAATCAGAAGGTCAAACCGCAACCATCAAAATGCAATGGAATAAACTTTCCATCACAGCAAGAAGAAAATGTAATCATTTATAAGTTCAGAAGAAAAATAGTTACCTTCTCCTACTTTCACGAATACCCAAGTCGTATTCATTAAATTTTTATAAAGAAAAGCTCAGCAATAAGAATATTACTATCACTTCCTTCAAACCGAGCTCATAATGCTCATTAAAACCCATTTATCATTTCCTTTAAAATACAATACAGTAGAAGGAAGAGGAGCTCATTTCCTTAAAAATTTCAATAAAGAAACAACTTCGAACAACTCGCACAGCTAATACGTTTCATCACTCAAGTTCATATAGGAAAAGAACAATTGCTCAACAATGAAAACAACTCATACCGCCTGTACAGTTTCATATAAACATTTCCAGAGAAATACCCAGTTCGAATTCCCCAATACTGTCAAACAAACCAACACAACATGTTTGTATTTCCAACTCAAATTTATGCAAAGACAGTTCAAATCACAACAGCAAGAAAACGATTCTACCCAAATCATTCCAAAATGATAGTAAAATCGAATAAACCCAAAACCCGTTCAGAAGAAGAAGAGCAGGGTTGTTTTAATGAGACGCTTAAACAAAGCAAGTGTTTTAAAGAGAAGGGCTTAACATGCCTGCATTTTTTCCCTCGAAGCTCGAAGAAAACCGCGTCTACAGGTGGTATTTCCTTCCACGGTGACAACAACAAGCTTTCCAAACAATCCCTTCCTCTACAGGCTCAAAAAACAGCCTTCAATTTCCAAAGAAACAGTGATAACATCCAACACAACTGGTTCAACTGAACCAAGAAAAACCAAATGCAGAGCAACTTTCCAAAAATCCGAACAAACACTAATGACCAACAAAAATTCCTCCATACTCTTTCCAAGGCGGGTTGGTCGCAAAGACCAAGAAATTAAATGCATTAAAGGCTCTACCTTTTTCCTATTTCCTCATGCCACCGCCGACTCGGGTTGGCGAGTTGCCAATTTCAAATTTTTCATGCAAACCAAGTTTAGTCCCATAACCAACTAGATACCTCCACCTTTTTCCTGTTCCCGCCAAACTTGGCGCTGTCCACGCAAGGACTCACATTTAATGCCATTAAATTTCCTTCCATCCTTATCCTTTCCCATGGGTCTGTGTGTCCCCTTCTAGGTTAGGATTAGTTTAGGATTAACAATAGTGTTCATACCTAGGTCATAGGTTAATAGAACTTAGGTCTATGTTTACCATTTATACAATTTAAAAATCCACATAGGATAGTAGTTTAGGATGTAAGGTAGAACTTAGGATTAAATTAGGATCTAATTTCCCCTTAACACTAATTAATCAACTTCCAGTCAAGTCTTCCCGACTGACATCCAATTCAATGTTGTGCAGGACATTTCATCCTTCGTTTCACATACCTAAGCCACCCGTATCCAGGCATTTCTCGCCTTACGAGGTCTCATGTTACAACAGAGCATGGTTCGAGATTTGAACCTTTGTTGTTGGCATCTACGTGCCAGCTATTCATACCTGAAATCAGGTGCTGCACATTTATATCAACCTTCAGTCTGTTTTAAGAGTAAATCGACAAAGCGATCACAAGAAGGCCTCAACATACTTTGGATCAATGGAATTGATTCAAGGTGTACTATCAATCAGCGAATAGAGTTCAACAAGCATACGACAAATTTTTCGTCACATCAACAAACATACAAGCAGTAATAACTGCTGTCCCATGTAAAAAAATTACAGTATGCAAGAATCCAGATTAGCAACACATTCCCTTAAGATCAAAATATATATCTTAACATGTTTTCCTTCATTTCAGCAGTTACAACATTAAGAAAGTAATCACCATGATAACTTATAAAAATCAGGGCGTTACATGAACAAGTTCTCCTCAAATGCTGACAAAACGAAATATATCTAAATCCCAAGAAGTGCATATTTGGGTTTTACTGAAGGGAAACTCCTTGGGAACATTGTGAACAAGGACGGGGATAAGATTGATATAGAAAAGATAAAAGAAATACAAGAGCTGTCTTTTCTAACAAGCAAAAAGGGAGTTTATTCCTTCTTCAACAAAGTCAACTTTCTTTGGCACTTTGTCCCAGACTTTGCTGAGCTGACCAAACATATCATTGTCATGATGAAACCTCAAGAAAGATTCAAGTGGAACAAGGAAGTAAAAATGGAATTTGAGGTAGTAAAAAAAGCAATAGCAAAGGCCCCTACCCTGGTGCACCTAGATTTTTATAAAGACTTCATCTTGTACTATTATGCTTCAGAGCACACAATATCGACCATCTTGGTCCAAAATAATGATTAAGGCCTTGAAGCTCCCATTACTTTCATGAGCTCTCCTTTGAAGAACCATGAGTTGAAGTATAATCAACTGGAGAAGCATGCATATGACGTTGTCAAACTGGTAAATAAATTTAGATTCTACTTTCTCAAATCTCACATTATAGTGATGGTTTCAGGCTCTGCTATTAAGCAAATTCTTACCCAACAAGATCCAAGAACCAAGAGGGGAAATTGGGGTAGTGAGAATTCAAGAATATGACTTGGAAATCAAACCTTCAAACCTGGTTAGAGGAAATGAAGTGTGCTAATTGATTGTAAAAGATGAAGCACTATTGACCAAAAATGATATAGGAGAATGTTTGTGCTGTGAGTGTATAAGAAATGACATGCTTCAAGTCTTTTTCGTAAATACAACAAATGAATGGTATGCAAACATTACCAACTTTCTAACTTAGAGTGAGTGTCTTGCTCACCTCGACTTCATACAAAGAAGAACCCTCAAGCTTAAGTCATCCAAGTATGTCATATGGAATCATGTTTTGTATAAGAGGGTACTTGACAGATGCTTACTGAATTGCGTAGACAAATAGAAATAAGTACAATTGCTAAAAGCATACCATAATCAAGCATATGGTGGAAAATTTTCTATAATGGTCACGACTCACAAAATTCTTTGTGGTAGGTACTATTTGCCTACCCTATTCCCATATGCCCAAGAATGGGTCTATAAGTACGAAGCATGCCAATAATTTGTCAAGAGACCAAAACTCACTGTACTTCCCCTTAGGTCTGTAATAATCGAATAAATCTTTCAATAATGGGGCCTAAATTTCATCAAAGTTCTAAATCCCCATTCAAGTGTAAGACATATGCATATGCTCATAACAACCAAATATTTCAAAAAATGGGTAGAGGAAATCCCAGCCAAGTAGGACAATATTGAATCGAGGTGCAATTTATCAAGGATAACATTATTGTTCATTTTGGGATCCCCCCAAAAGATCACGGTTGACAATGCCACATATTTTTCCTCCAGGGAGCTGATAGAGTTTTGCTATAACTATGGAATCTCGTTGTCTCATGCATCAGACTATTACCCACAAGGGAATGGTCAGGTTAAATCAAGTAATAAAAATATTATGACCATAGTCCATAATCTAGTGGATGAGAATCAAAAGAATTGATACAATAAGTTGTACGATGCATTGTGGGCAGATAGAATAACTCCTAAGAAAGCAATCAACATGCTACCATTCTAATTTCTCTATGGGATTGAGGAAGAGATTATAATCACCGTTGAGATGCCAACACTCTATTTTCTCTAGGAAGTTAAAGATGGTCAATATCATTATTCTATTGAAAAAATAATTTTGTTCCTTGAGAAGCTCGAAGAAGATAGATTCAAGGTGGTGGACTGTATAAAAGAACATCAGTTGAAGGTCAAGAAGTTGTATGACAAGAAAGCCAAAGCAGGGTATTTCAAAGTAGGAGACCTTGTTTTTCTCTAGGACAAACAAAGAGCACATAAAATAAGCCATTGGAAGTTTGACTCTTTGTGGCTTGGTCCATTCTAGATTCGACAAATTTGTGGAGAAAATGCTTTCTATCTATCATATTTGGATGGTAAATAGTTGGAGTTTCCCTGCAACGGGAAATATTTGAAATTATATATCCAATGAAAGTGGGTTGTCCCCCCGCATTGTACTATAGGTGATTTAGGTGTGTGTTTCCCTTTCCCATCTTGTGTTTTTTTTTCCCTTTCATGTATTGTGTGTTTCCTTTTGTCATGTGTGTGTACTCCTTTCAGTTTATCTTTTTCTTATTATGAATTTGTGAAGCCCAATGGATAAGGTGTAGACACGAATTTTTTAGTGTAACTCCTCTCCTTCATCCTGCATTTATTCTCCTTCATTCATCTTTCCCTCTCGCTTTTATTTTTCCCTAAATTTGAATAAATTTCATCCATTTACCCACCCCAAATTTTAATTAATTAATGGGCTCCATGTAAACCCATTTAATAATTAAACTTTGGCATTATCTCACATATCCCAAATTTATTCAATTCATGGGCAATAATACACACATCTGACATCTCACTCCTAAATTCAAAAATGGCATGCATTATTACACCTAACCATGTCAATCATGCTCCCCACTCCATATCACATCCTTATCTCTTTGACCTCATAATTCAAATCATGAGCCCCCTCTTTATCACATCATATCTCTTAACCAAGGTTACTTTACCCAGCTCAAATTACCTAATAACCCACAATCTAACCTGACCCTTAGGCTATAAATATGGGCCTTACCCATTGTTCAAACAAATTGAAAATTTTGGGAAAATATTGTTTTGAATTTTTAGCCACTTGTTTATCATAGTATCCTCATAATGTCCTTGTAATGACACTAGAATCCCCATAATACCCTGCTCATGATTTGGTGGTTCACTTAGCTTGGTTCATGTTACATGTTGTGTCTGGGTCAGATCGGGTAACTCCATCTACATACCAGAATCTTCAGGTTTATTTGTTCTTCAACTTGCATTTTTATCTGTTTATCTTGCATTTTATCGTTATTCTCTATCACACGGGGGTTTTAAAAACCACCGAGGAAGTGAACACTTCTTGGGTCCACTTTGTCGAGAAACCCCCACATAATATATCTAAGAATTTTTTTCTCTAGTGTCTTTAAGTTGTAGGTTTGCTGAGACTGCAGCGAGAAGCTCATCATCTACTTTGTGCCCTGTATCATTCATCAGCATCTCCAAGGTAATAAGGCCTTGCATATTTGATGTTGTTTTGTGTTTATTGATTTCTCGTACACTAATCTGGATAGGAAGTAGGAAACTCTGATCAACATTTGGCATGCCTGATGGGACCAGACCCAAGTTCTTGTCACTTTTATTTTTGCTCACCTTGTTATAGGTGTCATAAGTTATAACATTAATTATGTTTCATAGTTCTTGTAAATCTAGATATATGTTATAAATATTTTATTTGTAGACTCATGCGCTTGTAGGATCTTTAGTATTGTCTACATCCATGTGTTGTGGTTCGTACATTTAGTCATTTATGTCCTCATTAGGGTGAGTGGATTTGTCATTTGAAAGGGTTTGTTATTGAATTGTTTATAATGCGTGTCAAATTTTATTTTTATTGATAAACAAAGAAAATAATTCCAAAAAAATAATAAGTAAAAAAAAAACTTATTATTGTCCTCACATATCCCATCTCCTTTCCACTTTGCTTGAGCTCACCATCCCTCACTCACACCAAATTTCCTCCCTTCCTCACCAAGCTCTACCCCTCACCCCGCACATCCCTGAGATCCTCCATCTTTGACCCACCTCATCTCATTGATCCCACTTGGCTCACCCTTATACCTCACTCCTCCCTTACCGCTGACCCCACATGACTCAAATCTACCCAAGCATCCATTTCCCTTATTTCTCAACTGATCCCTCTCCCAAAGAAAATCTATCACAATTCCTACCGAGTCCTCCACATTCCTAACGTGGTTGACCCTGAGTTCCCACCTCTCCACTTTTCCAACTCTTCCCGAGCTATTCTGCACTGCCCAAATCCTCGAGCCACTTGGTCAATTACCTATCTATCTCCACCTAATTCGACCCCTTCCAACTTTGTATACCACTCTACGACTCAAGCTCCTCTTCACCAAGCTACTACTCACACAACTCCCTAATCATCTCGACTCCACGATCTCGATTGACCCCATACCCCACCTACCTGAGAAACTCCAACTCCCAACTTCCCTCCCCTGACTCGTCCTCCTTGGCTGAGGCCAAATTCTAACCAACTCCACTCCATTCCATCACTCACCAAATCGTCCACCCACTTCTCTCCCCTATCTTCCTGGCCAAGTCCTCCACATCCAACACACCTCATTTCTCTACACACTATGTAATGAAATTACTTGTATAATTCAGATTAGGAGCAACAATAGAACACCAAATAACACAATATTTCAGAATAATGATCTCAATATGCAATTAGAATAGCTTTGACACTTCGAGGGGGGCAACCTCCAAACCATATAATAAGACTCAAATGCTCAAAATAATAATGAATATACTACCTATAATCCCCTATATATACTATTCATATGCTATGGCCATCACCAAGGGCCGACCTATTAAGCATGAGAAAGTATAAATGATATAATAAAATGATATGGTAAGCCACAAGTTAGCTACTCATATCCTAATACAAGCAATAGGTTAAGGGGCGTAACATGCCTTCCCCCTTCAAACCAACATTTTCCTCAATGTTGAATAATCCGGGATGTTGCGTGCAGAAAACCTTCATCCTCCTAGGTGGCGTCTTCTATGCTCAGATTCTTCCACTTGATCAGATATTCCTTAATGTCTCTAGTTCTCAGCCTCTTAGTACGTGTTTACAGAATCTTCTCTGGCTCCAAAATGATTCTTCCTTCCTCATCAAGTTCTGGTAACTTTGTCTGGGCTTCAAATTTCTATCCAATAACCTTTCTTCAGGCATGAAACATGGAATACTGGGTGTATGTGTGAAGATGGAGGCAACTCTAGTTTATAAGCAACATTACCAATTTTCTTTAGAACATGATAAGGGCCATAATATTTAGGAGCAAGTTTGTTTTCCTTTTTCTGTTGCTTTAGGGACATCTGTTTGTAAGGCTGGAGACATACAAAAAACCAGTCCCCAATTTAAAAATGTCTTTCACTACGGTGTTGATCTGCTTGTTGTTTCATCATGTTTCATGCTAATGCTAAATTCTCCTTCAAACTAGCCAAAACCTGTTGTTGATGTTGAATGTGTTCCTCAACATCTCTGACATTAGTTTGCACCCTTAAGGATCAAGTGATAGAAGGTGGATGGTAACCATATAATGCTAAAATGGGGTCATTTGAGAAGAGGTATGAAAAGATGTGTTATACCACCATTCTGCTAGTGGTAGCCATTTAATCCACCTTTCCTGCTTATCTGATACAAAACAACGTAAATACCCCTCTAAGCATTTGTTGACCACTTCTGTTTTCCCATCAGTTTGAGGATGATAAGATGAACTGTGAGCTAGCTGAGTACCCAAACATGAAAATAATTCCATCCAAAAATTACTTGTGAAAATAGGATCACGATCACTTACAATTATCTTTGGGGTTCCATGTAGCCTTAGAACTGTCTCCAAAAAAATAGCTGTGACTGTACTGGCTGCAAATGGATGTGATAGGGCACAAAAATGGGCATATTTTGTGAGCCTATCCACAATCATAAAAATAACATTCTTACCCTCTGAATAAGGCAATCCGGTGATGAAATCCATGGAGACCTCCTCCCATCTTTGGCTAGGAATTGGTAAGGGTTACAACAGACCTAGTGTCTTAATTATTTCCCCTTTGTTCTGTTGGCACACTAAACACTCTGATACAAAATTTTGTACATCCCCCTTGAGTCCTTCCCAAAAGAATTCTCTTTTTATTCTATGATATGTCTTCAAAAACCTAGAGTTTCCTCCAATAGGTGAGGCATGTAGCTCTGCAAAAATCTTATGCTTCAACTCATAATCTTTACTCAAGTATAACCTATCCTTGTACCATAGGGCATTACCTTTCCACTCAAATTCGTTAGATGTCATAGATCCTTGTTTGATATTCTGTATTAGAGATTGTGTATCCTTATCTTGATTCCATTCCAATATTGCTTCATCCACCCAATCGGCTGTCAACATGGACACTCCACATAGTAAGGCATCTGCGAATGTATCCCTTCTGGACAACGCATCAACTACTACATTTTCTTTACCCTTTTTGTATATGATTTCAAAATCATAACCCAACATTTTTGTTACCCACTTTTGTTGTTCCTCAGATGATAACCTTTGCTCCAAAAAGTATTTGAGACTATCATGATCAGTTTTTACCTTGAAGTGTCTACCCATGAGATAGGGCCTCCATTGCTTGACCACATGAAGAATAGCCATCATTTCTTTCTCATAGACAGGTTTGAATAGATCTTTTCCTTTGAATTGGAGACTCTCAAATTAAATTGGTCTTCCTTCCTAGATTAGAACTGCTCCCAATCCTGATCCTGAAGTGTCACATTCAACAATGAAGGTTTTTGAGAAGTTGGGAGTAGCCAAAACTGGGGTGCTGTACATGGCTTCCTTCAGCTACTCAAAGGATTTAGTGGCTACATTTGTCCAATGGAAGGCATCCTTCTTTAGCAATGCAGTGAGTGGGGTTGCTATTCTACCATAACCCTGCATAAATCTTCTGTAGTACCCTGTTAGTCCTAGGAACCCACAAATATTTTTGAGATTTTTGGGCCTTGGCCATTCCACCATAGCTTTTATCTTCTGAGGATCAACTTTGACGCCTTCATGGGATACAATATGACCCAAATACTCTACCTGTTGTACACCAAAAGAACATTTGGATGGATTTGCATATAGAGTATGTTTCTCCAAAACTTCCAACATGTTATGACATGTTGTAAGTGTTCTTCCCATGTCTTACTGTAAATCAATATGTCATCAAAGAAAACTAATACAAATTTCCTTAAAAACGGCCTAAAAATAGTGTTCATCAAGCTTTGAAAGGTTGAGGGCGCATTTGTAAGACCAAAAGGCATTACCAAAAACTCATAATGGCCCTCATGAGTCCTGAAAGCCATTTTATGAACATCTTCCTCTTTTATCCTAATTTGATGGTACCCCGAACGAAGATCTAAATTTTGTGAAATAAACAGCACCATGAAATTCATCAAGTAAATCATCAATTACTAGAATAGGAAACATATCTTTGATGGTGTACTTGTTGAGTTCTCGGTAATCTGGACACATCCTCCATGTTTCATCCTTTTTACGTACCATGACCACTGGTGAAGAATATGCACTCTGGCTATGCCTGATGATACCTGCCTTCAACATTTCCTCCACCATTTTTTTGATCTCACTTTTCTGGGAATATGGGTATCTGTATGGTCTGATGTTAGGTATTTGGCTCCCTAGAATCAACTGAATGGAATGATCATGATCCCTAACTGGTCGTAGTCCCTTTGGAATTGCATCAAAAAACATATCAGTGAGCATCCACAATCTTCTGAAGATCGGGTGGCATTGAAGACTCTGTATTTTGTACTTCTATGGAAAATAGCTTTGCTATAAAGCCATCCACTCCTTTTCTGAGAACCTTCTGCATCTAATGAGAGCTAATAATCTGTGGATACTTAGCTACCATCCCATTCAATTGTATTGTCCTTCCATCTCAATGAAATCGCATGAACAATTCTTGGAAATTCATCTCAATAGTACCTAAGGTTGTGAGCCATTGGACCCCCAAAACAATATCTGCCCCTCCCATAGAAATAGCAAACATAGGTGAGTCTAACATGTAGTCTCCCATGGAAAGCTTGATACTATGGCACTTTCCTGTGCACTTGACTGTCCCACCATCCGCAATCATAACTTGCATTTCTGGAGCTGGGTAAATAAAACAATTGAGGCGGGCAGCTAACTTACTATTTATGAAGTTATGAGTACTCCCCGAGTCAATCAACACCATCACCTTCTATTTTTTGAGATAGCCAATAACCTTGAGTGTTTGAGGAGTACTAATACCTGACAATGCATGGCAAGAAATTGTAGGTTGGTGATCCTCTACTTCATCTTCTACTGGTTCCTCAGCCTCTCCTATAATTTCAGCTTCCTCATCATCCTCATTACCTCCATCAATATAGAACAACTTCTTCTCAGCACATTTATGTCCCGGTCCATATTTACTATCACAGTTAAAACATAATGCTTTTGCTCTCTTTTCTTCCATTTGTTGAGGAGTCAGTCTAATTGGCCTAGCAAATGAAGGGGAAGAGATACTACAGTCTATGGTGTTACTGAAAGGTGGCCTCCTACTACAAAGAATTTTTTCCTCTACACGACGTGCCATGATAATAGAATCAGACAGCTTGATTGGATTAAACATTTGTACCTCATGCTCGATGTGGTCCTTAAGACCCCCAAGAAACAAGTCATTCAGATTCTCTTCTGGAATATTCTCCACCCTTAAGGATAGGTTTTGGAATTGATGCACATAATCTTTGACTAATCCTGTTTTCTGTAACTTTGCTAATTGACTAAAGTAGTTCTCTGAAACACTGGAACTATAGTGCAATTGCAACTCCTCGGTAAAAACTGTCCAAGTGACACCTAGACCATTCTTCTGCCTCTGAGCACATAACCAATGATACCAAACAAATTGGTCGATGTTCAAGATATAGGGATGCCAATGTCACCTTTTGTCCTGATGGTGTTTGATGTAACTCAAAGAAGTTCTCCATTTGATTTATCCAATTCAGGGGATCCTTACCATCAAATTTGCGCATATCCACTTTCGGCATCATGTTCCATGGTTGCAGATAAGTTTGATTCTGATGGGACTGGAAAAGTGATCCTATATGGTTAGTTTGTCCATGATTTTGAACTGAAGGTCCTCCTTGGTTGATATGTGCTGGATTTGGGCCATACTGGTTACCCTTTACATGTTGCATGATATCATCCAACCGATGATTGATTTGGGCTATGTCTCCTTTAGAGGCCATCTCAGATTGTACAATTCGCAACTCATACTCAAGCTGGCTAAACCTTATGATCAACTGAGGTAAACCCTAGTGCTGAGGAATTTGTATTTACCCCTTCTGACTCCATCTCTTCAATCACTACCCCCTCTTTATCTGGGGTTTTACCCGGAGTAACCGGATTCTTTTTTGCTCTTGTGGAAGGCCCCATCATGATGTTAAATCTTAGGGGTTTAGGGTTTCGATACAATTTCAGCCGAACAGGAAAAAACACAGAGAAGATACTAATACTATGTTTTTGAGAGCTTTCCGAAAATGTAAAGAACTTAAAATTTTCCACAATTTGCACCCTAGGAAGCGATTTTATGAAAAACCCTAAAGTTGTAATAACTTTTGTAAAATAAATAAAAAATTTATGAAATTTCAGGGAACCTTACTTGAAATGCTTCACAACTCTGGTAAAAATATCTCCCACCAATTCGCTCTGGTTCGCAATATGTGGCGGAAACAAAAAATTAGGGTTTTTGCCCTAATTTTCGGCCCAGATCGCAGCTTTGATACCACTTGTAATGAAATTACTTGTATAATTCAGATTAAGAGCAACAGTAGAAGCACCAAATAACACAATATTTCAGAATAATGATCTCAATATGCAATTAGAATAGCTTCGCCACTTCGAGGGGGCAACCTCCAAACCATATAACAAGACTCAAATGCTCAAATGATAATGAAATACTACCTATAATCCCCTATATATACTATTCATATGCTATGGCCATCACCAAGGCCGACCTATTAAGCATGAGAAAGTATAAATGATATAATAAAATGATATGGTAAGCCACAAGTCGGCTACTCATATCCTAATACAAGCAATAGGTTTAAGGGCGTAGCAAAGATTGATGAGGGTACTAAGATAGATAACTAGCAAGTGGAGGACATCTATAAAAAGTTGAATTCCTTGGACAATCGAGTGGGAAGGGGCCAAGGATCGCCATGAGTGGCTAGTATGGCAATTTTTAATGCTATCAGTGATTTTCTGGAATAGCATGTTCGCAGCATCACTGTGTTGAGTGGGATTCCAAAAGACTTTGTGGGGAATGGCCAAGGAGATTTCAGCCAAACCTTAGGATAAGCTTGATACTATGGACCCCACCCATATGACTACGTGGCCCTCATCACTTCTCTACAAACCATAAAATCTAAAAGCTCACCAGAGCAACTGCAGAAGTCCAAGGTTGTATTTTCACAACAGGCACCGATCTTTTTCACGTTTTTGTTGTTTTTTGTTGTTTATCTGGCTGCATGGTTGCAGTGCAACATGTTTCTGTTTCAATGCTCCTGTTGACATAACTTTTTGGTTACGGTTGATTTCCACATAGCTCAACCTATTCTAGATGTTGATCCTTTTTTTTGCTAATATCTTATGATTGCTATACACTGGATTTTTGGCACTTCACATCCATGTAAACAGGGTATTAGTCCCTAATATAACTTATTTTGCCATCAATAAAAAAAATATAGTATGGCTATAGAGTGTTAAGTGTCATTGGGTTGAATTTTCATTTGAGAAAAAGTTGGTTAGTAAATTTAAATTAATTAAAAGCATAATTTAATTTTTATTTAGTCGTCAATTAATTTTGTTTGAATTTAGTAAAAACCTAGGGAATGTGGGGCATGTGACTCACATAACATTTCATCAAATTATAGTTAGGCAAGTTTAGAATAATGTTAGTGAAAAACAAGGTAAATAAAATTATAGTAAACTTGGGGAACTTGGGTTATATCATTTGGAAACTTATCCCAAATAAAAGGAAATTAGGATAGATTAGAATAAAAATTGATTAGAAAAAAGTTAAAATAATTATTTTGATATTATTTTGAAATTATAGACATTGTATTTAACACATTTGGGGGAATTGGAAAATTTTTCTAAAATTTCGACCACGTAATTACTAATTTTCTTATTTTCTTTTGCAGGTGAATTAAGACAAATTGTGACAACAACATTACGATTGTCAAAGCCAATTAGTTGAAACATTAGACATAGAAATGGAATTCACTGGAACCTTCTGTTTTAAATAGTATAATAAAATTAGAGTAACATTACTGGCTGCATAACCATGAGTTTGAATACAACATTGTCAAGTACAATCAAGATAATATTGGAAAGCGTTCTCTAGGGTATTCCTCATGTGTGAAAATTTTGGGAAATCTGCAGGGTAGATTTCACAATAAAATTGGTGAATTTTCTGTAAGTAAATATAACATTACAATTAATTAGTCTAAAATGAACCTGGTGGATCTAGGGTGATATCATAGCTTAAATAGGGGTTTAACTCTTGTTACTAATCAATTACTTTTTACCACACAATTTTATAAACCTCACAAATTAATTACACAATTATGTCAACATTCCTAAACAATTGATTTTTTATTCTCACTTGGAAGAAAAACTAATCACCCAATGGGAATACTGTTTAAAGTACAAGTCCCAGACAACTTACTTGAAACCAAACATAGATTGCATCCTCCTAGGTACCTCATTGACCATTTACCCTTTTAGTTTGACGATAAGGATCTAAAAAAAAAATACATTCACACTTAATTTATGTACCAAGAATCAAATATGTTAATCCAACCTCAAGAATCCTATCAAACATCTCCAAGACTTTAACATACCAAGGGGTCTTCCTTATATCTATTATATATCCACTCCTTTTGTTGTATAACCAAGACCATCTTATAGTATCCTGGACACTCACACCATGCATAACTACAACCTTCTCCAGGTTGGAACAAGCCTTAATTAGTCTACATCAATTACTGCTACTCCTCAGATAGCTAGCAAGTATCAATACCTCGTGTTTAGTCTCATTCTAGCCCCTTTTACAAATACTTTCACCATAACTCTAGTTCTTAACCACATAAATGATAGAATTATCCTTGTCACCTTATGCGAATGTTTTTTACACCTGTCTTCCCATTTACCACACTTCATGTACCTCAAAAATCTCATCCATCTTACTATTTCCCTACTTCCCAGGACATTACACAATTCTCCCAACCAATTTAGATCTAACTAACTCAAAGATATCTTCCAACAAACCTACCCAAATCCACCATCGACAAATCCATTTCTACCTTCCACAGCTAACACGATTTTCAAGAATTTGTTCAATTAATATTGTACTCTCTAACACCTTTTTCAATACCCATACCCACATGTCAAGCATTAGATTAGCACACTCTGAATATACCACATACACCCCATCATCCACATCTATTCCATATTTACCCATAATGCCAACCATAGATCCAATCCCAGTTCTAATGCACCTACCACATCAGTTATTGAGACCACATCCACATCATTTTCCCCTCCTACATCATTTAGAAGAAAAAAAGATGGGAATTCAACTTCAACTTCAAATAATCCTTCTACCTCATCAATGTAATTAAATCAATTTCCACCTTCCTTAGATTCTAACAAATCAAATATTCCTTCACTACGCCTATATCAGTACCACCTCCAGATCTTCTAAAGGAAATTATTTTCGTTCCTCCAAAAGGCGCAACCTCTCAAATATTTTCTTCAAAAATACCTTATACAAGGAAATTAATATTCACCTATAAGTATGGCTTCCTCTAAAAAATTGTAACCACACACCCCTTAAACTAAAACCAAAATCATCTCAACACTATGAAAACCACAACTGACTATTTCAACCATCAAGATATACACATGCTCAAAATCCTAGATAAAGATTATCTCTAACATGTGCATAAGTCTTCTCCAAAGAGAAAGAGATTCCACACAGACAAAGCAAACTCCTAACACTTCAGTTGAATCATGTACAAAGGTCTTCCGAGGACTTGTTACAAATTTTTGCAATCACACTTCCACCTATTAGGGCCTTTGACCCCAGTAGCAAGAAGCCATCATGGTTTAATTCCAACCTTGTTTGTCAGCATATCATCATACCCCTAGACATGATATTGGTCATTACAGAGCATTTCAAGCCATTGTTCATGAATTCATTAAGGAAGGATACCTCCTGATCCAAAGCAAACCAATATCTTCCTTCCACTTCAACATCCACACCTTTGATTCATCTATCCCAATGTAAATGCCCCCTCGTTCTTCACAAACTTCCACAACCATGTCAACTCTAAATAAATATTTTTCTAAAGAGGATCCTTCATTCTCCATGAAAATTATTCAAGTGACCACTCAGTCCCATCCACATGACTATGAATCACCAACCAACCATAAAAACTGAACTTAAGGTCACCAAAACATCAATATACTCATTTTTTCCCCAAACCATCCACACCAAAAATTCTACAAGGCATCTATCTAGCACATTAGTTGGATCATATACAAAATATTTTCCAACACTTAGTACAAAATTCTGCGATCATGCTTCCATCCCATTAGACATTGTGGTAGTCCTTATCATAGGAAACCTCCATGGTTCAATATCCAATTGCATTTACGCCTATCATCATGTTTCTGGAGGGATGACATTGAGCAGTGAACTAGGGCCTTTCAGACCATCATCCATGACCTTATTAAGGAATATGATTTCCTCATTTAGGGGGAACATCCTTCCCCATCCACAACAAATACAACTCATATTTCTACATCCCCATCCATTGGGTTTCCTACAAGGGATAGAATATCTCCCCCATCCACATCTATTTTGCCTTTACCTATCATGCCATCTATAGATTCTATCCTAGTTCCTCTTTCCAATATTGTACCCATACCAATCACATCAACTAGGGTGAATGTGACCACATCATCCTCTTCTTCCACATCATTTGAAGAATATTGGAAAGCACTTCAACGGTTGCAAGAACTTTGTTTGTAATACTTTTTCTCCTATCTCATCTATAGATACTTATAGAATCAAACCAACCTTCATCAGGTACATCATCGTGAAAATACCAAACCTTACATCCATATCAATTACAAAATTACAACCTTTAGACCCTCCAGCTGAAATCATTGTCATCCCTTCCAAGAATGCTCCTTCACAATCCAAATCCAAGAACCTTGGTACACGTACACAAGTGGATCTCTTTTGCCTCCCCAAAAGAAGATAGAAATTTCTCCAGTAAATACCAAAAATACATCATCTATTTTTAAGGACAACAACAATCTCCATCTAAGGCATCATAATCACTCCATCAACCAAAATCAAAAGCATCCAACATTCCTTCGAGATTCGCAATGTTTCCTCTAAACCTTCAAGTGTCACTAAAACATGATTCAAAACTATGGAACGACATGACACAATCCTTCGGGTGTAAGACAGATCAGATAAACCACATCCCAAGTATTTGCATCCCAATCCAAGTCTAAAAATTCCAAAGAAAATACATATATGTTGTGTATCAATTGAATCTTATGTGGAAGCCCTTCAACACTTATTACAAATTTCTGCCATCATGATCCCATCTGTCAAATCATTTAACCCAAGTAGTAAGAAGCCATTTTGGTTTGATCCCCACCTCATTTTTGCCTACCATCATTCCCCTAACTCATGGATTTTGAATGTTGTAAGGCCCTTCAAACTGCCATCCATGATCTCTTTAAAAGATTACTGAACTTTTGTGAGGATTGTCCCTCTACCATTTTATCTACAACTAACTCCACATCTATTAAAGTCTCTAAGTTTTCTCCTCCACCCTCCATTAACACACTCTCCTTCACATGTTATTCCTCATATCGAGAATAGTTTTCCCTTATTCATCAACACTGTTTTCCTATGATCCCCAACTCATCTACCTAATACAAATCTAAAGTTATCATTATCCAATCTCTTTAACTCATCCACATCCAATTTATCCTACAATGATATACCTATCTTTTGTTCAGGGGAGTAGCCTCCCCTCATCCTTGAGTGTATCATCCGTATTAACTCATTTTGTATCTAAATAACCCCCTTTGATGTTGGGGGGATTTAATCCTTGACATTGTTTTATTTACCTCATCTAAATCCATCCAATCTAAACTAACCCCATCCAAATCTTCATCTCATTTTAAGCCCAATTTTGTGGCCATATGTGTCTATCCCTTAGGGGACCATTTATTTTCATCTTAAGCCCAATGTTGTGGCCATGTTTGTCCTTCCATTGAGGGGACCATATTTTTCACCAAAGTCCACCTTTGTGGCCATGATTGTGTCTCTCTTGGAGGCACCATATTTTTATCGTAAGCCCATCCTTATGGCCATGTTTTGTCTCACTAGGACGTATATATTTTTCTTACTTATTCACTTTTAAAGGCAACACATAGATTCCATCTTATCTATTTCTGCGACGTCTTATCTAATCTTTCACTTTCATCCTAAACTCATCATTGTGGTCATTTTTGTCCCTCCCCTGGGGGACCATCTGCTCATCTCGTTAGGGACTCATATTTTCGCTTCCTTAAAAGGTAGTGCATATTTTTTTTACCTACATGCATCTATCTCATTGTATCCAAGTCCTATTGAACTCTTATCTTAAATAATGGCAAGTTAATCAAGGAGTTGGAAAAGTTCACTCCCAACTGGATCAGACCATATATTATCATGCATAAGTATGGGTCTGGGGCTTATCACTTGGATTCCCTTGATGGTAAACCAGAAATTGAACCTCTTAATGCATTGCACTTACGACCATTCTATTGTTAGTACATGCACCTATGAGCATAGTCATATCTTTAGACCATTTCTCCACCATTATCCCCTTCCATCTATCATGGTAATGATATGAATTATGTGGTCTACCAGTCACTGCTTTGATATGACCTTGAATATGAGTACCACGGATCTACTCATAACATATTCATTGTGGATAAGTTCTCCCATTTGGTGAGAACTCCATAATCATTACATCCATCACCCTCTCATTCTCCTATTGCAGTCATGCAAAGGGTCCATGGGTGTCTCTTGTACAGTCATCATCCCCTCCTAAGTGGTCTACTTAAATATTCCCATCTCTCCCCCATGTAAAGCTAAAATTCATGCATGTAAAAAGTAAAATCAAAGTTATTAAAAATAGACTGATCCCTTGAAGGATAGTTGTTCATGCAAAAAAAAAAAAAAAAAGGAGAATAAAAAAAGCATGCAAATCAAAGTCAAAAGGAAAAATCATAAGAAATAGATCGATCCCTCGAAGGATGGCTATCATATATATTATTCTTGCCATCCATATTATGTATATAGTAGACCATACCCTCAAAGGATGGCTACTCTGTTATTATGACATTTGGAAGGTTTACTGTCATTGATCAACCTTCCTTTTATCAACATTCTCAGAAAGCTTCCCGCATTGATAAGCTTTCTTCTATTATTATTCTTCCCCTTTCCCAGAGCTAGGGCATAGACTTAAGGAACACCACCTTTGGAGAACCCTCTTTCCGCATACAAGATACATCTCCAACCCCCTTGTCATGTCAACATTAGGTTGATGAGAATATTTCATTTATATCTCCCTTAGGGTCTTTTGGTATAATCAACTGTCATTGGTTATGTACTAACACATGTTATCGACTGCAAGTGCAATGCCTTGAGTGGTACCTTATTTTTTTTTACCTCCTATCTAGTTCGAAGCATGGTTTTCTTGCATGCCTCTTGTTATGGTCATGTGACACTCATCTCATCAAAGTCATCTTTTATCATAATCACATTCTTTGAAATCAAATTTCAAATCATAAATCTACATCCATATATTTACTCTTAAGGATGTCCCCTATTAGCGTCATCCATAAAATCATGAAATCAATTACTATTTTTAAACACTCTCTTTAATGCACTATTCGGTTTGGGAATTCTACTTGATCTCCATTGCAGTTTGTGAATTCTACTTGAGGATATCTCTCAAGTAGCATTCATTATCTAACAACTCCTCATCCCCCACCATGACCAATGTGACCTTTCTCCATCCATCCTCTCACATCGTCCTTCTCTTCTCACCAATTATCCACCCATTACCCTTCTCATCAATTCTTATTCCTGTCTATCACTTAGCGCAGACATCATCTTCTTCACCATTCCAGGATTTTTCATCCCCAGCTTGACACGTCTACGTAACTACCCACACAACATGAAATTCCTACTCAAAGTAGACCTGTCATTCTGGACACGGTCTCATTCGTAATCACATCTGTTGACCATTCCTTCCTCCTAGTCTCCTATGTCGACCCAATTTTCTCCTAAAATTCACCCCATCTCATTCTCCATTGCTCTTCTCACCCACTTTGTCCTTCTCCATTGTTTCTTCAATCCTTCACCCATCCTCCACCTAGATAATTATTGTTGTGTTTTTCCTCTAATGTCCTTTTACTGGTATCTATTTTATCATTTCGTTTCCCTTTCATTCTTTCAAATTTTGGCTTGATGATCTTACTTAATCACCCATTTGACGTAGGCTTCTTAATTGAAATATATCCCTTTCCTAAGATCCTTCCGCTGTAGAAACTCCACCATTTTCCATTCCATCAAATGACAATCATCACTAGAAATGTCTTCCACTCCATAACTTCCACTTAACGCTCTGGTGTCATCACTCTCACAACATGGGAATCCTAATTAAGGATTCCCCTCACACTCTCCATCCTACACCGCATACATTCCTCCATCCGTTTATGTTACACTCCTTTGTTTCCTTCTTTCCTTATTATCACCCCTTCCCACCTCTTCTTTTACTCTAGTATACACCACTCACTCTTTTCTCATCCTTTCTAGTAGCCATCTTCATATCTGTCACCTTACTTACACACTTTCTTAGTATGGAAAATGTACTTGAGGGTTATCCTTCAGTCATCTTGTCATACACTCTTACCATCAACCTTTCCAATCATCCACTTCTTTTCATCATTCTTCTTCTTCTTCTGGCTTGGGCTGATCCTACTTAACCATTCCCGCGGCATGGCAATCTTACTTAAGAGTCTCTCTTAGGGATGATCTATCTCCTTTCCTTTCCCCATCACTCCACATTCCAACCATCCACATTTTCTCTTCATTCCCCATAAACACATCCTCTTCCCTCCTCTTTCTTCCTCACACAAAATATCTTAGACTTCCCCAAATATCATCCCATCATCCCTCATGGAAATCTAACTTAACCACTTCATACCATTTCTTACTATGTCTCGTTTCTTCATCTTTACCTTGTTCATCCTCATCCACATCCTCATCCACTACATCCTCTCCTCATCTTCATCTCCACACAAATTGTTATCCCTCCTTTCTTTACTCTTTCCACTCCACCTTCTCGAGTTCTCCCACATATCTACACCTTGTTTACCCACCATTATTGTTAATATTCCTCTTACATTCTTTCATCATCATCTTCCATTTTTCCATGATAATAATTATCGGTGGAATTCTCCTAAAATTCATTCATCCCCATTCTACACATCCATGTTCATTCCTTTTTACCTCCTCCATTTTCTCTTCCTTCCTTTTTTACTTTTGTTCCCTCTAATCATTATCAGAGGATTTCTCCTAACATCCCTTCACTGGCATTGTCTCTTCCATCTTCCCTTCACCTTCTTCAATATCTCCATTGTCTTCATCATACACCCTCTCCCTATTTTCTCGATCATCAATTCCACATCTTTTCCAATCTGTGTCATTCCTTCCCTCCATATTCTCTTCACATTCCTTATAATGCTCACTCTTCACTTCATATCTCCCCTTTTGGTTTCCTTCCTTCTGCATAATTTTCTCCGTTGTCCTCTCCTCCTTTCTGATCCTGATCTTATTTCACTTCATTTGTATCATATTCTTCCCTGTTTTACCTCGTGTTTCCTTCTTACTTCCCCATTAATAACCTGGCTCACCAGCGTTGTCCTATCTATTTTATCATCCTATTCTCCACATGCATTTCCATGTCTATTTCATATTCTTTACCTGGGTCTTACTCCTAACACCTTGGTTCAATCCCCTTCCCGTTTCTGCTATATAATCTCTTCTTTCCCTATTATTTCCACCTTCCTATTCCCAAACCTCTTTCTCTACCACCCTTACCTTATTCCATAGTTATAGATCAGTTTCTTTTCCATTCTCTCATCTCCTTTACAGCCTCCTATCCCCTCATTGTTTCTTTCTTTCTCTTCTCTTTCTACCTCCTCTTTTGTCTTCTTTAACTTCTTCATCTTCTTATCCCCTTCATCTTTCCATCCTTCTCTTCCTTTATCCTATGTTATCCCCTACCCTCCTCACATCTTCTTGTTCATATCTCATATCATCCTTCTCTACTATTCTTCACCTCTTCCTTTTCTCAGCTCTTTCATCTCTTTCGTGATCCATTCTTTCTCTCCCTTCATTTTTGATCTCCATCTCACTTTCACCCTCTCTTTTCTGTCATTTTCTTGTCTTCTTATTTTTTTTCCTTCTTCCCATATCATCCCTATCTCTTATATCCTTCTCCATATTTTCATCCTTTGTCTCCTTGGTTCATCTCATATCTATCCTTCTCTCTCCTTTATCCTTGATGTTATCCCCTACCCTCCTCATCATCTTCTTGTTCATATCTCATATCATCCTTCTCTAATATTCTTCACCTCTTCCTTTTCTTGTCTCTTCTCATCTCTTTCGTGATCTATTCTTTCTCTCCCTTCATTTTTGATCTCCATCTCTTCCTTTTCACCCTCTCTTTTGTCATTTTCTTATCTTCTTATTTTTTTTCCTTCTTCCCATATCATCCCTATCTCTTATATCCTTCTCCATATTTCATCCTTTGTCTCCTTCACTCTTGAATTTTCTTTCACTCTTTCATAATCATATTGTCTATTTCTTGGTTTCCACTACTTTCATATTACACATCTTTCTTCCATTTTCACCCTCGACTCTGTCCTCTTCTCTCTTCTCTTTCCCTTTTTACTTTTCCTTGCTCCTTCACCATCTTCTCTATCATTTTCTTGTCATCTTCTTCTTTTTCCTTCATCATTTCTTTCTTCCACCATTTACCCTCTTTATTATATCTGTTGCTTCTTTACTATGGCACATCTCTGTTTCTCTTCTATGCATTCACTATCTCCTCTAATCTCTTCCTTCTTCTCATACCTCACCTTCTTCTTGTTTGTTCTTCCTCCTTCCCTTCTTCTCCTATTCTCTTTCTCTATTTTCTTTTTCTCCAGGCCCATCACGCCTTCTCTATTTCTTCTCCTCTTATCTTTTCCCACTACCTTCATATTACCTATCTTTCTCCCTCTTTTGTGCTTTCATCTATCTTCTCTCCTCTCTTATCTTCCTTCTCTATTATTCTCTTCACCTTCTTTCCATCACAATCAAGCACAATTCAACACTCCTCATTATCTCTGGACATGATGGTTTCTCCATCCTATTACACCTCATCCCCTTTATCCTCTTTCATTTTTTTCTCCTCCTCCACCACGTCCGCTCTACTCCATTCAATGTCCTCTTCCTCTTCTCTCTGAAGTTTATCTCTTCTCCTTTCAGGAGCGGTGTCATCTCTTCCATTCTTGTCAACCCTCTCAAGGAGACATCATCATATATATCCCTCATCACATCTTCCTATGGAATTTTTATTCTTGGAGGATACCATAACGACCACCACCTATCTGATCTTGTTCTCTTCCATGAATGTTTGCTTTATTTTGTTTTCATTGCAAAAGTAGCTTGACTTCTTATCCTATTTATCCGAAGAAGTGGGACTTTTTTTCTTTTTCACCCCACTAATTTTCCTTCACTTATGAATCTTTCCTATGAAACATCTTTATTCACCATATTTATCACCCTTTTAGGGCATTCTATCTCACCCTTCTATCCTATCTGCTCATCATGTCCACATTTATGATTATTCCCCCTGGGGCATTTTGGATTTACATATCCACCTTTTATATTGAGCCCTGTGTTGGGGCATCATTATTTTCATCCTCGTCCCTTTTTCGAACGCATGATTTTTCACTCGATTCCTTGCATGTATGAAGGATTTCACATACTCTTTGCATTTAGTTGCACATATTTTGATGTTTTCCCATGACCCATTGGTCATTGTGGTTTACATCCATATTGCAGTGGTCTCCACCCACTCACTGGTCCATAGAACATTGTCACCCGTCTCCGTTGAGACCGTAATTTTCCTCTACCGATGTGATATTAGAGTCACCGCCATATTTTTCATTTTTATTACGATCCTTTTTTTCCTGGGGCATCTTGCCTTTGGTCATGTCTTTATCCATCCTCAGGACACATGACTTTCATCCAATCCTTTTTGTTTTTGTCTCGTGGCTTGCTATCGCAAACCACTCAACAAAAAGGGGCAAATGTAGACACTAGTTTTTGGTGTAACTCCTCTCCTTCATCCCGCATTCATTCTCCTTCATTCAACTTTCCCTCTCACTTTTCTTTTTCCCTAAATTTGAGTAAATTCCATCTATTTACTCACCCTAAATTAATTAATTAATGGGCTCCATGTAAACCCATTTGATAATTAAAATTTGGCATTATCTCACATATCCCAAATTTATTCAATTCATGGGAAATAATACACACATCTGACATCCCACTCCTAAATTCAAAAATGGGATGCATTATTACACCTAACCATGTCAATCATGCTCCCCACTCCATATCACATCCTTATCTCTTTAACCTCATAATTCAAATCGTGAGCCCCACTTGATCACATCATGTCTCTTAACCAGGGTTACTTTACCCAACCCAGATTACCTAATAACCCACAGTCTAACCTCACCCCTAGGCTATAAATATGGGCCTTCCCCCCTCGTTCAAACAAGTTGAATTTTTTTGGGAAAATGTTGTTTTGAATTTTTAGCTGCTTGTTTATCATAATATCCTCATAATGTCCTTGTAATGACACTGGAATCCCCACAATACTCTGCTCATGATTTGGTAGTTCACTTAGCTTGGTTCATGTTGCATGTTGTGTCTGGAGATCAGATTAGTAGCTCCATCTACATACCATCATCTTCAAGTTTCTTTGTTCATCAGCTTGCATGTTATCCATTTATCTTGCATTTTATCATTATTCTTTATCACATAGGGGTTGACAACCACTGAGGAAGTGAACGCTTCTCGGGTCCTTTTTGTCAGGTAGCCCCCACATAAAATATCTAAGCAATTTTTCTCTAGTGTCTTTAAGTTGTAGGTTTGCTGAGATTGCAATGAGGATCTCATCATCTACTTTACATCCGTATCAGTCCTCATCATCTCCAAGGTACTAAGCCCCTTGCATATTCGATGTTTTATTGTGTTTATTGATTTCTTGTACGCTGATCTGGGCAAGAAGCAGGAGAAATCCGATCAACATAAGACATTGGTCCAAATTGTAAACTAATATTTTGGAGTTCCTTCTCATCCTTTCCTCACTTTGTTTTATCTAGAACGAGTCCCCAAATGAGAGCTAGTTGTTGTCTTATGATTTTGCAAGGGAAAAATTCAACTTGAAAACAAGACAATTCTACTCTAGTGTTAAAAATTTTCAATGTAGATCTTCCTAGACACCCTTCTAGATCAGTTCATCCCCTGTGTCAGGCCTATCCCCTTACATGTAATCTTCATGTTTGTGGTATTAACCTTTCCCATATGTTTAAGAGATGAAAATAAGCTCATAAGATTCTTTCGAGATAGTGTCTTTCAAGGTGGATCTTTCAACAAGCTTAGGGATGGCTATTTTTAGCCTTTCTAAGGCCTTCGGAGTGGATTTGAAGACAAAAATTCATCATGGAGTTTTATTAATGATAAAATATCATTGTACAAGTGATTTAGGAAGATTTAGGAAGATCCAAACGTTTAAGAGCAAGTTCAACAAAAGCAGGTTTTTGAGGCCAAAGGAGCTTGCACTGCAAAAAATTAGCTGAGCTTTGGAAGATGATTCCAGGAGATCTAGATTGAGTTGTAGGTAAAGCAAGATATCAATGGAAATTTTATTCAATTATCTATGTGGTGATACTTTTATATGTTTCTCAAGGAACATGCATTTCTTTCCAACACTCATTTTTTGTAGGAATAACTAGCGATCCATGTAGAAAAGGCCATTTTATGGAATTTTTTTTACGATGAATAAGACCTTGAGACCTACTCTATTATTCTCAAAATGCCTTTTTCAGTCAAAATAATATAAATAAGTTCCCAAACATTCATCCGGGAGCTCCATAAATGTCGTTTTCAAGCTCCTCTCCAATGTACAAACTCCAAATTTTTCAGTGCCACATGGGAGCATGAGGCCAAGGAACGCTTTTGTGTCCCCTTAATCCCTTTATAATGGGATAATAAGGAAAAAAAAGTGTGCCTCCCACTTAAGATCTCATGGATCCATCACATGACCTTATGAGGCTCCGGTAAGCACCTTTTGACAATTTTTTAGCACCCGCTCCATGCCACACATGCTCTCCACTTATCACTCTAGGGATGAGGTGCATTTTTGTGTCACCTTCATCCCTTTCCAAGGGGATAATGGGGATAGAAAATATCACCCCCCAAATATTTCTCCCATTTGGTCCCTCACACGACCCCACTTAGCTCTCGGGTACCGAAACTAATCCCTTTTCTACATCTTCTCCACTTGTGCATGCTTTCCTCTTGTCCTCCTAGGGCTGAGACACAATTTTGTGTCCCCTTAGTCCCTTTCCAAGGGGATAGTATGGATATTAAAATTTTCCCCCCACTAAAGGCATTAAAAACAAGGAGATATCTATTTTTCCATCTACCCCCCACTTTGCTCCAATTCTACACGGAACTATGAATTTTTTTTTTCCATAATCCTCCACCTCCATTTTTCCTCTTACATTCATCCCTCCATATTTCCATGATCACAATATAATAATTATTCATAAAAATTATAAAATTTTAATGGCTCCGGGTACATTTTTTTACCATAATGACTTCGTAGCCCACGAAGGAAAAATTCTCATATCTTACAAATTGGTGCTCAGATTGAGGTGGGTTTTTTGCATTTTTCACCATTTCTAGTTTCCTTCATAACATAAGTGATAATGATTACATGCATGTATCAAATTTTTTATGGTGAAAAAACCTAGACTTCATGCCCTATTTTCGTAAATTTTTATTTCTCGTCGTTTTGGTGATCGAATTGACTTGAAAATTCATACTTGAGATCAAGAGAAAAACCCTATCCTAGTGGAGGTGGTTTCATTGAAATTTGAGGTGTGGAAGGCCAATTTCCAAAAATAGTAAGTATCTCTAGAAGCACTTACTAAAAGTAGTAAACTTTGACAAAGGGCATAATTCTTCAAAGCAGTGTGCATAGGGAATAACCAAGGAAACATAGAAGGTGATCGGAAGTGAAAAAGTGGAAAAGGAAATTTACTAAAAATAGTACATCCTCATTCCATGTGTATAAGGGGTGTCATTGTCAACCATGACATTCCAATTTTTTGGCCTTGAAACCATATCAAATTTCTCATTTGAATACTCAAGTGTGGGGAAAATGATGTCACCCACATGGATCTAAAAGACCTTAAGGATTGGATGCTTGACAGACCCAAAGAGCCACTCGAGGATAAGGTTTTCACGAGTGGGTTATATGCGAGAGGTGGTCATCTAGTATCAATGCATAGTTTATAATTAGTATTGGCATACTGTCATCACTATGATGCAAACACCCAAACAATACGGGTAGATGATTATTACAGTCTAACAGTTCTCACCTCCAAAGCCATCTCTCACTCAATGCAAATCCAAACCTGGAACAATATATCTGTAATCTCAAAATAGGTTGCGGTAAGTGAATGCTCCAAAAAATCTCCTACCTTTAGGGCCTCATATTTGGTTCGTGTTTAAATCAAGTAAGAAATCCTTCATGTGTGTCAAAGTCCTTTTCACGCAGTGAATTTTATGAAGGCTACTCATATGTGATCATCCTTCTCAGTCAAGTGATGAGAGAGGAGACCATGAAATAAGTTCAAGATTAGATGGCCTTATTCATGCTCACTATTATTGAAGGAAATCAGAGAATTGATTGGGGGAAAATCATCAATGACAACTTACATAATCAATTTCTCAAAGTACCGGTCTCCAAGAAGTTCACGATGACTTCATACTTGGTATATGCTCTTATGAGCTCGAGACCATTCAAAGGGTTATCACTCGCTCAAAATATTTCCTCAAAGGTTCTAACATTTAAAAGGTATTTACATTTTACTTTGAAGGAGAGGAACCAATTTTTCATGAGGGTGAACAATGCATTCACCATGTTTGCCATCAGAACATTGGAGTGGAATCCTCACTCAAGGTACGAGCCATATTTCATTTAGTTTTCCACTTTCTCCTACATCCGAGTATCAAATTTTAATCTTGCTATGATAATGTTACAAAATTATCTCATCGATAAGATCATATTGTTCGAGCTATGTAGACAACTTGCCCATGTTCACAACAAGATCAAGAACTGAAAAAGGAAGAAAGTTTCTTTTTCCATCTCTCTAGGAATATTCTCTTGTAAAAGTGTTAATGATACTGCACACCTGGAATCTACCTTCACCCCACTGAGTTTGTATTCATATACCTCGAGGGCATACTTCACCATCCGAACTGATGTAGACACTTTTCATCTCCTAGATTCATATCAAGTTCCACAGATTAAGAGTACTGGGTGAATTGCATAGATGATTTTGATGTCAAGGAAAGAGACCACATGCAGATGACCATTAAGAAGATGAATAATTTCAAGTTTGAATGGTATGAGTATGGAATTCAAGTTGAAAAAAATCATTTATATGATCAAGGGTATCGAGTAGTTAGGTCTCACCTCTTATACATGTGACATGGAGTGTCTGTGAATTGAGAGACATAAGTGAGTGGAATGAGGTCATCATAAAAATATAAAAATAATGGTTCAAAAAGAAGAAGGTTGCCTTCATTGCATCAGCGAATTTCCCCACTCTTCAGAGACGAGCATCTCATCACTCTTCTTCGAAGGTCATGGGAAAGTCTTTGGGCTCAATTCCTTCTGGAGCAAGTTCAAACCACAAGGCAGTGGAATCAGAAGCCCCTACTACAGAAGGTTGCAAAAGAAGATCAGAACAACATCCTATAGTAGAAATGGAACTTGAGGAGAATGATCCAGTCCATCTTTCTATTCCTTAGTAGTCCCAGAGCTTCCCACCTCCTGTTGTCACTCTTTCTTCTCTTGCACAAGATGTACCCTCTCACTTTGATCAGGAAACAAAAATCTTGTCAGTTAGTGAATACGAATCGAAAGAAATGATCATAAAGGATGCCCACACATTCCAGTAGGTGATAATTCCTAATTTCTTGGTCATATCGTGTTGGCTAGATTTTCTGCATAGCTTGAAAACCTAGGCAGTCATGAGATAAATCTCCCTCATTTACCAGTGAGGCTCCCGTGTAAGATTTTGTCAATTAAATTTTATATATCCTAATATCTATTTTTGGGTATCACTTTAACCGTGTGGCTCATGAACCATAGCTATACGGTTCTGCAACAAGTAAGCAGTTGTAAAAGAAAGGAAAAATCTGCAGAAAAAGAAAATAATAGGAACACATGGAACGAAAGTAGAGAGGATGTGCAACCCAAGCAATAGTTTACAGAGTTGATTGCATGCACATAGATTAAAACAAATAGATCATTAAGCACACATAATTCATAAGCAAAGGAAACTTTCAGATCTAAATCTAAAATAACATAAAGTTTATGAACAGATCTAAGAAAGAAAGTTAGCAATAAAGTGCATCGTTGACACAAAGTTCTCTAGAAATATGCTCATTCTATATTCCTCTATGCTTGTCAGATAGCTATCAAGGGTTTCAGCTCAAAGTCTGGAACACAAGAATGCTGACTTACAAATTCATGATCCTTTAACCCATAGGTTCTTCCTCTACTTATAGTATGTAGAGGGGAAATTACAAATGGGAGACTATAACTGAACTACAACATAAACAAGAAGTAAAAAGAACATCTGGCAATCATCTTCCTTTAATTCTTCTTTTAGTGACATGCATTAGGAGTTCAAGTCAAAATTGTGCACATTTGTCACTTAACTCAAAGAGTCATTCCAAATAACTTAAAGTAATGGTTTTCAAACCAATAACTTTTAAGTTTACAATTACATCCGGGAACATAAGAAATAAGAGAAGAAATAAAAGAAGAAGGAAGATCTGCCAACTGTAACTTCTACACTTTCTTTTTGTTTTGATACTGAATATACTTTTCGAACATATAGTTCAACAATTTCCCATCTACGTTTTAGCCACAACTTCTTTCTCTATCTTGAATTACAGCAATCCTTTGCATTCAAAACTTCAATGCTCACTTCCACCTCCTTCAAACTAGGCCCAAACTTCTTAATGTCCGATTGCAGCATTACCAACTTACTGATTGAATTCATCATGAAAGGCCTAACAGCCTCATCAATCCTCTCTTGAATCATCAAAAGAGAGCCTTCCAGGGAATCAGACATCTTTGTTGGGAATGGTCCTTTTGTATGAAGAAACGTTCCCAACCACTTCCTCATTGGTGAAAGCAATTACATTGCTTGACAGTGATGATGCCATATCCTCGAGCACCCGCATTCTTTTCAGCATAATTCTGAAGATTTCCAAGCGGAAAGAGACTGTGAATTCAAGCTTACTTCCCCTTTTCAACCGATCCATCAGGCACAATTTGTTCTGCAATCAAAACCTCCTTCGGCAGCTTATTTATCTCAACCAAAGTGCCCAGGTTACTTTCAGCCACTGTATTCATATCTACCATGCTTGTCACTAGTTGCTTCAGCTGAACTAATGCATCTTTCATAACCTTTAGACGAATTGGCACCTCCTTGAGCTGTACAGAAGCTTGGCGAATGATTAGGCTCTTCCATTCGTCAGATAGCTTTAACTTGGTTACCTGCATTTTCCACTTCCTGCATTAGATGATCACTCACCTGCTCGTGTGCTGAAATTGGCTAAGAGAAAGGTTTGGCCACCTTAGCAATGATCTCGCACAACTGGGAAACCTGCTTTTGAAGTTCAGTCCTTTTCTACCTTCTCTTGGTCAAGCTTAAAGAATAAAGCATTTATCAGTGTTTGTGTGTCTTGCTTTAATCCTTCAGTAGTGGTTTGACCTATCGGCACTTTGGTCATTGTTATATCTACTGTTATAAGCTCGCTCTTTTGCTTTCCTTCTATCGTAAGTGATACCTCAGCGAACTTCTGCCCCTGATTCTTCAATAATCAACCTTGAAGTCACCTTAGCAACTTTAGGTCTTCTGTCTTTTCCGCCCAAACTCAGGAGCAGCTGTAAGTCATGTTCCTACAAGTTGATCTCCTCTCTAGCTTCTAGGACTGACTGTGAGGCCAACCACTTTGAGAAATTGCTTCTCGGAGAATGAGAAGTCGTTGAATGCACCACCATCTCGTGCTCTGGTTCCTCTCCATCTGAAATTGCTACAGTGTTGTGATTGCCGTCTTCTGAATTGTCCAAAGACAATGCTCTTTCAAATTCTACCACCTGCAACTTTAGCATTTCCTCAGGAAGAGGTGAAGATTGGAGTGGCTGAGGAGAGAACACAAATGTTGCCGGATTCAACGGAGGAACGGCAATATCTTGCTAAGGTTCACAGGCTAGGTGAAGTGTGGTGAGTTGACACTGGAGACAGTCAGAACTAGTACCATAGCCATAGAAGTGAAATTTTCCTATGTATGAGACATCTTTGTGCACTTTAAGATTTTTAGGCCTCTCTGTTGCTTTCTCCCTGCGTGCTTCCTTTTGATGGAGTCTCCTACGCTGAGGTTGCATGTGATTTGATTCATCAAAGCTTCATCAAGGCAATATCCCTTTGTCAGTAACCAGTTCGAAGTGTTGACCAGAACCGCAAAAAATCTTTCTTCGATCGTGTGGCAACAACCAATGTTTTCCTGAAGAACAGCTACTATCCCCTCCCATCTGGTGGTATGAGTCAAGTAACACAGGCCACCATCTATCTATGAGATCCGCAGGTATCCGTGCCAATCCATAATCAAACACTTGTCACGCTGATAACCTGCTGAAGTCTTTCTTTCTGACTTCGTACTCACTTCTGCACTTCATTCAGAAGTCTTCTAACGAAGGCACATGCGAGTATTCCTGGGAGATTGTCTTGCTTGCTACCCCATATGGATCGAAGTTCAGTCGTGCTGGGAAGAACTCATGCTCACACTCAGAGAACATCTCAACTTCAATTCCTCTGGCTTTGTGAATGCTCTGGTAGCTATAATAGCCCACTGTGATCGGAAAGAAGCTTGTTAGACTTGTGCCACTTTGATTGTAGGTCATGCATCTCTAGAAGCTGTCTGCACAACTCCATGATGACCAATTTGTCGCTTGGATATCTAGGCAACTTGACTGGTTCTCCTGAAAATATGCCAGTTACCCTAAGGTATGTAAAGTCTGCAAACTGGATGAAGATACAACCATGCTGGGATATAGCTTCCCAAGCTTCCTTGCTCACCCTGTTGGTCTTCAGATCACTGTTCAACTTGCAAATGAATTCGTAGAAGAATCCATCGTTGACCACCTTGTAATCTTTATTGCATTCAGGCACAGTCAGCTATGGGTAGAACTCAAAAATAGGATCCTTTGAGAGTACGCCATGTCTATCCAGCTTGGAAAAGATACCCTACGAGGCTATTGCATATACCAAGTAGGAAGTCATCTTGAAGTTGTATGTCCGCCTCACACTTCGGACGCTGCTCACCGATGTTGTCACTGATGATCTCCGCCCAATTGATTATTGAATCTGCTTTGTTGATCTCAATGGTCCTGATGAAGGCATATATCCACGAGCGGAAGTTGTGAGTGTTAGCTTCTCCATTTATCCTACATAGCAATTTGGTAATATCATCCACTTCTTGCACCAGATTGGATCGTGGAAGAGTCCTTGGGAACTTCGATGGAGATCTGGGCTTCTTCATATACCTTGATGTTCATTAGTGCCCACACAGTCTACTTTGTCATTATCTCCCATCTGTTGCCCGGTCTGTCCAGCATGCTCATTGTAGTCACCACCGTGAATCGTGTTGGAATCTTCAAACAACTAACGTGAATAGAAGTTTGGTGTGAGAATCCAGCCGATTATTGTCATATCCCGCAGCATCCCGGATTGATCTAGATAGTGGATGGTACTTATTCCTATACATTTGTAAGAGTTCTCATGACGGAACATCAAGAAGCAATCTGAGACTGTGATTGGGAATGTGTGAAGCTCGATACTGATTCCACTGCTCTTTACTGCCCGCAGTGATCAGATGTCTTTCTAGCCCTGAGATCTAGTCATATCAATTCATGAGAGGGGTTCGGGGCCTAGTATCTCGTATCACCAATATCAGAAAATCTGTGAATTGTTGCAACTGCATGGTTCCGTTGTATCCTTCTCTTATGGATCCCAGGCTTTATGCATGGTGTGAAGCGACCTGATGTTGGTCTGAGAAACTGGCTTTTTCTTTTTTATTTTTCGTGTGAATTGCACTCTCAGCAATTGGTGCATGTTCTGAAAGAAATTTCTTCAGATATCAGAATCCATGGGAGGATCAATGTAACATTGATTTGAGCTCCCTTTCACTTATATAAGCACCTGTAATGTGTGTGTATAAATCAGATTTCACTCTGAAATCTGAGAATACCATTCATGTTAAATATTCAACTAATCGTACTTCTAAAATAACTGGGCTCGTTTTGTGTTTTTATTGTCGAGATGAAGATGTCTTGTATGTGAGTCACGATATTCCCAGAGAGTCATATAAGCCAATTTCGACAAATACCTAGATGCCCAAACTCGTTATATTATGTCGATGGGGTTTGCCTGCAGGAAATTTTTATTTAATTATCCATAAGCCCTGTTTGAGGTAAATTGTGCTCCGGTTTAAATATCCTTGTTGATTATTCCTTACCATGTCAATATTCCCATATACCAGTAGGGTTTCCACGCAGGAATGAATCATGGGCTTGATTTCTATGACTTTCTAGCAACATTTTTTGTTGTGTTTTTTGCGTGTTTGTTCTCCATAGTGATAATATCCCCTAGGTCAATTCCTTTGCGAGTTCAGTCAATGTTTTCTTTCCTGGAGTCAAGTCTATGAAATCATCTACGGACGTCAAGTGCCAGAAGGAATTTGCCACAAGAAATCTGGTATCTCTCTAAAAAGACGAAGTCATACACAAAAAAAAACCTCTTCTAGGCAAGTCACATTTTATGGTCAAAGGATAGGTTTTAAGCTGCATAATGAGATTGCATTTGGTAGCAGCGGGCAGGTTAGGAATTTTGTATCTGCCTAGCAAGGTATTTTTTCCCATGGAAGCAAAGTCACTTACGTCATGATGGGAAGTTATTATTGTCTTGTCAAACGTCAGACAGTGCGGTTAGAATTTCTTATTCTACCATCTGCAGGGTGAAAATTCCCATTATAAAATAAAAGAAAATCACTTAAGGCATTGATGGGCTCAATTTTCTTACCTTCCTTGCAAGGTAAAAAATCCCATTATGAAAGTCAAATAGCTTAAGTGGACCATGGGATTTTTGGAGCTGCAGTGCAGGGTGGTTATTCCCATCAAAAAGTGACTTTTAAAAATAGAAATCATGACCAAATTGGCAAAAAGTGCGACCCACCTAGAGGACGAATAATAGCTTTTTAAAGTATTAATTAATTGTTTCTATGCTCTCTAAAATACTGAGCTGCCCAATGCATGATCTCGAGAAAGTCAACGTCATGATGAAAGGATAAAGAAGACTTGGAACATAGAACCTTTGGTGCTAAAGCAGTCAACGCATAAATTTAATTTATTTAATTGCAGCCCTATATCACAGTTAAAAAGTGCGACCCACCTAGAGGAGAAATACATACTTTTTAAAGTCATTTATTGATGGAATTACGGTCCTATTTTTGGCGACAACTAGCAGAAGTCAAAGCATAGTGTGAAGTCAAGGAAGATTGCAAGGAAGAAATTCTGTTAAATAGTTTGCCTCCCAAATAAATTTAATATTATCTTCACACTTGGTCAGATGCCTTCCAAAGCATTGCAAGATATCATATGGCAGCTCGAAATTCTAGCTGAGGAAAAACATGATTTTTAATTAATTAAGGTGTCGGAAGATAGGAACTGTCAATTATTAATTATAGAATGATGAAGGTTATATAAGCATGGGCTACCATAAATAATTGAGTTAATTAAATGTCTTTACTGCAAGAGGAAGTGGCAGCCCAAACTCCATTTTGTAAAAATCAAAGCTCGTGATTTTTTCTCAGAAAAAGGTGTTTTCAAAATGTTGAAGAAGTTTGATATGGAGCTTGATTTAAGTCTGATTAATTGTCTGCATATTATTACAGGAAGCCCAGGTGAAGTTACAGACAGTGGCTCTGATGACTTTCCTTGCATGCAAGCAAAGCATCAAATTTTAGGGCATGCGAGGCTTTATATGCAGATTTTTATGATAAAAATCAAGTGTTCATGCGACCGGATCTCCGTCAGTTGCCTGAATTAATTGGCAGATATTCATCAGCAAGTGCTTGGTAAAATGTGAAAGTGTGCAGTTTAAATGAATGTTAGATACATCTAGAATGGTATGCCTCCGAATCTGAAGAAGTTCCCAGATTTGCACCAATTGTGAAGAATTCCGACCGAATAAAGAGGGGAACATGAGTTGCTCAGATAAAGATTGCATTTCCGGCCATGGCAAAGCGGGATGAAAGAGAAAGCTCAGCGGAATCATGCATAGATTTCAGTAGAATTTGCTGAAGTCAGTAGGCCCAGATCTAGCCCCAGATCCAGATCCATTGATCCAGATCTCATAATTGCAAGGCTTCCAGCAAAAATTCATCCTCTTGTTATCCGACGCAGCTCGTGTAGAAGTCAATGCATGGAGAATTCCTATCCAGAATCTTGTTGGTACTGTGCTTCCAATCTTCCAGTATGAAGCCTGTCATTGAATTTGCATTCACCACTTGGAGTGCTTTCCAGAATTTTTAATTGCTAATATGTCAATTAAAACCATAAAAATGATGAGTTATGCTACAGAAAACATTACACGTAATGCATGTCCAAAGGCAGAAGAACTACAAAAGCTTGCACTAAGGGGGGGAATGTTAGGAAGACAAGTCATATTAGTGCAATACCCGCAAGCATTAATCATTAGTCACTTGCTAGGTCCGTTATTATAGCTGCTTCCATGATCCAGCTTGGTGAGAATCAACTCACGTGCAAAAGAAGTTAGCTGCATGCAGAATATGAAAAAGACAAGACTGTAGCTTTCCTCTTTCTTCTTCTTTCTCTTATTTCCTTCGACAAAGTAATTGAGCTTATTCCTATATAAATTATAAAACTTAAGTGATACGGAACATCAAGAAGCCATTACTTGAAGAAGTCAACTACTTGTGTAAATAGGTGGCAGACTATGCAAAATAGATCTGGGCTTCTATCATATCAGTTGCAAATCATGCATGTCATGCCCACAGAGGAATTCGAAGAGAGATGATTGTCCCAGTCTGTTTCCTTTACAACTTCCAGCATGCTGCATTGTAGTCACTAAAAGCTGGTCCTATTTGTAATTTCTCCTCTACATGCTATAAATAGAGGAATTGAACCTACAGGTTAAAAGGATCAGGATCTTGTCCCGCAGCATTCTAGATTGTTCCATGGACTAGTAGATGGTATGAAACCCCTGATAGCTATTTGAAGCAAAGGAATTCAGAAAATTGAGCAAATTTGACTAGAGAACTGTTGAAGCTCGACGGTGTATTCCATTGATATTCTAACTTTTTGTCTTGAGAGATCTACTTATAAACCCTGTGTCTATTCTAGATCTAAATCTAGAAAGTTGCCTTCATGTCTTATAATTTTGTGTCACCAATATCTATTGATTCAAATCTATGTGCATGCAATCAACTTTGTAATCTATTGATTGGGTTGCACATTCTTCCCTCTTTATTTCCTGTGTTGAAGCATTATTTCCTTCTAAGCAATTAGATATTTCCTTTATTTAACAGTTGCTTACTTGCTGCAAAACTTTGTACAGCTATGGTTCATGAGCTGCATGGTTAAAATAATACCCACAAATAAATACTAGCATATTTAACGGAACAAATATTACACGGGGGCCTCTGACCAGTAAATGAGGGAGATTTGATCTCATGACTGCCTAGGTTTTCAACTACGCAGAAAATCTAGCCAATAGTAATGAATACTTGCAATTAATTTAGACAAAGACAGAATCACAGAGCATGAACACTTTGATTTTTATCACAAAAATCTGCATATAAAGCTCCGCTGCCCTAAAATTTGAGGCTTTGCTTGCATGCAAAGCAAGTATAAATATTTTTAACTTCAACTGGGCACTTATACCAATATGCAGATAATTAACCAAGCTTAAATCAAGCTCCTCCAACCCTAGGCGCTAAAATTTGAAGCTTTTCGACAATGAAAAAACAACTTTTTATGCAAAAATACTCCTTCCTTGGGCGCCAAAAGTGTCTCAGGCTGCAATCCTTCTGCTAAAATAATTAACTACTTCCATCACTATGACAGCCCGTGCTTATATAACTCTTCAGCATTCTATATTTAATAATTGCCTCTCCTAGTACCTGGCAATTAATTAATAAATAAACATGCTTATTCCTTCAACTTGGGCGCCTAAATTTGCATGCTCATGGCTGTCATTAAATAAATTAATTTAATTTATTTTTAGCCTTCTTCCTCCAGTTCCCTTTGACTTCACATCATGCATTGACCTTCTATTTCTCCATGGCACCAAAGTTAGGAATAAAAGCTATTAATAAATGCCACAAAAAGCATTATTTAATCACCAAATGGGTCACACTTTTTAGCATGTTCCGAGGCAGCCATTAAATAAATTAATTTAATTTATTTTTAGCCTTCTTCCTTCATTCTTCTTTGACTTCACATCATGCATTGACTTTCCATCATCCCTGGCGCCAAAATTAGGAAGGAAAACTATTAATAAATTGCATTAGAGTTATTATTTAATGCCCAAAGGGGTCTCACTTTTTAGCATGGGTGATTTCTAAATTTAAGAAGTCAACTTTGATGGGATTATTCACCCTGCACTTGCAGCTCCAAAAATCCCTTCATTCACTTAAGATGTTTGACTTCCATAATGAGAATTTTTTACCTTGCAAGGCAGGTAATAAATTCCCGTCGGTGCTTTAAGTGATTTTTTCTTTATTTTCTAATGGGAATTTTTACCCTGCAAGGCAGATAACAAATTTCTCGCCTGCCTGCCGCCTCTAATTTTCCCATCACAGCTTAAGTGACTTTGACTTCATGGGAATTTTCACCCTGCAAGGCCGGTAATAAATTCCCACCTTCGCTTGCTGCTACCAAAAAATTCCACTACAGCTTAAACCTATTCATTCTCAAAAAGTGTGACTTGCCCGGGAGAGGCTTTTTGTGCATGACTTTGTCATTTTTTACCCAGAAGCTTGCATTCCTGAGGCTGATTTCTTCTGGCATTGTGTTGCCGTAGATGATCTCCAAATGCTTCTAAGCAATTAAACAGACTATGCTGGCGAAAGAATTGACCCAAGGGAATTTCACAAAGAAACTAGAGGAGAAAACCGAAGAAAAATGACAAAAGAAATAAATAAAAGCGAAAAACGTTGCTCATAAGTTGCACAGACAAAGCTTAGGATTCATTCCTAATGGAAACCCTATTGATATATGTGAATACTGGCATGCGAAACCTTCAACAGGGTTCAACCAAAGCACAATTTACTTCAAACAGGGCACTATTCATTTAATAAATAATTAAATAAAAAATTTCCAGCAGACAAAGCTATGGATATGGGGTAAGACCCCAAAGCTTTGTGCAAAGTCCCTCAATGGACCATATGATAAGAAATGAGCAAGGAATCCTATTTGCATGTATTAAAACTTGAAATAAACAAGAAATCTAACAAATAACATTAACCTCTATTCTTGAAAGCTTAATAAAATATGCCTACTAAAGACTTAAGCAATCAGTTTTGTTGTTTACTCCATGAGGGTGAATGAATCTCACTAAATGGCTACATGGCCAAGTTTAGCTATTCCATTACTAACCTAACATGGGTGCAAGATGAAGCTATTTTAATGGTGGATGACCCAAGATCAAATGCCTTATTAGCTTGGCTAATGCAAATGAGCTCTTAAGCTTTCTTAGGCTTGTTTTGGCTTTGTTATGTAAAGTTGTGTGTTTGAATGGGTAGGCTTACCCTTGTATTTATAGTTTTTGGTTTGGAAGAATTTGGAATTTGGGTGAATGTGGGACTAAAGCTCAAAAATCACTTTTAGATTAGATTAGGATAAACATGCTTTAGGCTTAGTTAAGCTTGGTTTAGGCTAGTTAACTAGGGTTTAGGCTAGTTAAACTTGATTAGCAAGTGATTAGAGACTCATTGAGAGTTGGGAGGGGTCTGGATAACCAATTGTGACTGATAGATAGCCTACGAAGCCAATAGAAGTGGTCTAGAGAGAACTAGGGAGGTTCTGAATGGTCAAAAGGAGGAATGTTTAGCTAATAAGAGAGATATTAGCCAAATAAGTTGATTATAGGAGGAATACGACTGAGAAGGTGTCGTGAATGGGCATCCAAGAATGGAGCGAAGAAGGGTTGATTAACGAAGTGTCGTCAATTGGTTGAATTAGATGAAATGCTAAGTGTAAGCATATTTTAGGTGTCTACATTTTCCCCTCTTTGAGGTGGCGTAAGCGACGTCACTTCAAAGAAAGTAGACAAGCATAAACAAGTAGAAAATTTTGAAGGGATAGAAGAAAAATGAGTAGAATGGAGGATGCCCCCTCGATTGTCGATGGGGTGATAGAAGAACTTGATTGAACGATCGAAAAGATGACAGAAAGAGAACAGAAGAAAGAATAGTGTGAAGAAGAAGAAAAGGGATATAGAAGAAAAAGGAGTATGAGGAAGAGGGAATGAGCTAACATCCATCCAGTGCCTTTTAAACAACTTTATTTTTCATCATATTGCTAGTGATCTTCATCATCGGTCCTTATTAAAAAGAATGAACAAAAGTGTAGTATGACATGAAAATCCATATACAAACAAATGTCCATTGCTAAAAACACCAACTCCATGCAACATACAAAATGCAATGCAATACGAGAAAGTAAAAGATGCCTAACTCCATGCAACATACAAAATGCAATGCAATACGAGAAAGTAAACAAGCTAAACCTAACAGAGAAACATAATGTAATGTTTTTGTTATCAAGCTTCAGTTCTGACCTATGTGAATTAACGACAAGGGTTAATGATGGTGCCCCAAGCAAGGATACATGCAAGGGGAATAATGGAGGACACTTCAGTCCTATGAAAAAGCAATGTGCACTACGAAACAGTACCAGGAAACTCGTTGTGCCCCAGAGTACAGACGAAGTAAGCAGCCTAGCTTTTGTTGATGGAGGTAGATCAAGATGATCCACGAGTCACATGCACATGAACAGGTGAGAACCAAAGAGTGACATTTTGTAGGATGATTTATATTGTTTATTTTTATGTTTTTGAAACATATTTGAATGTTTTTGATGATTTTTCTAACATATTTGAATGTTTTTTTTTTTCTAACATATTTGAATGTTTTTGTGATTTTTAAAAGTTTTCTGAAACTATGTACAGGAAGACAAGGAAGCATGGATGCCCCTAGTGATAGATGGGATGTACAAGGGCATAAGGCCACGTGCGTACAAGAAAGGTGAAGATGCAAAAATGCCCCAGCGATTAGGTGGGAGTATTCAAAGGAAAACTCTTCACAGGTAGAAGTGGGACCCAAGGCCATTATGGATAGGTTCAACATGATGATGAACATAAACCAATGAAGTGCTGGGAAGAAGCAAGGATGCCCCCAGTGTAAGTTGGCCTAAAAGCACATGATAGAAAGGAAGGAGAAGATTGTTTTTGTGAAAGGGGACAAAGGTGTCCAAAAACATGGAAAAAAAGTAATCTTATACACATGGATGTTCTTAACGAAGTAGAAGAATGATGTGAATGATATGAATGTAGCTTAGAAGCCTCACAATGAAGAAGTGATTAGCCAAAGGCACAAATCATGAGACGAGATATGGACTAAAGTAAGAGTCTGAACAAGGTCCAAAAAAAGACACTTGGTAACATACTAATCCTATTTACTCATAGAGATCCAGTGTGTGCACGTGGAATTTAATTACCTCTTGAAGGGAAGATTTAATAGACAACAAGTGAAGACACCCTAGCCAATGTGTAGGAATGATTTATTTTGATAGGTGATAGGTGATTTGAATGAAGGGTGGAAGGATAGCCGTACATTGCTCCACTACCAGCCAGGCATCCATAGCCCCGACGGAGATGTATTTGATTCTAATCGCAACATTTCTCTACTGCCAGTCAGGCATCCATAGCCCCGATAGAGATTATTGGAAATACCCCAAGAGAGAGTTATATATCAATTTTTTTTGCTTTTAGCTTTTAGCTTTTGATTTTTGATTGATTTTGATTCTTTTTCTTTCTGAAAACTTATTTCAGCTCTCTTGTTTGACAAGGGGTTAAGAACCACATATGGCTTGATGGAAGGAGGTGGAAGTGATTGTGATGATGACATTGGCTAGTGTCAACAAATATGTCCAAAATTTCTTCACAACAAGTTTATTAGATGTTGAATGTGATAGGATCTCTAAGAGGTCAGTCATTCTTTAATTTACCAAGGTGATAAAAGACCAGGGTCAAACGGATACCATAGAGATAAATGTCACAAAATGTGTGTGAATAAGGCTAACCAAAATATCACCGAAGGGATGAAAATGGTAGGAAGACTTGTAGAAGAATGATAAGGAAGGGAAGAAAGAAACATCCATGTGTACGCAATACCTGATTGCAATGTTTGATCTTTGTACCTTTGATTTTTCTTGTGTTTTCTCAATGTTTTTTTGTATTTTTGAATTGTTTTTTATTTTTAGATTTTTGATAGTTTTAAGAAAGTTGGGACTAACAAAGTCACTCTGCGTGGTAAGATCCAACAACGATGTTTGTGACTTCCTTGATAAGGGAGACTAGGCATGTTTGTTTATCAAGAGTCATGTTATCCCTGATCTCGATGATCATGGTGAGCTCATACTCAACAAATGACTGTGATTTATCTTGAAACATGGATTTCGTATGTGGGATCTTGAGTTCCCTATCCAAAGGTTTATGCACTTTGTGCCATACTTGATGGTTATTTGATGTGCGTTCTTGAATCGTGCTTGATTTACAATTTTAAGATTGTTTGAGTTGTTGGGGGCTTTTGGAGCTCTTGGAAGTTTTGACCTGAGCTTGATAATGAACCTGTTTGGGTTTCTTATAAGCTGATGTGTGACTTTTCTGATCCCGAGAAGGAGAAGAAAGTGAACATTTATGATTGATGATAGGAATGAAGAAATGATGGTGGGCTTGCCACCATCATTGGTAGAAGAAATATGTGATGGATGAAAAGGATACGGTCCAAGAATTGAAGAGGATGGGCTACTAGGAGGTGAGCCACTGATAGAAGATGACAAAGGGCTACTAGGATATGGCCCTAAGATGGAAGAAATTGGGCTATGAGGACATGGCCCAAGAATAGAAGAATATGACGAAGGGCTACTAGGGTGTGGCCCAAGTATAGATGAGGAGGGACTACTCAGAGGGGTCCCATAGATAGAAGAGGATGAAGGGCTACTAGGATGTGGCCCAAGAATAGAAGGTAATGGGCTACCAAGAGGTGACCCACAAGTAGAAAATGGAGGGCTACTAGGATGTGGCCCAGCGGTGAGAGATAGAAGAAGATGATGGGCTACTTAGCGGTGACCCAAGGAGAGATTTTGATTGAGGAATGATGATAGATAAGGAATGATTGGGTAATGAGAAGATAGGCCATGGATCAATGCTAGACCCTGACATCTCATCATGCTCAGAAGAAGGTGAAGATGGAATAACAGAAGAAGAATCAAGTTCCATGACCTTAGGATCTTCCTTTATGTTCTGATAAAAGGAATCAACTTCTTTTCCCCAATACGTGAGTGTATCAAGTTCTAGAAAGAATCCTTGTTTGCAATCCTCTAAAGGGATATCATCATGTACTCTGATTGTTTCTTCATTCTGAGAGAAATCAATCAGTAGAGGTTGTTGTTCTTTGAATAGAAGAAATGGACCATAGAAGGTTGAATAGAAGAAATAGGTCCCGATAAGGGGGAAGATTGATTGACAGAAGAAGATGACTCAAGAGAGGAAGTAGGATTGGAGGCAAGGTGGGTCTCATGAATGGATGATTTGGATCTGGACCTAGATTGCTTTTCTAGAAGACGATGCAATGTAGGAGAGAAAATAGGATCACATAGCCATCCATTAAGTTGTGACATAGGAGTCGAATTAGATGATTGACTAGAGGGAATCTGAGTCATGGAACTCTTTGATGGAGGAAGAGGTCATTGAGACGACTGATGAAGGAGGTCCTGCGAAGAAAGGGAGGACCATGACTCAAGAACCAAATTAGATGTTTGATCGATGGAACTTGGAGTCACATGAGTCTTCAAAGGAGGAAGACATCATTGAGGTGATTTGGAATAAAGGTCCTGCGAAGGAAGGGAGGACCATGATTCAAGATTTGATCTAGGGGTATCCAAACAATAGTTGGGATCTGAGTCTTCAGAAGAAGAGTGGGAGTCTGAATGGTAGTTTGGATCTGAATCAGAAGAAGAAGAGTGGGGGGAACCTGAATAATAATTTGGATCAGAAGCATCCAAACCATACCACCAACTATGAGCTGAAGGTGGGGAACAGGGTACCCGATGGGCCCTCTAGCATGAAGAACCAAACGAGGTTTAGTTGTAATGGGAATCTTTTGATTTGAATTGCTAAACCTAGGTTCCATATTGTAGTAAGTGTGAGAAACCACACGATAGTCAGTCATTGTTGGTGTCATTTAAGCACAAATGTCTAGACCTAGATAGTGTGATGGAACTCCTTCAAAGGGAAGGAAGTGACATGTCGATTCAAGTAGCATAATGACACCAACTAGACATTTTGTAAGTATGGAGATGCATGTGTGATTTTCCAAAGAAGGTCTAAGGAAAATAGACATTGTGATGACACAATCTCGATGAGATCAAAAATGATTGTCCTAGAAAACAATTTTTCTAGATGAATAATCACAAGGAACAATCATGCAAGTGTGAAACACAAATCCAATCAACAAGGAAATACACCCTATGCAAATGCATGTGCAAAGTGATAGTTCAATGCAAAGATGATCAACACAATGTCAATACTTACGTCAAGCTCGAAATGAACAAGGCGTAAATATTAACAAAGGGTAGATGTGACTCCCAATCAAAGGATACAATGACAAGTTCAACAACCAACAAGGCCAAAATGTTAAAGGGTGAGGTTTACAAATGTAAGCCACGTAACCACACCAATTGGACACGTTAATCAAGCTTCACGAAGAAGTGAGATATTAGTGCCAAAGTGGTATCGAAATGACACAAACAAAGTAAGTGACACTCTTCAATATTTTGGACAATGTTTGAAGATAAAACCAAGTCAAGGTATACTAAGGATGTGTTAAAATGTGCACAATGTAACACCACAATGTGGATACTTAGATCACGTTTACAAAAAACATGACATAAGTATCTTAATTGTGTCGAGACAATGCAAACAAGGTAACACGTCAAAGGGAGATCAAATGATGAATCAATCCTAACTATGATGATGATCTTGAAATCAAGATCAAGTGGCCATCAAAGATATAAGGATGCATCCATGCACTTTAGACGTTTAACAACTCAGCCACAAACATGGATGAGCGTAAATGACAAAAAAGTGGTGAACACTATCTATGACAACACTCCCGAAAGATGCCTTCTGTTTCCCCAAATGGGCAACAAGAATGCAAAGGTGTAGATAAAAATGAAAAATAAACTAAGTGCCACTTGGGCAGAGCTTTTCCTCGTCCGAAGGTGAGAAAGAAGCTAAGCTAAGTGAAACATTGTCTAATTTCCATGATGAAAGGCACTTAGATCCAACTTAAGTGGATTCTTTTCCTTGTTCAAAAAACAAGGTTCTGAATCCAAACAAGTTATCACTTCATGATGGCCAAGACGACAAAGGACTAGTAAAGTGGGCCTCAAGAAAAAATGGCCTCCTTAATAAGATCTCTCAACTAGGTGTTACAAAGTTGTCTTAAGAGCGGCACGATTTACCCAAAAAGTCACAATGACTAATTTGGGAGTATCTCAGCTTTACTTTACCCCTTCAAGTACAATGGGAAATAAATGCATCCATGTGTACTCTCCAGGGTCGCCATACAGACAACTTTGTAACTCTAACTCACAAGGAAAACTAGTCAAGTGGGTAAGCGAGGCTTCCTGTTTCATCCACGAGGTTACACAGTGGTGGACTACTTTAGGGTTCCTGGAACCACCCCCATTGTTATAGCTTAAGGCATTATGCCAAAGGGGTTATGTTCCAGTTGAGTGGATAGGGACGTACCCTTTTCTGAAACCTGCAATACAGTGTTTTGAATATGGTGTGTTTTTTTATCTTGCTTAACTTAATGTGGTTTTAAGTAGCACACCATTTGGCAACCTGCATGAAAACACGTGTATTAGAAGGTTTGTATTTTTTTGGTTTTGACTTTCTTTGACATGTGATTTTGGTCCTACATACCAAGGTTAGTAATTTTCCAAAATGTCATATAAAGGAGATAAGATGTTGTTTTTTATTTCCCAGATCGTCCTAAGACGCAAGGAAAGAGCATACACAACAAGGTATCTCACTCAAATTTGTAATAAATGGAAAATTCCTAAGTACAATGTGAAAATAAGTTCCTTTTAACCAACTTTGAAAGCTAATTAAACCATTTTGCAAGTATGAAGAAAGTGGTGAAACGTTTCTGATTCCCAAGATCACCTAGAAAGGCACGAGGGAAGAGCATACGCGTTCACAAATAAAGATGCAAATGTTTTTGATTAAGTTAGTATAAAAAAACTTAATGCAAAGGAAACCTGTAAACCACTGTTAGAACCCTGCAAGAGTTAGAAAACCAAGAAAATCGAAAAATTCTAGAAATCCAATTTTTGCACTTTTTTAACAGTTTTTAGTAATTTGCATTTTTGGAGGTCTCCAGAGCATTTTGGGAGTTTTGTGATAGAATTTGTATACCAAAGGTATCTAAATTTTGGAATTTCCCTCACAAAGTACACTTCGTTATCTTTCTGATGCCTATTCAAACTCTGAAAACGGGTTAACGAGTCAAAAGATATGATCAAAACAAGGAGCACTAAAAATAAAATGTATGAATCCAGACTACACAGAGACACCTGCGCACCCAGAATGACACATACGCGCCCCCAAGCCAATGGATACATGCCCAAGTAGATAGGTACGTGGGAAAGGTAAAAAAATGCAAATTCAACAGAGTGGGACAGGACACCTGCGTGCCCAGAATGACGCATACGCGCCCTAGCTAACACAGGTACACCTAGCAACAAAAATTGGAATTTGCAAAACTCAATGGATACGCCTACAAAACAAAATTAGTAAAATCCACAGTATACCAAAAAACACAGACGCATCCAGAGAGACAGAGACATCCTACAACTCGACGTGGATGCTTAGGGTTCAACGGAGATGTGTGTAAGCATAAAACAATTTTCAAATTTTTACACAGTCAAGCTATTTACGCATACGCGCCAGAGAGGCAGATACATGGCCCAGATGACAGAGACACGTGCGCATCCTTGTAGAGACAAAATTTACAAATGATGAGGACTGTCAGACAGGTACGGATATGTACCTGTTCCGATGGGGACATTGGGGTTTCAACGTGTACGTGCCCCTTGTTAACACCTACGCACACCCTATGAAAAACCTGCAAAACTCACGGATTTTCAAATTTTCAAGAGTAAACAGGTTAGTTGTTAGTCAAAGTGTCCTATTTCTATATCAAACCCACAAAATACATGTAAATGAAGGTCATTTATCTAGTGTTAGAAATAGAAATGAGGAAATAACAAGTGATTTGACCAAAAAACTTGAAAATGAACTTTGAAAAACTTAAAAGACCTCCATTAATGGAGGATGGACATAAGTGTCCCACCGGGCATGCCAAATGTGTTCAATGAAAGGTTTTGCAAAGAGCTATGGATATGGGGTAAGACCCCAAAGCTTTGTGCAAAGTCCCTCAATGGACCATATGATAAGAAATGAGCAAGGAATCCTATTTGCATGTATTAAAACTTGAAATAAACAAGAAATCTAACAAATAGCATTAACCTCTATTCTTGAAAGCTTAACAAAATATGCCTACTAAAGACTTAAGCAATCAGTTTTGTTGTTTACTCCATGAGGGTGAATGAATCTCACTAAATGGCTACATGGCCAAGTTTAGCTATTCCATTACTAACCTAACATGGGTGCAAGATGAAGCTATTTTAATGGTGGATGACCCAAGATCAAATGCCTTATTAGCTTGGCTAATGCAAATGAGCTCTTAAGCTTTCTTAGGCTTGTTTTGGCTTTGTGTTATGTAAAGTTGTGTGTTTGAATGGGTAGGCTTAGCCTTGTATTTATAGTTTTTGGTTTGGAAGAATTTGGAATTTGGGTGAATGTGGGACTAAAGCTCAAAAATCACTTTTAGATTAGATTAGGATAAACATGCTTTAGGCTTAGTTAAGCTTGGTTTAGGCTAGTTAACTAGGGTTTAGGCTAGTTAAACTTGATTAGCAAGTGATTAGAGACTCATTGAGAGTTGGGAGGGGTCTGGATAACCAATTGTGACTGATAGATAGCCTACGAAGCCAATAGAAGTGGTCTAGAGAGAACTAGGGAGGTTTTGAATGGTCGAAAGGAGGAATGTTTAGCTAATAAGAGAGATATTAGCCAAATAAGTTGATTATAGGAGGAATATGACTGAGAAGGTGTCGTGAATGGGCATCCGAGAATGGAGTGAAGAAGGGTTGATTCTAGATTAAACTTTCATGCTTACATAGAGAGAAAAAACCTTGGAAAATTTCAGAAAAAATAGGCAAAAGATCAAAGCCCGAAGCAGAAAAACAACATCAGATGAGATTCTTAAGCTCAATTACAATATTATTAATCTCAATTATAGTATTCTTGGTCTGTAAGCATTAACAGCTTGGTGCAATATTTGGTAATGGCCTTCTTGATATTTTCGGTGAAGTTCTCCCAAGATTTGAGAATTGAGAAAGAGCGTTTCAACTTGGCTAGGATAGAAGTCACCAGCTCCACATGTCGGCTTTCTGGTTGGTTCTTGGTGTCATCAGTAGAATCAGTGATGGCCTTCTCAATATTGCCAGAAATAGAGTCAATCCAATTTGGGGAAGTATCCATTTTGAGCATCCTGGGGGTTGGTGTAATGATCCTCCATGATAGTGTTACTAGAATCTAGTTGGAAGTTAAGACCTTTCTCCTTGAGCTCCACCTCCAAGCCAATCGGGACAGAATCAGGAGAATCAGGATGCAATTGAGCAAGCCCCAACAAGGAATTTGAGATGCAGAGCTCTAAGATGGAGACTAGAGAGGAAGCAACGAGCGCCATCGAAGCCATAGGAGCAATGAAACAGTCCAGACTCGGGGAGGGTCGATGAACAGGGGAGGCAGGGGGAACAAAACCCACCAATATTTTGACATCGGAGTCAGAGTTGAATGCATCTTCATCTCTTCCTATTGAAGAAGTTACTCCCATTAATAGATTTGATACATATTCCATTCGAAAAGCACAATGTTTCACCAAACAGGGATGGGCTAGTGACAAATGGGTGAAGAAGATCATGGAGAAAGGAAAAGTATTGCGTCCAGAGATGATATCCTAGTACATGTACATGTGCACCACTACCGATAAAGTCTAGATGATGAGGTAAGGAATGGAAAAGAAAAAATAACATTGGGATCAAGTGTATCCACTAGTCATTGAAATGGGAGAAGCTCATTCTTAGGGGTCGGTAAGAAGGAAAGTGTTCAATTCTCCATCTAAGGACTTGTCAGATGTTTGGGTGAGGACTCTTGCATCTCGATATGAAATGTTGAATCAGGCTATTGATGAGTTGGATTCAAATGAGGACCATTCCTCCAAGATGAAAGATGAGGTCAATGCCATGATAGAAAGCTTGGAGTGCCCGCCATTGATGAGAACTCCTCAACAGACTAATTTTTTAAGTCATTCAAGGAGTATGCTAAGAAATAAGTTGAGGACCCCTTTTATTTCAGTGAAGATACATTGGAGTCTCTCGCTGAGATTAGAGCCACAATTTCAAATATTGCAAAGAAACATTAGTCATAGTTCGCCAAAAGAAAGAACATCAATGACATTTCATATGGTTGGCTCGATTCCCTAATTTATGTCCCCATTCCTCGAGGTGAGAAGGTCACACTTGTGGTAGCCCAATATAACAAAGAGTTTAAGGGAGTGCATATTTTTCCAGTTAAGCTTGGTAAGAATGCATCAAATAATGGAGCACGATTAACACAAGCGACATCATCATCATCCTAGTTATCCCTCTTCTTCTTTCCCTCTCTTCTCTCCCCCCCCTCTTCTTTCAAGTTCCATTTCTTTATTGGGGGTTGCACTTTTCATTTTATCATATTCCTACTTTGTCCTATTCATTTATATGTGATTACGGATAATATTGTAATAATCCACTCTTAATTTATATAAGGGGAATTAATTTTATTCCTAAGAATACAAAGAGTCACATGTTATTAGGGACAAATGAAAATTCATGTGGGGGTAGGTGAAGAGTCTTTCTCAAGCCGATAAATTGTAATGACTTCCCCATTCTTAAGGGTTGTCAATTTTGTGTTCAAGAGTAGATAACTACTCGTGATAAGAAAAAGAGATAACAATTTTCTTCCACTCTCCTCATATGTTGTCCCATTCATCTATTTATGCAAATTTGTGAGGATGAAAATAAATAAGAAAGGAAAATCTTGATTATCTTGATGAGGGAGTCAATGATACTTTGTGTTCATAATTCTATCTTGTGTTGGTGTTAGTAATAAGGTTGTTTTCTTTCTAATTATGTGGGATGATATGCTCTGATTAATATTTGCAGGTAATTGAAATTTCTACCTATAATATTAATCCCCCCTCCTTGATTTCCCAATCCATTTACCTTTTATAAAAACTTTCTCATCTGTACTTTTGTTAATTAAGTGAAGCTATGTCCTTATATTTCCAAGATACTATTGAACATGATCATCACAACCTGAACTCATATCATGAATAATAATTAATATAGTTATGAACAATTATATTTATTTTATGGTATTTTGAGCATGCATTTATTCTTATGGTTGAAATAAGTTGTTTGAATGATATTTTGTGTGATGGCACTCTTGTTTGTGAGAAATTTGTTATATGTAATAACCTATATACAACAAAGGACCCATCCGCAACAACTCATTTGAAACAAAAGGGAATCACCTATAACCAAAGGACCTATCCGCAAAAACCCATCTACATCTAAAGAATATCACTTACAATAAAGGATATGTGATTATGAATATATTTGAGAACGTGTAGGATCACACTCCAAGTTTGTATGTGTCATGGAAGAGGTAGTTACAAACTGGAACATGAGAACTGAAGATAACTCAAAAATAGATCTGATTACTCATTACAACTCATTGAGGAGGTGATTGACCAGTTAAATACATGATTTTAGGAACTTGAAGGTTACTTGAGTTATGTATTTTATATCTGAAAAACTATTAGTTAGTTTCATTACATGTTTTTAACATCTTGTTTTTTTTTAAGATCTTCCACTTATTTCATTGAAGATCTTTTACTTAGTTTGTTTGAACTCCTAGTTGAACTCTTCTTATCATGTTTCAATATAATTGAGGAGTATAAGAGAAAGAAATTAATGATGGAAATGTATGTAGAGATATAGAGGGAGAATTAGAGAATAGAGAGTAAGCAGATACAAAACTTGCTTTTGTTCCTAGATGTAATATTTATGTCAATTCAATAAATAATATGAGTTCTGTTAAGTAGCTTTTATTTACAAGCCTTAGGAGGGATTAGCACCTAATACAGGGCCCACTTCTGGTCTGCTAAACCTCTCCCTAGATTTGTTGCTATGTTTCATTATATGATTAGGCTAGGAAGAAATTTACCTCTTTATCTGTATTTTGAATTTAAAAGCTTTATTTTTCAGTCATAGTGTTAGAATCCATTTACTTTTAGTTCTGAGTTTTATTTCAAGCATTGTACTTTTAAGCTTTGTTGTTTTAAATATAATAGTGACATCTATTTATTTCCATACCTCCTAAATTATTTGTAATTGTGTATACAACACTGACATTATTGAAAGTTTACGTCCTTTGGTTTGATGATGAAATGACATTAGTGAACAACATATTAATTGTTGTAAGGTAATTTACACCACCATTTTTGGTGTTGTTATCGGGGATACTGCCAAGTTATAAGGTTTTTGAGAGGTTTTTCATTTCTTAGGAACAATTTAGGGTTAGGAAATTCCACCTCCAAACCCCCCACTAATGTATGTTGATTGAGTTGAGCTAGTTGATGCATGCACCATCCAAGAGATGCCCATGGTAGATTATTACCCAATCCACAAATAACACAAATCTCTTCATATGATTTTGAATATTCTGAAGAAGACATAATTTCCTTTGTACAAGGCTTACTGTTAGAAGATCCCCCTCCAAATGAGACTTATGAGGATGTTCCTGATCAGCCCATCATGGTAGAAGAAGTAAATCAAAATTTTGAATACATGACAACTACCTTTGAGTTCCCAATCTCCAACAACAACCAACCTGCTACAATGAAGAACATTTCTCCCTCAGCCCTTCCATACTTTCATGGATCCTGTTGCCCAATTTTGCATCACTTGTATAATTTGAGTAACTTGCAGAAGTGGTAGACTTGGTGGACATTCAGAGATGAATGTAGAGAGGCTGCAAAGATTTTGTGTATGCTGATGATGGAGGAACATAGCCACGTAGGATTTACGCAGAGCTATGACAATGAGAAAGTTATGCGGAATGAAGAAAGGCTCCGCGAGTGGATATTCAAGGCCACGTTACAATGGAAAGTGTCGTGGGCTAAGGAAGCAATAAAAGATGAAGTGTGGGTCATGAGGAAGCATGTCACATTATCAGGACATATCGTGGAATTTCAAAAATGGCAGGAGCCTATGGTGACGTGATACGAAGGAATCACTTGTGGATATCAAATAGTCATGCAAGACTGAGAGCAAATTACCGTGCAACAAAGTAGAATAATAATTTTTCACGGGAACCAGAAATCAATGTCTTCGATTTGATTTTCAAAATATTTACAAATCTAATAATATTTTTCTCTTCTCTATACAATAAAATCTGATTTTATGAATCAAATTGAGGAAAATAGACAAAACCAAGGAAGCTTCTCCTGCACGCAAAATGTCTTCTCAAGATGGCTCAACCACCAAAATTAAATACACTTTGGGCACCTTTCTTTCTTCGGAAAGGTAGTTGGATGTAGACATGGATTTATAGAAGCATTCAGGCCTTTCCTTAGAGCATGTAAATAAATTAAATGAAAGTGGTCAGCTGGTGGGAGAAATTAAAAATTTAAACTTCCCTCTACATTTGATCTAAAAATCAACTTTAACTAGCAATTGTGCACACACTTAACTTTGCTTTGTATTGATTTTCAAGTTAAGTATTGAATATTATAACATTTTGTATTTCTAATAAAGGAAATAAAATTGAAAGTATTGTTTAAAATCAGAAAATACAGAGATGAATCACCAACAAATTGACACGGGAATTGATAACGAAGTTCGACATTTGTGGCCTATGTCTCCAAGTCTAGTTAAATGGCACTGATCTATTAAAATATTGAAAATAAATCTTACAAATAATTCTATAAGAATTATAATCTTCTCAACACATTCCTCTACCAAAAATAACAGTAGTCACTTTTTACATCACCTCAAAATTCCTTCTCTAGCTCAAGTTATGAGCAAAATAATATTTCACACAGTTTCGGATGCTATTCAAATAAAATAATGCTCCTTTTATATTGTTTGCCACCTTGTATAATGGTCAAGAGATTATTCTTTTAGCTTGGAGACCACGATTCAAATCCCTCCAAACGCATTTGATGTCTATGTAATGGGATTTAATCCCACATTTGACGCATGAGAGGTTAAAGAGGCATTTAAATAGGGCGGTTTGGCATTTGTTTCATGGCTTAAGAGCCACTTTGACCACCATGTATCTTTGACCCATGTGAAATGTGCCATATTTGGGGACGAGTTAGATTATATGTTGGCTATAAAGAGATAAGTTTAATAGTGGCATTTGATGGGAGGATATTACACCAAAGTTTTAGTGGATAATGTGTTGAGGTTTAAATAGCTAATGTGGCTTAACACTGAGGTTTAAATAGCTAATGTGGCTTAACACACACACACACACACACATATATATATATATACAATTATCCCAGATGTATTATACAATGGATTAACAATGCATATATATACAAGAGCTATGATATAACAATAAGAATTGAAGGAGACCAAGGCACCCCTCAGTAACCGAGTGTGCCAAACCTGGCTAAGGGCCCCCAACCAATAAATAACGGGGTCTATTTGTCCATGTATGAGTGTCCAAGACTTAAAAAAAACACACACACACATATACATATACATATACGTATACATATACATATACATATACATACATACATACATATATATACATATATATATATATATATATATATATATATATATATATATATATATATATATATATATATATATATATATATATATATATCCCACATGCATCATACAATGGATAAAAATAAATATATATATATACAAGAGCTCTGCTATAACAATATGAAATGAAGGAGGCCAAGGCACCCCTCCATAACCAAGTGTGTCAAACTTGGTTGAGGCCTCCCAACCAGTAAATAGTGGGGTCCATTTGTCCATGTACGAGTGTCTAGGACTAACGTTCCAAACCACAATTTTTCTCTGTCACACACATTGTCCACGTGTCGCACTCCCATTAGTCTGCTTGTGCACATGTCTAACCTATATGCAGTCCCAAATTTTGCCAGTTGCCTAAAAATTTCAGCGGGCTATAACTTTTGCAAACAAGTTCCGTTTCCTATAAACAAGATATCGTCAGAATCGTCTAATTATTCTCCACGTTATAGAACCAACTACAATTGATTTTGAGAATATCTTAGATCGGTGTTTCTCGGTGAGGATCCTCTACATCAACATTTCTCTCTCCTTCTATCTTTATATATATTGTGAAGCGATACCTTGTTTTAACATTGGATACTTTGGAATGTGAAGGCATTATTTTATGTTGCACAAGTGTTCTAAGGGTAACATACCTTCGAATCAAGTTCTGTAAATGTTTTTCATCTTCCTCCTGTATCGTGATGATTTGTGCATGATCTTAAGGTAATAAAATTTTAGTTTTGTGGTTCATTTCCACCTTGGCTATTGTTTTATTGTACTCTCTTGTCTCTCATTCATTTGTAGGTGTGTTGTATGTGTTGTTTTAGAACTGGTGTTCATTATGCATCATGGAGGTGGAACCCTAAATGTTATTTTGATCCATGGTCTTTGTTTGGCCCTCTTCACCATCATTTTCTTCATCTTCTCTCTTGTTGGAGTATTCATTCCCTTACTTTTGGTGCTATCACCTTCTTTAGATTAGGATTTTTTGTTATATGCATCACCTTCTCACCCTGGTCCCTTGGAAAGTTAGAGTAGAGCTAGATAGTTGCATTTTAATTCCTAGGAGTAGTTTAGCATTAGGAGTAAGTAGAGGAAGTTGGTCTTCTCTAGAGGTCTATCTTATTTCAAGTCCCACAACTTGGAGACTATCCCATGTAGTCTCAAACCTCAAATTCTTGTAATTTGGGATGGGTGCACATTTGAGCTCCAAGAGATCCATAACTGAAGACCCAAACATTTGATTTTGACGTTTTATGCAAGAGCTATGACTACACTACAGATGCACACAAGTTAAAGTTATTCCTTGCTACACTCAAGGATGCAACCTTGAGATGGTTCATGGGTTTAGGAAGAGATGTTGTGTTAACCTAGCCATCAATGAAGGAAAAGGTTCTAGTAAAATATCAAGATTATTGCAGACCAAGTAGTAGAGGAGGTGACAAACTCTTGAAGATGACACAAAAGGAAGATGAACCACTGGAAGATTACTTGGAAAAGTTCTTATTTAGTGTCCAAAATTCAAGACACACGAGATTACCTAATGAATCCCTTAAGCTACTTTTCTTAAAAGGACTCAGTGGAGAGGATATGAATGCTTTAGACCTAATAGGAGCTAGAGATATCTCAAAATATACCTTTGAGGAAAATTTTGAAGCCTACAAGAATTACTCCAGAGTAACCATGAAGAGAATCAAAAGTGATATATCAAAGGGTGGATTAGCTACCAAAGGAATCGGGGACATCCAAATCAAAGATTGTAAACATGTTCAAGAACATGAAACATGATATAGTTAATGACATGCCTACCCAAATTGATGATTTGCATGCCAAGAAGAAAAGAGAAGATGTTGAGGCAACACACACAAAGTTTTACCATGCATGCAGAAGGAAGAAAGTTGATTGTAGATGCATAGGATTAGCCAACATTACACAAGAAAATGAAAGTGAACCAGAATTCAAGATGATAGAAACAAAGGATAGACAAGTCTTCTATGTTGCTCAAATAAATACATAGCCACAAAGACAAGGAGGTATGTCACAAGACCATATGCCATATTTTTATAATTGGGATAGTAATCCATATATGTAACCCCCACCTTGGGCTAATATGCAACAATGTTAGGCTCCATACCCTACCCAATACTAACAACAATGACAACCTCAGTTTCTAGGCCAACAATGGTAACAACCCTCTTCTTTATGGCAACAACCTTGGAGAGGAGGGAAACATTGAAATAACACACCTCCTAATTACCAACAATCTTATTGGTAACCTCCTTACCCACAACAACAAGCTTTGATGCCAAGTCCCCAATCAGGCTCTCAACTAAAAGCCACTTAGCTACCAACTTAACCAACACCCCAAAAATAAATATGCTTAGCCATCCCATACCACTGAATCAACTCAATACCCTACATATTCAGTTGATGTTAATAACATCCATCTTCATTCAAGGAGAACACTTCCTCCACCAAGTAAACCATCCATTACAGAGATTGTAGATGAAAAAAAGTTGCTACAGACCAATCCACAACAAAGCCAAAACATGTTGTAAGCTGATCCACAACAACTTGAATAGATTTCCAACAAGGGTAAAGTGCAAGCTAATGAACCACTATTTCTTGAGAGATTACAGGAAAAGAAGACTGACCTCAAATCAAATTTTGATTTTGATTTTGTCAATCAACTGAAGGATATTTATGTTAAAATTCCGCTTATTCAAGCCATCAAGGATGTGCCCATCTACAAGAAATTGGTTAAGAATATATGCATTAAAAAACCAAGAAGAAAAAGAAAGGATCCATCCACTATAAAATTTATTGGACAATTGGTTGATATCATGCTTGGGAATTCAATTTTAGCAAAGCATATAGATCCAGGTAGTCTTTTAGTAAACGTTACAATTAATGGCATAAAAAATAAAGACTACTTTGATTGAATTAGGGGCATCCATTAATGTAATGACCAAGAAAATTATGGATGATCTGAAATTGGAAGGAATAAGGTCAACAACTACAGTTTTACAACTTACAAATACATCAAGAGTGAGACCTAGAGGAGTCCTTGATGACATAGTTGTGGTGGTAGACTATTAGGAATACCCTGCTAACTTTATTGTCCTTCAACCAAAAGCCAATTTAGGAGGATATCCTATCATTCTAGGAAGGCCATGGTTAGCCACTGCTGATGCATTCATAGATTGTGTGTATGGAAACATGATTATTTCTAATGGAAGTGCTACTAAAAATATGATGCTCTATCCTCTTACCCAACCATTAAATGATGAAGATCAAACCGTTTGGGTAGAGGAACTAGAAGAAAATCAGAACTCTGTACAAAAACTCATGATGCTGGAGAAGTCTTGTACAATTGAAGGATAATAAGAAGAGATTGTTCTCTCCAATGTCTTGTAGAATAATTATGGAAGGAACAAAGAAGTGAATGATAGATTAAGATGTTTAAATTGTCCATTGAGCCAATTTCTACCACATAAAAACACCATGGACATTCTAGGTAAGAATTTTATTCTTCATCAACTCCTTCCCCATGAATACATACTAAGTTATGTTAGCAACAATGTCTATTCAATGATTGATCTCTCCAAACATGTGGATATAACACCAGGAAAATCACTCAATGTCAACAAGTTGTTGAATAGACAACAAGAGAAATTGTTGATTGCTCTTCTGCAAAAACATAAAACGTAATTTGCATGGGATTATGGTGACATGCATGGAATTCATCCTAGGCTCTGCACACATAAGATTTGTATCAAAGACAATTAGGAACCCATTAGGAACCCACAAATAATGAACCCAATAGTAAGGGAGATTGTAAAAGGAGAATTGAAGAAGTTACTAGATGATGGATTTATATACCCAATATCAGAGAGTACGTGGGTGTCACCTCTTGTCATTTTGCTAAAGAAGAATGGAAAATGGAGGATCTATGTAGATTATAGAGAATTGAATGCAACAACAAAGAAAGATCATTTTTCATTGCCTTTCATCGATCAAGTACTTAACAATTTGGCTAGTAAGAAGTATTTCTCTTTTCTTGATGGATATGGTGGTTATAATCAAATTCAAATTGCACTAGAGGATCAAGACAAAACTACTTTCACATGCCCATGGGGAATATTTTCTTATTCAGTTCTTCCATTTGGCTTGTGTAATGTACTTACTACATTCTAGAGGGTAGTCTTGAGCATCTTTTTAGATCTGACAAATGAATACATTGAGGTCTACATGGATGATTTCAGAGTTCATGGCAGCAATTTTGAGGAAGCTATACAAAATCTAAACAAAGTTTTAAGGAGATCTAAAGAGCAAAATCTGTCCTTAAACAATGAAAAATGTTACATGATGTTATTTGAAGGTATAGTTTTGGGACACTAAATTTCTTCTGATAGAATTCAAGTTGATCCAACCAAGGTATCTGTTATAATTAACATACTAACACCAAAGAAACAAACAAATGTTAGGAGATTTCTAGGCCATGCTGGTTATTACAAAAGATTCATACAAGATTTTAGCAATATTGTAGCACCATTGTTTGTATTATTAGGGAAGGATGCTGCCTTTGAGTGGACTAGAAAATGTGAGATTACATTCCAAACTTTGAAGCAAATGTTAACTACAACTCCTATATTAAGTGGGCCTGATTGGAACTTTTCTTTCCATATCCATACTAATGCATGAGACCATGCTACTAGAGATGTCCTAGGATAGAAGGATGTAGTTCTGAATTATGTAATTTATTATGTTAGCAAGAAATTGTAGCATGCAGAACTAAACTACACAGTAACAAAGAAGGATTTCTTGGCAGTTGTATATGCTAGCAATAAATGTAGGCACTACATCACAAGTTAACCAATGTTCATTCACACTGACCATGTTACAATCAAGTATTTGATAAATAAAATAGTAGTAAGCAACAAAATAATCAAATTGTTACTCTTTCTGTAAGAGTTTGATGTCACAATATTGGATAAACATGACAAGGACAACATGGTAGTATATTTCATTTCAAGGATGGATACTAATGGTGAAGAACATATAGTTGATGACTCCTATCTAGATGAGCATTTATTTTCTATTTCTACTAAAACACCTTAGTATGCAGATATAACCAACTACTTGGTCTCAGGTAAGACATCACCACATTTCTTATACTATGAGAAGAAATACATAGCTGAAAAGAGTGTAAATTTTTCTTGGATAGTTGGCTTTCTATTTCATACAGGGCATGATCAAATCATGAGAAGGTGTATACATGATGAAGAGATATATTTTGTCCTCAGAGAATGCCATAGTGAGCCTTATGGAGGACATTTTTTTGTAAAAAGAACAACGTAGAAAGTGTTAACAACTAGTTATTATTTTCCAACATTGCATAAAGATGCAACACTTTACACCAGGAGATGTGATAGATGTCAAAGAATGGGCAAGCCTACCAAATTTGATGAAATCCCATTGCAACATCAATTGGTCTTGCACCCTTTTGACAAGTGGGATTTAGAATTCATTGGCCATATAGATCCTAAATCTTAGCAAAAGGAATACATTTTGGTTTGCACAGATTATCTAAATAAGTGGAGAGAGGTGAAGACACTACCAAGTCAAAAAAGTGAGAAAGTAGCCAAGTTTATCTATGATCATATATTCACCAGATATGGAGTTCTAAGGGATATTGCCACTGATTAAGGTAAATGTTGATGATTATCTTTGCGAATGAACCATCAAAGTCATGGGATACCTTAGGGAAGTGGAACGTGTCCCCTAAGATAACCTCCGGGTTTTATAGAAGTTGGATCTTCTCTATGGTGTGAGATATGGGTTAGAGGAAAAATAAAACAAGGTGTAAAACTAACTAAGGCAATATGCCGAAACTAATTTAAAAGGCACAAAGATGGATCCTGAGAAACTGATCCAGAGGATTCTCACAGAGAAACACCGATCTAAGATCTTCTCAAAAATTGTTGCAGTCATTTTTAAAGCGTGGGGAAAAATTATACGACTCCGACGAAATCTTGTTTTTAGGAAACGGAGCTCGTTTGCAAAAGTTATAGCCCGCTGAAATTTTTGGTCAACTGGCGAAATTTGGAGTTTTGTGCAGGTTGGACGTGTGCACGCTCGCCAAGTGTTTTGATCATATTGCGACACGTGGATGAATTGTGTGACGTATTAAAAAAATGGGTTCTAGAACGCCGGTCTTGGACACTCGTTCTCGGACAAATGGACCCCGCTATTTACTGGCTTGGGGGCCCTCAGCCAGGTTCGACACACTCGATTATGGAGGGGTGCCTTGGCCTCCTTCTCATTTAATCATTAAACCAGCTTGTGTATATAAACCTATATATTTCCTTTTTTGCCATGCATGTGGGACATTGGGCATGTATTATTTAAATTACCCACGCCTAATTACCTATTTGCAATTTTCCACGCATATTTCTCAAACTATTCAATGCATTACCTATATTCCATGTTCCACGAGTATTGTAAACTGTCCACTGTACCATGCACATAGGATTGGATTGTTGGTGCCTAAAATTAAACAATGTGCCATCCCCAATGCAATGCGCCCCAAGTAAAGCACCCTCCACATAGGCTTAGGCGGCTCTTAAGCCACTCAAAATCCGTGCCCACCTACCATATAAAGCCTTGACCAAGTTTACATGCGCCAAATGTGGGATAATGATCCCAAAGGATATGACCAAAAAGCAAGGGAGGAGAATGGAACTTGGGTGGGCTATGTAAAATGATAAGCACCCAGCCGGCATGCTAGGAGGTGTAGAAACAATATAAAAGGGGTGATATTCTATTTGTATGGCATTCGGGGACTGTGTAGTAATATTGTAATGCTCATATCTTGAGCTAGGAGTGGAGTTTGAAGGAGATGTAAAAAGCAACCCCTGTTATTTTTGATAGAGGAAGACTGTGAGAAGGTCATAATTTTTTAGAATTCTTTGTAAAGAATTATTTTCAATATTTTAATAGATCGGTCCCATTCAACCGGACCCGGAGACATAGGCCTCAAGTGCCGAACTCCGTTATCAATTCTTGCGTCACATTGCTAGTGAATCCTCTTCATTTCTTTCAATATTTGCATAGTACTTGCAGTTTTTATTCTTTTATTAAAAATACAAAAAGAAATAATGCACAATTTTTACATCGAAAATCAATACAAAGCAAAAAAAATGTGTGTGCACAATTGCTAGTTAAATTTGGTTTTCAGATCATTGGTATCAGAGCTGGTTTTGACTGATTTTTGGTTCAGTTTAACGTGTTTTGGATTGCAAGTTGTGTGTTGGATGTTAACAAGGTCTCGATCTAAGAAGGGTGAAGGAGAATTAGTTGAAGGAGATCCCAAAATTGGTACCAGACGATCTCGAAGTCCTACAATGGTGGATCGAGAGGAAGTGGAACAAAACTTTCGTCAATCCTTCCAACAGATGAAGGAAATGGTGGAAGAAATGTACCAAGATAGGAAAATGGAAAAGGGGACTAGAGAAGGTAAGAAAGAAGAAAGCTCTAATTCTGACATTCCAAAAAGAGACTCTTTAAAATCTGATTTTCTTTCATTAAAGTTAGATATCAAGTTTGAATTGCCTATGTATACTGGAGAGCTAAATGCAGAGAAATTGGATAACTAGGTCAAGCAAATAGAAGTATATTGCAGGGTTCAGAGAATTGTTGATGATGAAGCAAAGATTCATCTGGAAACTCTTTGGATGGGTGGAACAACACTCATTTGGTGGGAGAGTAAGCTTCAGGAAGTGGAAGAAAACAAAGGTACATAAATCACTTCTTGGTCTGAATTTGTTTCAAATCTTAGGCAACAATTTTATCCTCTTGGTTATAAGCAACAAGCTATGATGGATTGGAAAACATTAAGACAAACTAAGGGACAAAGTGTTCAAGAATACACACAAGAATTTAGGAAAAGTGCTCTAATTCTTGGAATTTCCCTAAACATAGAAGAAACACTGCTCAAATATATTGGTGGATTGCATAGTTATCTAAGGCATATGATACTTGTTTTAGGTCCTACTAATCTTGATGCAGTATGTGTTCAAGCAACCCATCTGGAAGCACGAGGGAAAATGACAAAGGAGTCCTCTTTCTCTTCTTTTAATCAGAAGAACAAGCAATATGAAGGAAAAGGTTCGAAAGAACAAGGAAAAGGAAAGGGTAAGCATAAAACAAACTCTACTGTTAAGAAGGAAGATGAAAAACCATTTTGTAATCATTGTAAAAAAACCATGATGAGTCTAAATGTTGGAAATTACATCCTGAAAAGAAGCCTAAATGGATGGTTAAGAAAGGAAAAGAAAAGAAAACAAACACCGTAGTGCATGATCTTGGTTCTGATTCAGGTGATGAAACCAAAATCACAGCTATGGGTTTACAAGGTAAATCAACTCTTTCAATTTCCAACAATAGCACTACAAATGTTGCATCTTCTTCTAGTAAACAAACTACACCTGACGATAAGAAAAGAAATGAGCTTTTCCACATTAGAGTAATTTCAAAGCATACGAAAATTGATACTCTTTTTGATAGTGGATCTCAAGCTAATCTAATTTCTAAGGAGGTTGTTAAAAAACTAGGACTCAAAACTACACCACATCCACAACCTTATCCTTTGGGCTGGGTTTGTGATGATGCAAAACTGCAGGTAACTAAAACTTGTACTTTCAGATTTTCCATTATAGACAAGTTTATTGATGAGGTTGAATTGGATGTAGTTCCTTTGGATATCTGTGGGGTGGTTTTGGGAAGTCCTTATTTATATGATCGTAAAGCAATTTGCTATAGGGAAGAAAATAAATATTTGCTTGTAAAGGATGGAATTGAGTTTATTATTCGAGCTCACCGTGAAAAGAATAATCTATCCTTGGTAACTGCAGGTCAAATGAAAAGGCTTGTAAACTCAAGAAAAAGTTTTGTGCTCATGGTGGTCAAAGCCAAGGAAAAAGAAAATGAGATGGCTTTTGAGACTTGTGATCTAAAACATAAGGATGAATTGGTAGAAATTGTTTCTCGTTTTGATGATGTTTTTCAGGATCCACAAGGTCTACCTCCCAAAAGAGGGGTTCAACATGAGATACAGTTGCTTCATGATGCACCTCTTCCCAATATCGGAATGTACAGGTTGTCAGTAGTAGAGAACGAGGAAATCAAGAGACAGGTAATGGAACTTTTGGCTCAAGGTATAATTCATCCAAGTACATCCCCATGTGGTTCACCAATTATATTGGTTCATAAGAAGGATGGCACTTGGTGAATGTGTGTTGATTTCCGTGCTTTAAACAAGATTACTATAAAGAATCGTTATCCTCTTCCTAGAATAGATGATTTACTGGATCAATTAAGGAATGCAATTTATTTCACTAAGTTAGACTTAAGAAGTGGTTATCACCAAGTAAGAATTGCAGAAGGTGATGTTTGGAAAACTACTTTTAAAATGAAATAGGGATTGTTTGAATGGTTAGTGATGCCTTTTGGTTTGTGCAATGCACCGGCAACATTCATGAGAGTTATGAATGAAATTTTTAGACCATTCATTGATAATTTCGTTATTGTCTACTTAGATGATATTCTTAATTTCAGTAAATCATGGGATGAACATATTAAACACATCCAGAAAGTCTTAGATGCACTAAGGAAAGAGAAATTGTATTTGAAGATGTCAAAATGTGAATTTGGAAAAACATCTTTAATTTACTTGGGGTATATTGTAGGAAATGGAGAATTGAAAATTGATCCTGCAAAAATAGAGGTTATTGTGAAATGGCCTAGACCCACAAATGTGATGGAAGTTAGAAGTTTTCTAGGTGCAGTTTAGTACTGGAGGAAATTTATTGCTAACTTCTCATATATTGCATCTCCTTTGCATGCTTTGACAAGTATTAAACAGGTCTTTCAGTGGGGAGGAAAACAACAAAAAGCATTTGATACACTGAAAGAGAAGATAAGTACCACTCCGATCTTGGCACTTCCGGATTTACAACATTCATTTGAGGTTGAGACAGATGCTAGTGACTACGCAATGGGGGCAGTTTTGATGCAGAACAAACGACCAGTGTGTTACCATTCAGAAACCTTTACAAGTGCGGTAAGAAACTATCCAACTTATGATAAAGAGTTGTATGCTTTGTTTCAAAGTGTTAAAAAATGGAAGCATTATTTAATGGGAAAAGAAACAATTATCCATACTGACCATCAACCGCTTCAATATTTACAAACACAAACCAAATTGTAGCAGTCTAGACATTTCAGGTGGATCAGATTTTTGCAACAATTTCATCTTGTAATCAGGTATAAAAAATGTATTCAAAACAAGGTTGCCGACATGTTATCCAGACCACTAGTTGTAGTAGCATCTATCCTTTTACAACATAGTTCTTTGGCTCATGTTAGTTACAAGGAACAATATGCAAATGATGTTGATTTTAGAGAAGTGTATGAGGATTTAGTAAGTGGGAAACAAGTAGGAGAAAAAGATTATCATTTGCATGAAGGATTGTTATATCATTCTGGAAAACTTTGTATTCCAGAAAATGAGCGTGTGCATATGATTAGGGAAGCACATACTTCTCTTATTTTAGGGCATTTTGGTGTTAGTAAGACAGTTGCACATTTACAAAAATATTGCTATTGGCCTAGAATGCATGAACATGTAAACCGATATATTAAGGGATGTGTTCTTTGTGCCACAAGCAAGCCAAGTAACAGGAAATTAGGACTTTACACTCCTCTTCCTGTTCCAACACGGCCTTGGGAAAGTGTTTCCATGGACTTTGTAGGAGGCTTGCCCATGACACGGAGAAAACATGATTACTTATATGTGGTAGTGGACAGATTTAGCAAAATGTGTGTGTGTTGGTTCCATGTACTAAACAAATAACTGGTGAGGGAACTGCACATTTATTCTTTCAGTTTGTTTGGGTTCATTTTGGTTTACCTACTTCAATCATATCTGATCAAGATTCTAGATTTCTTGGGGAATTTTGGTCAACATTGTGGGGGTTAATGGACACAAAACTGAAAAAGAGCACTGCTTTTCATCCACAGATTGATGGTCAAACAGAGGTTGTAAACCGCACAGTGGTACAATTACTTAGGGGCTATAGTAACAAACATCCTAAATTGTGGGATGAACATCTTTATTATGTGCAACATGCTTATAATTGTGCCTTACATTCTTATACTTTAAAGTCTCCATTTGAGACTTGTTATGGATATCTGCCTAATTCTCCATTAGATATATATTATGGACATGAAACTTTTGTTAATGGTGCAAGTGATTTTGACAAGGCTAAAATATTTGTGAAGAGAATACAACAGGTTCATCAGTATGTCCATGAACAATTGGAGAAAAGCCAGGCTAAGTACAAAGCTAGGCATGATAAACATAGAACTGATCACAAGTTCAAAGTTGGTGATTCAGTTTGGCTTCACATCAGCAAGGAAAGACTGACAGGTGAAGGTAAAAAATTGAAACCTATACGGTATGGTCCATTCCAAATATTGGAAAAAATTGGTAACAACGCTTTCCGGTTAGATTTACCTCCATATATGCAAATCTACTCAGTTGTAAATGTTGAGAATTTAATATTGTATGAACCGCCTATGATTATTGATCATGATGATTCTAACATTATGCCTTCCATTGATGATTTTGCTCCTGAGTATCTTGATGAGTTGTAGGAAGACATCATTTTGGACAGGAAAGTAAGAACTTCGCAAAGGGGTGATATTGAGTATCTTCGTGTTGGGTTCAAAGGCATGCATTCGAACAAGGCAAAATGGATGGAAACTGGAAAGGTGAGGGAGAAATACCCTCACCTATTCACCAATTAGGTTGACTTTTGGGGTCCAAAAGTTTCTCAGTGGGGAGGAATGATCTAGAGGATCCTCACAGAGAAACACCGATCTAAGATCTTCTCAGAAATTGTTGCAGTCATTTTTAAAGCGTGGGGAAAAATTATACGACTCCGACGACATCTTGTTTGCAGGAAACGGAGCTCGTTTGCAAAATTTATAGCCCGCTGAAATTTTTGGGCAACTGGCGAAATTTGGAGTTTTGTGCAAGTTGGACGTGTGCACGCTCGCCAAGTGTTTCGATCATATTGGGACACGTGGATGAATTGTGTGACGTACTAAAAAAATGGGTTCTGGAACGCCGGTCTTGGACACTTGTTCTCGGACAAATGGACCCCGCTATTTACTGGCTGGGGGCCCTCAGCCAGGTTCGACACACTCGATTATGGAGGGGTGCCTTGGCCTCCTCCTCATTTAATCATTAAACCAACTTGTGTATATAAACCTCTATATTTCCTTTTGCGCCATGCATGTGGGACATTGGGCATGTATTATTTAAATTACCCATGCCTAATTACCTATTTGTAATTTACCACGCATATTTCTCAAACTATTCAACGCATTACCTATATTCCATGTTCCACGCATATTATAAACTGTCCACTGTACCATGCACATAGGATGGGATTGTTGGCACCTAAAATTAAACAATGCACTATCCCCAATGCAATGCGCCCCAAGTAAAGCGCCCTCCACATAGGCTTAGGTGGCTCTTAATCCACTCAAAATCCGCACCCACCTACCATATAAAGCCTTAACCAAGTTTACATGCGCCAAATGTGGGATAATGATCCCAAAGGATATGACCAAAAAGCAAGGGAGGAGAATGGAACTTGGGTGGGCTGTGTAAAATGATAAGTGCCCAACCGGCATGCTAGGAGGTGTAGAAACAATATAAAAGGGGTGATATTCTATTTGTATGGCATTCGGGGACTGTGTAGTAATATTGTAATGCTCATATCTTGAGCTAGGAGTGGAGTTTGAAGGAGATGTAAAAAGCAACCCCTGTTATTTTTGACAGAGGAAGACTGTGAGAAGGTCAAAATTTTGTAGAATTCTTTGTAAAGAATTATTTTCAAGATTTTAATAGATCGATCCCATTCAACTGGACCTGGGGACATAGGCCTCAAGCACCGAACTCCGTTATCAATTCTTGCGTCACATTGTTGGTGAATCCTCTTCATTTCTTTCAATATTTTCACATTACTTGCAGTTTTTATTCTTTTATTAAAAATACAAAAAGAAATAATGCACAATTTTTACATCGAAAATCAATACAAAGCAAAAAAAATGTGTGTGCACAATTGCTAGTTAAATTTGGTTTTCAGATCAGAAACTGTCAGAATAGTCGAAGAACATTTAACATGGTCTACTATTTTATCATTATATTGAATTAATAAAGGCCAATAAAGTGTAAAACATAATAATATGTAGATCATAGATGCATATAGAAAACCCAAGGGGCATATAACACGATAGATATTCACAATTTATCTAAAAACTACCAGCAATAAAGGATGAAAGACACATATTATTGAGAGCTAAAATGCATAGAACAAGAGCCCTTTATTCATAGAGAAAATGATATATAAGGCTGATAGGGCACATATTATAAATTTCTTTAAGAGTTATGATGTCTTTCCTTTTCTATCTGTTTTTCTCATCCTCTGGCATCTGGATAAGAGCATTCCTTTATAGATTCCCTTGTCTCTCACTTTAATGACCGGAATAATATTTTCCACTACCAACATTAAATTTTCTTACAAAATCTTTCATTTTTTGGGCAAGATCTCAACTACTTTTCGGTGGTATTTACGATTGCCTTTAAGTTGTCCAACTCGTGCTTCTTTGGTTGGTGATTCTTCCCCGCCACATGGAGGTGGCACGCTTGTTTGAGGGTCTTTCCTAGGGCTTTTTCTTAAAACATACACCTAAGTGACGCGTAGAGGTTGTGCACTTGTTTGAGAACATTCCTTCTTTCTCTTTATTTGAAATTACACTCAGGCGACACGTGGAGACCCTGTGCATTTTTACTATATCTTTGAATTTTCACTCCGCTTGGTTAACTTTATCGATCCTGAGAAACATGGGTGATGTGGAAAAAGTTTGAGAACATTCCTTTCTCCTATTTATACCCTGAGTGTGCCAAAGGGTCACTTGGACATATTCTGCATTCAGCTCCATACTTAGTCAAATTTAGGCTCAAACAAACAAAACAAAAAGAACTAGGGCCAAAGTGACAAAAGACAATGGTTGGTACAAGAGTCTCACACAAAAAGAATGCTACAGTTATTGATGACTCACAAAGCGACTCCTTGCTATTCGTGGAAGGATCTAAAAATCCTATCTGCCTCAAAATTCAAAATGTGGCCTACAAAATGTCACTCAGAGTTATTGTAAAGCGGTCCGATATTTGAGCCATTCTACCTCGGTAGGGTAGGTTCTTCTTTGCAAGGCCTGGAAATCTCAATCCAGCTCGATTATCTCCTTGTGAGAAAAGGTTTGGAGACATTACACTACTACATGAAAATGAAACTCCAACTGTACTATTGGGTTCAGGATGCTTCCACCTCGGTGACGCTGGAGCTCTCTTTTAAAGATTGAAAGATAGTCTTGTCTTGTCGTTTGGCGATCAAGAGTTATTGAATTTGGTCCTTTGATAGTATTGTAGAGTCATTGGGAAAGGGGGAGGGGAAGCCCAATAGAACCAATTCATTGATACTCTACTTCCACTCTTTGATCCCCTGTTGGAGTTGAGTCAAGAGTGTAGACACCTATAATTACGCCCAAGCAATTTAAATACTTAAATTGTGCTAATTATCCCCTTTCTCGCAAATCAACGACATATCGTCAAAAGCACGCATTTTCCCTCATATCATCATTAATTAATTACACTAAGCTAATTAATTAAGTTTCCTATCCAACAAATACCCTAATTAACGACTTTCCGTTAATAAATCACCCCTTCTACCTAGACTAATTAATTATTATTAGTTAATTAAATTTCCCTTCCATTTAACTAATAAATCAATATTTAATTGATTTAATCCCCTTATAATACCCTAAATCGCACTAATATTCTTCTAATTGGCTTCTATAAGCTTACACCTACCTATTAGTTAATCACCTTTGATTAATTAAAACACCCCCAACTCCCATGACTTACTAAACATGTATTAAACTCTTCTAAAGTAAGGTTACCTTTAATAAAGCAACCTTATCCATTCCTAATCATGTTTTACCTTTATCCCACATTCATGAGAATGTGTTGAATCCTTTATCCTTTGGGCTATATAAAGAGCCCTCCACCTACCTTTTTACTTATACCTACATTTTCTAAGAGAGCAAATGCAAAGCATATAGCAAAGAGACTAAGAGCTTGCACCTTGCCTTTTTGAGAGTTCATCATCTTGAAGAGTTAAGCCTCTTTCTTAAAGTGCTTGGGTCATATGGGAGGTGTCAAAAGGGTCTTGTAGCCCAACTTTGATTAGCCCCCATTCTTAGGTTCTTGGAACATTAAGGACAACTATTTTGATAGTAATGGAGCTTACTTAGGTCCATTCATTTATTTGTTGTTAGAGAATAGAGGAGTTTAGATATTTAACATTGTTAGTTTCAAAGTTTTTATTTATGAATGCTAGCATCTAACCCTTGTTTAATTCTTATCATGATGGTGTTTATGCTTTGTTTTAGCTAAATTGTAGAACTATTTTAGGTGGTAGTTCTTACTTCATTTGATTTAGCATTAAGCAAAGTATACATGCACACATTTGGCATGCCCGGTGGGACATACTCCATTTTCCTTTGCACTTAATTTCAAGTTTTTGTAGTTAAGTTTTATTTTTGGTTACTAACCCTCTTTTACACATGTTGATCTAACTTGTTTTTCTTAACATGTTTTGTTGAATTTGCATGTGTTGGGTCTTCCTTGTAGGTATGAAGGAGGTGAAGTGCTGTAAAAATTGAAATTGAGGGGAAAATTTCAAGATTTCTCCATGTTTTCATTTTTAGAGCTTACTTTTTTAACATTTTACATGCTAGTTTTGTCAATTTTTTGAAAATTTTCAATTCTTGAGCATGTAGGTTAGTGTTTGATAGTACTGAGTCTTATATTTATATATTAATGTGGTGGGTTGCTGTCAAAATTTAATCTTGGTGAGAAAATTTCAAGATTTCATCATGTTTTCATTTTTAGAGCTTACTTTTTCATCATTTTACATGCTAGTTTTGTCAATTTCTTGAAAATTTTCAATTCTTGAGCATATAGGTTAGTGTTTGATAGTGCTGAGTCTTCTATTTACATATTAATGTGGTGGCTTGCTGTCAAAATTTAAATCTTGGTGAGAAAATTTCAAGATTTCATCACGTTTTCATTTTTAGAGCTTACTTTTTCATCATTCTACATGCTAGTTTTGTCAATTTCTTGAAAATCTTAAATTGTTGAGCATGTATTTTAATATTTGATAGCGTTGAGTCTTCTATTCATATATTAATGTGATGGGTTGTTGTCAAAATTGAATCTTGGTTGGAAAATTTTTCCCATTTTGTAGATTAAGGGACGTTTTTTTTGACATTTTTTGAGTGCATGACAAGTGCACACCCATGAGCATAAGAGCGTATGCGTAACCCATCTTCTGAAGGCCATAACTTTTGCTCTCGAACTCAAAATGACTCCATTTTTTTTCCGTTGGAAATGTATTGAAGTTAACTATGCAATGAAAATATAAATTTGGGATTTATACTTACAGAAGTTGTAGGTTTTTTTGTTATTTTAAAACTGGTCATTTTCTAACATGTCTAATGTTTTGATGAATGTTGTATTTCCATGCTTACTCGATTTAGACCAAAGCATGTGTATGCTCTTCTCTTGAACCTTTTGGTGATATTGAGAATCAAAAACAACTTTGATCTCTATCTTGTTAACATTGGGATTAAACTTGGAAACTTGATTATTCATTTTGCTTAAGGGAATGAACCTTTTACAAAGTATTTTTCAATGGTCCTTTGATTTGAAGTTTTCCATTTTTATATAGTTGGGATAAAGTTTGTGTATACTCTTCTCTTGCTCCTTAGGGTGATCTTGAGAATCAAAAGTAACTTTAGTCTTCATTTTATAACATTTGGTAAATTGGAAACTTCATCTTTCACTTTTGGTTTAAAGAAATGAACATTTATCAAGAATTTTGTATGGTTCATTGATTAAAAAGATTTTCTTTACTTTTTAGTTGGATTATTTGTTATGTATGCTCTTCTCTTATATCCTTGGATGATCTTGAGAATCAAAAGCAACTCTTAATCCTCTTTTAAATAATATGATTTTCTTGGAGAACTACTAACGCTTAAGTGCAGGACCTAAAAACGCTTGTCAAAGAAAGGAGAAATCAAAATGAAATCAAAAACTACTAATACAGTTGTTATACAGGTTGCCAAAAGGTGTTCAATCAAACCGCACCTAATTAAACAAGATAAAAAGAACAAAATATTCAAAACAATGTATTGCAGGTTTCAGAAAAGGGTACGTCCCTCTCCGCTCAACTGGAACATAACCCCTTTGGCATAACGCCTTAAGCTACAACAATGGGGGTGGTTCCAGGAACCCCAAAGTAGTCCACGCAAGAGGGAACCTTGTGGACGAAACGGGAAGTGCTCCGCACTACCTACTTGACTAGTGTTTCCTTTGTGAGATAATGTTACAAGTTGTCCGTTGTGGCGACCCCAGTGATAGTACATGTAGACGCACTAGTTGCCTACTATTCTTGAAGGGGGTAAAGTAAAGTCGAGATACTCCCAAACTAGTCAGTGTAACTTTTTGGGTAAATCGCGCTCACTCATGGTAACTTTGTAACACCTAGGGCGAGAGAACCACATAGGAGAATATACTTTGGCTAGGAGCCCACTTTGACCACTTTAAAATAGTGTTGAGTTGTGAACCTTCTTTTTGAGAAATGTGTGACGTATTACTTTCGCCTAGTTTTTACTTGCCTTAGTGCGAGGTGAAACTCTGCCAAAGTGAGACTAGCATTTTTTGTCATTTTTTCTTGATTTATTTCCTTCATATTCTTTTGACACTTTGTTGATCAAAAAAGGTGTGATTACCTTTGTGTTTCCATTCGACTGTTTCCCTCACTTTTATGTCCGTTTACGCCCATCCATGTTTGCGGCTGGGTTAGTTAAATGTCTAAAGTGAGTGGAGGCATTTTCACGTCATTTGGTAGACATTGTGATCTTGATACCCATGTCAAGATCATCATTGTAGTTAGGCGTGGTTCATCACTGCGGACTTCCATAAAGGAGTTAGCTTGTTTGTCTCATATCATTACAATTTCGATATTTACATCTTGTTTCTTGTAAACTCGACATAAATACCTATATTGTACGGTTACGCTGCACACATTCTTAACTATTCCTAGCTATACTTTGAGCATTTTTTTGTTCAGTTTTATTAATACCTCGATTTCAAAAGGTGCTAGGCACTACCATTTGTGTGTTTTATATCAATAACACCTCGATATCAATACTTCACTTTCTTACAAAGTGGTTTAACATATCTTGGTGATATTGTTGTGTCATTCACAAATCGTAATTGACACTTTTTGAGATGTAGGTCTTAATCAGAATTGAGCTTGCTCGTCGTATATCTTGATTGGGAGATCGCATTTAACTTCGTGTATTTACTTACGTCTTGTTCATTCCTTTGAACTTGGCATAAGTGGAGACATCTTGTTAATCATTTGGCGTCACAAATTACTTTGAAACGTAGTCTAGGAAGTACTTCATTTGATTAAGTTTTAATACGAAACGCTTGTATCATGGGTGATTTATCACTCTATCATATTGGTATTCTCACATTGGTGACACATTCATACTCTTAGCAATTTCATCTCGTGTTTCACTTAGGGGTAGTCATTGAATTTTGAACAAATCTACAATTTACCTTAGTGAAACTTATCACGAAAACATGGCTCCCAAAACACGTCTAGGGTTGAAGAAACAGACATATGAGGAACAACAAGCACATGCTTGGGAGACCTCTAACAGACAAGGGTCAAACCCCTTTATTGGACACGATCTAGGACCACTATTTTCTGCAGAAAAGGAAACTGAAGAGATGGTCGATCATAGTGGAAATGAATTAGTATCACCACACGCAGACTTTTATTTTGACCCCACTCTACTAGATGAGTTTCTCCTTAGAAATAAAGATAGAGTTTTGGCACGGGTCATGGAATTAGGAGCCAAATTGCCCACCGAGAATGAACCAACATTACCTACAAATGACACTACTAAGGAAGAACGCCCCCTTATCAATATGTAAGATATTTTAATAGGTGGGCATGCTTCCACTTCTTACGCAGAAAATGATAAAGTGTTAGGGCATAGAATACCCCTCATCAAAGTGCCACGAAGAAACAAGATAGAACATGAGACAGGGGAAGAACCTCCACAATACAAAGAAGAAGAACCTTTAGAAGAAGAAGACACAAACCAAGTCACAATCCAACAACAACTTAGTAACCTAAGCCGACAACTAGCTTTGCTTACTTTCCAGGTACAGAAAGACACAAACAAGAACATTCAAAATTCAAAGCCTAAGTTTAGGATCCACAAACTCCATCGAGAAAACCAAGGAGAAGAAGACATAGGGTATCATCGTGTACACATCCCCGCTTCTCCCACTAAAGAACAATTTCTCGCACAAGAAATGCAATCTATGAAAGCAACACTTACGAGCATACAAGAAAGCAATATAGGGAGTATTAGGAAATACCAATATGAAGAACTGTGCCCCTATCTTTTTGACAAGACAATGACCCTTCAACCCTTTCCAAAGAAATTTGATATGCCAAAGTTTGACAAATACAAAGGAAAGGGAGACCCAAGGGATCATGTTAAATATTTCTACATGGCATGTCAAGAGGTGTCTTATAGTGATAATTACCTCATCAGACTTTTTCCTAAGAGTCTCGGAGGTCAAGCATTGGAATGGTTTACGCGCTTACCACGAGGATCAATTTTCACCTGGCCAGAATTGGCGGAAAGATTCGTGTGTCATTTCTCGTATAACATAGAGAGTGACATCACCATGGCAGACTTGTGCGATACAAAACAACGCCCAAATGAGACCTTCGCTAGCTTCCTCCAACGATGGAGAGGGATAGCTAGTCACTTCCCTTGCGCTTTCCCTGAGAAGCAGCTGGTCAGTATTTTTGTCCCTAATCTCAACCCAGATATAGCTTTCCATCTCCAAATGCATTGTGTCCAAACCTTTGAGGAGGTTATCGAGAAAGGGATTCAAGTAGAAAAGGCTCTCATTGCCAAAGGCACCCTCAAAACCCAATCTAAAGACAACCAAAGTGTCAAACCCGCTGACAAGCCGAAGATCTTTAACAAAAACAAAAAAATGGTGGGAGACGGAATCAATGATTCCAAATGTGTTCAAACAGTCCAAACCAGTCAACCTTTTAAACTGACCAAGGGCCCAATTCAACCACCACCAAAGTGATGAACATTCACCTCCCTCAATGAGCCATTTTCCGTCATACTAAAATAGTTGGATGCGGCCCACATGATGACCTATCCTACAATGCAACCGTTTGATGACAATGCTCCTAAACCTTCATGGTATAAGGAGCATGAATATTGCGAAATGCATCGTGTTAAAGGTCATAAAATAGATGAATGTTTGCGACTTCACCACTATATTCAAGACCTCATTGACAACGGGGAGATAGAGGTGGATAACCCTAGCCACATTCAAACACCTAACGAGAAGATGGGGATTTATAAGGAACCATTCCCCAAGCATGATAAGTCAGAAAAGGCAAAACTGGATCGAGGAGATTCATCCCAAACCTATAAAGCCGTGAATTACTTGTATACCAAGAGAGATAACAATCATTACGATTCACTTATCGGATGTATTCGCTCCCTTGCTGACCGCGTCAACACCATCCGGATTAAGGGAAAGGACTGTGCTACGGTAACAAGGCGCGCCCACCTTGTAATTTCGGACCCCTCTCCGTCAACCCCGCATACTGGTAAGTATAACCTTTTAGAACAACTTGAGAAGATGTCTGCTAAGATTTCGATCTTAGACCTTCTCGAGATTTCCAATGTACATAAGGACATCTTGTATTAAACTCTTCAGGGGTCGGGAGTGCCTTTCGAAGTCGATCCGGCGTACCTTCAAACCGCGGTGGCAAATATTGCACCAAGTGAGCATCTCACTTTCAACCATAGGGAGGTCCCTACCGAGAATCCTACACATAATCTTCCCTTATACATTGAGGTAGTTGTTACCTGTAGGAAAATCAAACGGGTGCTTGTGGATAACAGATCTGGATTGAATATATGCACGCTTAAATTAGTCAAACAATTGGGACATACGGAAGAAGATCTTGAGTCCCATATCATCACTATCACCGCATATAACAACGCAGAAAGAGAGTCAACAGGCACCATTACGTTGCCAATGGAGGTGGGCCCCACTTTCCATTAGACAAAGTTTCACGTCTTAGACTTGGAACTTCCATATAATATGCTTCTAGGCCAACCATGGATCCATGCCATGCAAGCAGTGCCATCAACATTTCATCAATGCATCAAGCTGAAGCATGAGGGACATACAGTAACAATACCAGGAGACTTAGAGCCCTTTGCTCATTGTAGAGCTCTTAATAGCTTTGCATAAAAGGGTACATATGCATGTCCCTCCACAGATATGGTTGTCCCTCTTCATTCTGAGGCCATGGAATCTCAAGTAGATTCAAATTCTCTTAGTTCTTGCACTCATGGGGCATCTAATTCAACATCTCCATTTAATTCATGGGAGATGAAAATTCTGGAATATGGCTGTGGGGAGTATAATGTACAACAAGCGCTCTTGGTTTCTGACCTCTCCTTGTCGCCCAAGACTAGAGGTCGACCCAGCTATCGCTTCAGGAGACCTAGAGAGGAACACACTATTGGGTCGTTCCTACCTAGAGGCTTGTTAGCTGAGGAAAAATTACTTGATCCACCTACTACTTGGGTCCCTGAGGACACTCAGCGATCTTGTTATCAAACCCCAAAATATGAAAATCTAGAAGAATGATGTACTCCATGGGCTACAAAGGCCTAGGATGTGGGAGGAATGAACAAGGACAAAGAGAACCAGTCCCTCTTCCACATTTCAAAACAGAAAGATATGGCATTGGGATTCGCCCTTATGGAGCACACCCCAACGATCAAGATGCGACTTGTTCTGAGCATGAGGATAGCTCCGATTATCTAGACAGCGATACGGATTCCTGTTGTAGTCAATATGAGGATCTGGCCTCCACGAACCTTTTCATGAATAACGTTGTCCTAACCATCACCCCCACTGAACCAACCCTTGACCTTGTATACCCCTCCCTTGTTGAATGGGACCAACAACGTCACGTGCCACTAGATTTATTCAAGAATGACAAGGCTATTGCAGAGTTCATGGGCATAAGGGATACAATTCCCATTGGAGATCACAAGAAGGGTTTCTTTATCGACTTAGACACCTGCGCCTACTTCGGCGAGGAGGCTGAACTTCGTGGTCAGCAAAATTTAAAGAGAAGTGAGGGCAAGAGTTCTAAAGAAAAGCCTCGGCAAAAATCGAGGTCCAAGTCACACAGTGAAAACCTCTTTGAGGCATTGGCTAACAAACAAATAAGAAAATCAAAGTACAAACAAAGTGACCACGCCAAGGATGAAAATCTCGTAGAGACATCCTTGGATGAAGATCTCAACCTACCTCCTGATCCTACGCATATGGAGGATTTATCAAAATTTTTAGTTAAAGAAACCATTGATGTCAATATTGGTACCGAAGAAGATCCCAAGATAGTAAAATTGGGAGCATCACTCTCAGCCAGAGAAAAAAAGACGTTCACTATGCTACTGCGAGAGTTTATTGATGTGTTCGCATGGTCTTACAAAGACATGCCTGGCTTAGATCCAACTTTGGTCGTGCATAACCTGGTTGTGCATGTAGACGCTAAGCCTATCAAACAAAAGCTTCGAAAGATCCACCCAAGAGTGGCCTTGTTAGTTAAAGAAGAATTGGAAAGGTTGCTTGCAGCAGGATTCATCAGGCCAATTGATTATTCTGAATGGATATGAAAAATTGTTCCTGTCCAGAAGAAACCTATTGGTATCTGAATTTGCATAGATTTTAGGGACATTAATAAAGCTTGCCCTAAAAATGACTTTCTGTTGCCCAACATTGACATGATTGTTGACTCGACCGCAGGATACGAAATGCTATCACTTATGGATGGCTTTTCGGGTTATAATCAAATTAAGATCGCTGAGGAAGACCAACACAAAACAACTTTCACAACTCCTTGGGGCACCTTCTGTTATCAGGTGATGCCATTTGTCCTTAAGAATGTGGGAGCAACTTATTAGCGGGCCATGATAGTAATATTTCACGATATGATTCATGACATCATGGAAGACTACGTAGACGACATCCTGGGAAAGTCCAAAACAAGAGAGGATCATCCTATCATTTTGTAGCGTATCTTTGAATGCCTGCGTGAATACAAAGTCAGGCTAAATCTAAAGAAGTGTGTCTTCGGTGTGCTATCTAGGAAACTATTAGGCTTCATCGTGTCAAGACGAGGTATTGAGGTAGACCCTGCTAAAGTGTCTGCCATCACAGAAATGCCTCCACCTAAGAATATCAAGTAACTGCGTAGCTTGCAAGGGAAAATTCAAGCCATTCGCCACTTTATCTCCCAGCTTGCAGATAAATGTCACTCATTCACTCATTTGCTTAAGGACATCGCTTTCATCTAGGGACCTGAGCAACAAAAAGCCTTTTCTTTGCTTAAACAGTACCTGGCTAATCCACCTGTCCTCATGCCTCCCACTCCGGGAGAACCACTTTTTCTCTATATTTCCGCTACACAATACACTATTGGTGCACTGCTCACCCAATATGACCTTATCCATAAAGAGAAAGCAGTGTACTATCTGAGTCGCACCCTCATCACCTATGAACGTAACTATCCTCAGATTGAAAAGGCTTGCTTGGCCGTTGTTTTTACCTTTTAGAAACTTCGCCATTACCTGCTAAATACTAAGACCAAGCTCATATCCAAGGTTGACCCACTCAAGTATTTGTTGTCCAAACCCGCCCTCACAGGTAGAATGGCTAATTGGATCATTCTACTTAGTGATTTTGATATAGAATTTTTCCATCAAAAATCAATTAAAGGACAAGTACTTGCTGACCAACTAGCGGAAGCACCTTTGCAAAGCACAAAACCTTTGAGTCTGGATCTGCTAGATGCATCTTTGCTCTACATTGAAGAATCTGTTGTATGGCAGATACATTTTGATGGATCTTTTACGTTTCATGTTTCAGGTGTAGGAGTGGTCCTTATTACTCCTTCAGGTGATCCTATACCATAGGATTTCTACCTGGCCTTCCCTTGCATGAACAACATTGTGGAATATGAAGCACTCATTGCAAGGATGAATCTAGCCATCAAGTGGAATATTCAACATGTTAAGGTTGTAGGTGATTCACAGCTAATCATCAAACAGGTTAATGATGAGTATAAAGTTAAGGATGACAAGCTCATACCTTACAAGAAGTTGGTGGAAACTCTGAAGGAGTATTTTGTGCGCATTACCTTTGAGCAGATCCCAATAGCGCAGAATAGATCGGCAGATGCTATGGCAACGGTGGTATCTATGCTTCGTATTCTGCCAGGGAACAATGATATGCCATTTTTCATAGAAAATCTACACCAACCCGTGTATGACGTACTGGAATCTTACCTGGCTTGTGAGGTTGTTGGTCCCTATTCCCCGTGGTATGAACCCATTTTCATCTATCTTAAGGACAATACTTTCCCTCCCAATATCTCCCGTTCTGAAAAGCAAAGCCTGATTCGCTAGATAGCCCATTACACCCTTTTAGGAGGTACACTTTATCATAGTGGCTACGATGGGAACCTGTTACGTTGTCTGGATGTGACGGAGTCAATCCAGGTAATTAAAGAAGTACACGAAGGAGTATGTGGAGCACATACAAATGGAATGGTCTTGGCTAAGAAATTGTTAAGAGTAGGTTACTATTGGCCCACCATGGAAACTGATTGTTGTAATTATGTTAGAAAATGTGTGCTTTGTCAAAAGTATGGAAATTTCATCCATGCTCCATCGCAACCATTACAACCAATCACTACCCCGTGGCCATTTTCCAAGTGGGGACTTGATCTAATAGGGAAGCTTACTCCTACCTCATCTGATGGTCATACACATATCATCACAGCTACAGAATACTTTACAAAATGGGTGGAGGCTGTCCCTTTAACATATGTCATAGGAGCACAGATTTCTAAATTCATCATGAATCATATTATTTGTCGATATGGTATCCCTGTAGCCATTGTCACAGATAATGGGAAGTCATTTAAGAACAAAACTGTGAAAGGTATTTGCCAACGGTTCCAAATCAGATTGAAATGGTCCACGCCATATTACCCTCAGGGTAATGGACAAGCTGAGGCAACAAACAAGACTTTGGTTAGGATAATGGAGAATATGGTTAGAAAAACTGGTCGAAACTGGCACCTACAAATCCACCCAGCCCTCTGGGCCTACCGAACATCAATTCGCACTCCTACGGGTGCGACGCCATATTCCCTAGTGTTCGGGACATAATCTATCATCCCTTTAGAGATTGAACTCCCATCCCTACAAATTTCTCTTCGGGACTATTTGGATAAGGATGAAGATTATCGAGTGGCAAGATTGGCTGAGTTAGAGCTCCTAAATGAGAGGCGCATTCACGCTCTTAATCACCTGAAGGTATATCAACACAAAATCTCCCGCAACTACAACAAGAGAATCATCCCTCGCCAGTTTGAGGTGGGTGATTTAGTTATGAAGGAGAACCAGTTCAACACCAGAGTAGAGTGAGAAACGAAAGGAATGTTCGAAGCACACTGGTTAGGACCCTATGTCATAGTTGTCAAGTATGGCACAGGGGCATACAAGTTGGCTCACCCCAATGGTGATGAGCTCCGGGAGCCCATGAATGCCATGCATCTTAAGAGGTTTTATGCCTAAACATGGCACAGGAAAGTCATAAAAATCACAAAAAAATACAAAAACATAAAAAAAAAAACAAATCAGAAAAAGAAAAAGAGAAAATAGGTCGTCCACTATTGAAAACCACGCAATTGTGGCACTTTGGACAAGTCCTTGGGTGAAAACTGGTTTCCGGTGCCTCGGGAGGATTCGTTGTTTACAAGCATTCTGTATTAGAAGGGTAGTTGTCTTTATCCTAGACCTGGTTCTACCTTCTAGTATCCTTGTGCACACCATCTAGTCCAGCCTTGATCCGGATTTGCCTTCTTCTATTCGTCTGTAAGGGACGTGGTCTTTCGTTATTTCCCATCTTACGTTGGGGGCAACTCAACGATTTCACCTTCTTGTTCATAAGCGCATGGCTTCTGCCTTTGTATATTCCCCACCTAACGCTGGGGGCATCCATGCTTTCTTGGTTACCTGCACATAGCTTTGGAAAACTGTTAAAAACACAAAAACAATAGAAACATTGTTTTGAGAAAACACAAAAACAATAGAAATTTGTTTCAAGAAAACACAAAAACAATAGAACATTGTTTTGAGAAAACAAAAAAAAAATAGAAAATTGTTTCACAAAACACAAAAACAATAGAAACATTGTTTTGAGAAAACACAAAAACAATAGAAAATTGTTTCACAAAACACAAAAACAATAGAAAATTGTTTCGAGAAAAACACAAAAACAATAGAGCATTGTTTCGAGAAAACAACAAAAACAATATATATATATCAAAAAAATCTAAAAACAAGGCAAAATTTTTCAAAAAATTCCTAAAAAGTAAAACACCCTACAAAATGGTAACTTGCTTCTTACGGCTGAAACTTGTGTCTTGCGCATGGTATTTTCTCCATATCCTGTTGGTTTGTCTCACATCTTCCCCGATTAATATGACTCGCGGATCACTGGATTCACAACCATTCATAAAAGCTAGTTGCTTGCTTTGTCTGTACTCTGGGGCACTTTTGGTTGCCTGGTGCTGTTTCGTTGCGCACAAATGCTTTTCATGGACCCCGTGTCCATTTTCATTTCCCCTTGCATGTATCCTTTCTTGGGGCATCATTTTTAACCCTTGTCATCAATCACGAACTTGTGGATCTCTTCAGCACTGATAACAAAACATTTGTACAACTGTCTTGACCATTGTTGGGTTAGATATGTGCGTTCGTACTTGTTTTCCCTGTTATATGAGCTTGTTTCCTTCTCGTATTGCATTGCATTATTGTATGTTGCGTGGAGTTGGTACTTTCAGCAATGGATAATTGTTCTTAGTATGGCTTTTCATGTCATTCTACCTTTGTCGTATGCTTATATTTTTCATAAGGACCGATGATGTAGATCCTATGGCAATATGATGTCATCAAATTTGTTCCAAACAAAAAAGGGGCTAGAGGATAAGCTCTTCTCTCCCCTCATCCATATTTCTTCTACACCACTTCCCTTTCACCCCTAATTCTCCCTCTCCTTGGGGCATCCTTCCTCGTCCCCATTCTTCTGCCTACTTCTCATCTTTTTCGATCGTCGATCAACTTCCTTCATCACCCCATCGACACTCGAGGGGGCATCTCTCCCTCCTACTAATTTTTCTTCTATCTCTTCAAAATCTCTTCTGTCTACTATCTTTGAAGTGGCATCACTTACGCCACCCCAAAGAGGGGCAAATGTAGACACCTATAATTACGCCCAAGCAATTTAAATACTTAAATTGCGCTAATTATCCCCTTTCTCACAAATCAACGACATATCGTCAAAAGCACTCATTTTCCCTCATATCATTATTAATTAATTACACTAAGCTAATTAATTAAGTTTCCTATCCAACAAATACCCTAATTAACGACCTTCCGTTAATAAATCACCCCTTCTACCTAGACTAATTAATTATTATTAGTTATTAGCTTTCCCTTCCATTTAACTAATAAATCAATATTTAATTGATTTAATCCCCTAATAATAGCCTAAATCGCACTAATATTCTTCTAATTGGCTTCTATAAGCTTACACCTACCTATTAGTTAATCACCTTTGATTAATTAAAACACCCCCCAACTCCTATGACTTACTAAACATGTATTAAACTCTTCTAAAGTAAGGTTACCTTTAATAAAGCAACCTTATCCATTCCTAATCATGTTTTACCTTTATCCCACATTCATGAGAATGTGTTGAATCCTTTATCCTTTGGGCTATATAAAGAGCCCTCCACCTACCTTTTTACTTACACCTAAACTTTCTAAGAGAGCAAATGCAAAGCATATAGCAAAGAGACTAACAACTTGCACCTTGCCCTTTTGAGAGTTCATCATCTTGAAGAGTTAAGCCTCTTTCTTAAAGTGCTTGGGTCATATGGGAGGTGTCAAAAGGGTCTTGTAGCCCAACTTTGATTAGCCCCCATTCTTAGGTTCTTGGAACATTAAGGAAAACTATTTTGATAGCCATGGAGCTTACTTAGGTCCATTCATTTATTTGTTGTTAGAGAATAGAGGAGTTTAGATATTTAGCACTGTTAGTTTCAAAGTTTGTATTTATGAATGCCAGCATCTAACCCTTGTTTAATTCATATCATGATGGTGTTTATGCTTTGTTTAAGCTAAATTGTAGAACTATTTTAGGTGGTAGTTCTTGCTTCATTTGATTTAGCATTAAACAAAGTATACATGCACACAAAGAGATTATGGAATTTGATAGATGTTTTGTTACAACTTAGGATCTCATTGATCTTTGCAGTAATCATCCACCTATTTGTGATTTTGGTGCCTTATAGGGTGGATTCAGAATAATTGTATAGTTTTAAAATTAACAGTAGTGATTTAGGGACCTTGACAGATACGCTGTTACTAATGGTGGAGGCCGTGGCTTCAAAATTTGAGCATAACCCCTGTACATCAGAGATAAATCCAAGTGCGGGGGCTAGATTCATTGCAGTGGTGGTAATTTGGTCACAACAACATGTATATAGCTCCTGCAACAATGTTACAATTCCCCCTTTTTGGGGTTGTTGTCCCAATTTACAGGTCAAGTCCTTGACATCGTCCTTAGATGATTTAAATCTTGTCTGGAGGCTACCCTTCTCTGCTTCAACAATGTACAAATTTTCTTGGAGCGTAGCCACCTCCACCTTTCTTGAATCAACCTCATGTTGGAGGGATCCTTTTTCCTATGAGAGAAAATTGGCCGATGCTTCAGACGTGGTGAGTTTTTCTTCTAGATTCTTAGCTTCTTCTTGTGATGGAGCTTCCTTTAACTCCTTGCAGAGTTGTTTGATTTACTTACCTTTTTCTTTAATCTTGGCTTGTTGGTTGGCCATGGTGCCTTCTGATCTACGGAGGCTAGATTGTGCCTTTTTGAGTTGGTTGCTAAGCTTGAGGTAGTTTTTTATAACTATAACCGTAGTTTCATTCATTAGCTTGAACTTATCTTGAGGCTGATACTCTGTGAGGTCGACCGCGACAATGCTAATAGAATATTCGTCAACTTGCATCTGCTTTGCGGGTTTGGATACTTGGGGGACTAACCATGTGATGGTTAAGGAGCTTTGTTGATGGTCATATAATTATTGCATCTTATTTGTTGCTCATTCCGTCATTTCCTTCTTCTTTTAATTCGCCCTTCTATTATCTCATGCTGCTTTAGATGTTTTAGCTCAACTCAAAAAATTTGAGGGAGAAGGGATGACCCTGCTTGCGAATGGGAACCTAGGTGGCAGACCATACGAGATTGTAACACGTGGTTGAGGCTATAAAGTTACTAGAGCTGAAGAAGGGCCTGTTACTACATGGGGGAGAAAGTTGGGATGGTGGATGGAGGTTGAGGCAAAAGAGAGGCTCTGGGTAGAGGGAGAGTCTGACATGGGGTCATTGATAAGGGGATACCCCCTAGAGGGGAAAATGGTGGCGGAGGAGGGAATTAAACTGGAGCCCCAGGAGGAGGGAGAGGGGGAGGAGGCACATGGGTCTCGGATGACATTAAATTTTTATGTGGAGATCTTGTCATCGATTCCTCCACAGGTTTCCTACCTTGGGGAAATGATGTGAGCTGCAATGTGGGTGTCCAACTTGAAGGACCTCGCTAAGAAGTGGAGGGTGGGGGCTGTAATGGAAATTACTGTTGAGAGGGCTTATAGGGGTCTGTGGTTGATCTCACGGGCCACTCCTTTGTGATTGTCACTGTGTCCTCACTCTCCACATCAAACACATGATCCACATCCCAAAACTCTTCCCATTGGTCATCATTAGATACACCCTCAAAATTGAGGGTGGTTTTTCTGATCTCTTACCTATACTTCCAATAGGATTTAATTTTCCTGTGCTCCATTCCTGATTACGCAGGGACGCTCTGAGTCCTTGTGTCATTGTGAGGGTGGGATCATACCTGTGATGGACTGGGTGGAATGAATCCTAATTTGGAATTGGAATGTTGTTGAGCTCGACGAACATGTTGGGTGACTTTGCTTGAGGGGACTACCTGTCTTCAAAAAATTTCCTGGACTCATGCTTGCAAGAGTCTAAAACTTTGTTTTGAACTAAAGTGGAGGAAATCATCCTGTCCGGGTCATACCTCCACGAGTCTTGAATTAGGACAAAGCTGTTGGAAGCCAAATTTTGTGTGAGCATATGATTTTCCTTTCTTTTAAGCATAATAATTACTCCCTTGCTCAAGGGGAGGTCAAAAAGTGCCTTATTTTTCTGACCTGAGTCAAATTCAACATCCAGGAGTACCAGTTTCCTGGCTATCTCAAGACCCACCACCTGTGTTGTGAGGACCATTGGGAGCATAAAGGATTCATCTTGAAAACCATGCAACCAAATCATACAATGTCCTACCCCAAAAAAACAATCGCAAGGGTGTAGGGGATCTACAAGGATGGACTGAACAAAGCTATCCATTCTGATGTCGACCCCTTCCAGGTCAAATTTGTGTAGGAGGGGCTCCATAAAAGAGTTAAAAAATTCAAATACGTCCGACGAGCGAGACAATACATGAGTCCAAGTAGACACTGGAATGATCTTTGGGGGTCTACCTCCGCATCCCATGGTGTTAGAGTCATGTATTGGCTGAGGTACTAGGCATTCTGATATAGAATAAGGTGGAACAAATATGAGGAATAATTAAAGGTGGAGTTTATTGGGAATATGGATAACTACTCACAAATAAACTCTGAAATGACTTTGGTGAGGTCAAAGCGGTATGCTTGCTCTTTCTTCATGGACCTCATTCTAAACATGGCCACCATCTACCAATCATAGACATTCCTTTTTGAATCTTGGCCAAAAATGAATGTTAACATGAAGGAGGCATCCTGAGAATGCGCCATTAGTGACTTTTAGGGGAATGGGGAATCCTGCGGTTCCCAAACCGCCTAAATCTATCTACCTTAACTTCCTACTAAAGAAAAAATATTTGTTTTGACATTGAGCCTAGATGCTTTGGAGCTTGGACATATTATACAAACTGGGCATTGGGGTTGTAGACTAGAGCCAGCATGTCTCTAATAGCTTAAGGTGTGATTACCACCTTTATGTTTTTTGCCCTAGATGACATTGGTTTTGGTGTTGAAATAGCTCGCACACATCTGTATGAGCTCTTGGTATGGGTTCACGAGAGGCACCATATATTGAGCAAGTGTTGTGCTCTAGATTCTTAAGCCAAAAATCCTTGGATTCCCTAGGTTTAGAAACCTGTCATAGGCTGCCTCTCTTAGAGCTTTGGGCTTCTTATTGAGAATAAGGTCAAAGACATCGTCAGAAAAGTTAGAAACCATAGAAGGGTCGCTGAACTGTGATCCCCCATCAAGGAAACCCTCAACCTTGGTTGAAGAGGGCATTGGGGGCACGGGTTTCCATGCATAAGAATTTTCTTATGGGTGTAGAGCTATGAGTCACCATGGCAAATTTCAGGACTAGGATAAGGCTTTGATTCTTGTCTACTCGAAACTTGGAGGATAGTTGTAAAACTCTAGCATTTGAAAGGAATATGTTGGACCCCCACAACTTACCTTAAATAACCACCTTAACTTATGTAGAGTAATGGATTTCCCATATATAGAGTCACATCATATAACGACCCTTTTAATTTAATGACCCCAAGCACCGAACTTTATGTTTTCCAAGAGATTTTGTGTCAATTCTTCAATATTTTTCTCCAAAATATCTTAGAAAGATGTTGGATCATTAATTTTAGGGAATATTAGGAAGATTCACCTCCTCAAAAACTTAAAAAATAAGCTAGGGTGTCCTGCGAGGGGACATGTGTCCAAGACACTTATAAAAGGGGCAAAAAAATCAAGGCAAAAATATTAGGAAAAGCAAAAAATTATACATATGATACAATACTTCAAATAAAGGGACTCAATGGAAAGGTTTTAAGTGAATCCCACTTACCGGAATCGCCAAGGGGTTTCCTTCCATGGTCTCAAGTTTGAAAGTGTTGTGCTGCTTGCATGCACTGATTTTGAAGGGTCCTGTCCATAAGGGGTCAAACTTTCAATGATTTCTAGGCTTGGCATCCCTTGCACCCCATTTCAAAACCATAGTACCAACTTGAAATTACGGCTTCAACATTTTTTGATCAAACCAAGTCCTCACCACCTACTAGTGGCTGATCATGGCTTCATGAGCGGCCTCCTACTTCTCTTGGAGCTCTACTAGCTTGGTGAGTCTTACTTGCATTGCCCCATTTTCCTCTATCTCATTTTTTTTTAATAGTTATAATGCAAATATTTCTAGGGTAATCGGCATCACAAAACTTTTCCCATAAACTATCTCATATGGAGAGGCTTTTAGGATCTATTTAGGTGTGAATTGATCATCCCATCAAGTTGTTTTGATATGTTCATGCCATAGCCTCTTATGTTCATTTCCCGTACTTTTTATGAGCATGATCATATTTTTGTTAGTGGATTCTACCAGAACATTTCCTTGTGGGTAATAATTGGAGGATGTTTTCAGATAAATTTCATGCCTTACAATGAAGTCAGATAATTTAGCCCCTAAAAAAGCTTTAGAATTATATGATATAACAGTGTAGGGGGGTCCGAAGTGGGTAGTGATATCTTGTAGGAGTCCCAGGATCACATTCTTAGCTGACCTATTTTAGTGGAACTACTTCCGCTCATCGGGTGAAGTAATCGGTTGTGGTGAGGATCCATTTTTACCTGATCGCTCAAAGTTGGGTTGACCATACTGATGCAGTCTAGACCCTATTGTGCAAATGGTTCCTCAATTAAGATGGGGTTAAGAGGTAATGCTACATTCCTCTGGAAGCCCGTATAAACTTGACAAATTCCTGCATCTATTTATTTCTACTTGACATTCAACAAACAGGTTTGGCCAAAAGTATCTTTCTTGTAGGATTTTTATAGGTGTGGTTAGGGTAGAAAAATGGTCTCCCAAGCTCCCATGGTGCAACTCCCAGAAGACCCTTAAAGCTTCTTCATTCTCCAAGCACCTGCGTAGGATCCCGTTAAAGTTTCTTTTGAAAAGGAAACCATCGATCATGGTGAATTTGGATCCCTATTTCCTATAGTACCTTCTCTTTTTGAGAGGGAGATGGTTAGGGTATTTCCCTATTTTCATGAAGCGGATCCTATCTGAGACCTTGCCACCTGAGTTACTTTCTTGGATGTAGAGTATCTTCTTGGACTCATCATTAGTCAGGGGCATGGGGTCTTTTGTAAGATATTGGCATGGGCCCCTTCCCCATACTAGCTTTGTAGGCTTTATCTCGATGTCATACTCAAAGATCTTAGTGATCCAATTACCTCTTTTATCTGTTATCTCACCCTCTATTATATATTCCTTGACACTAGAGTGCACCACCATAACCTTGATTCTACTATGAGTGACAAGGTGCCCAAATTTCTTTAGACCCTTGACTATAGCGTAATATTGTCTTTCTAAAAAGTTATACCTAGTTTCATAGTCATGGAGATTTTTTGAAAATAAGGTGACCGAATGTTCCTCTCATTGAGACTCTCTTTTCTTTGTCAGCATGGATGCTATGCTATGATCACTCCTATATACATGTATGATGAAATAATTTGAGAAGTTGGGGTTGTACAATACCGGGGTAGATGTGATAACCCCTTTAATTTCCTCAAAGGCCTGACAGCCTTTAGTGCTCCACATGAAGTTAAGGTCCTTCTTGAGCATTAGCGTGATTGGGAGGATTGTCCCACGAAAGTCTGAAATGAACTTACTGGTGAAATTGATCTTTCCTAAGAAATATTGGACCGCTTTCTTATTGACTGAAAATGGTAGTCTTAGAATGGATTCAACTCTATCTGGATCAATAGAGACCCCTTCCTTTGAAACAATGTGTCCCAGGAGTTTGCCCTGGGGTACTCCAAAAACACATTTCCTTGGGTTTGAGGAGATCCTGAATTCTTGGCAATTCTCGAATACGGCTTCCAAGGTGTCAGAATGATCCTTTGCCATCTTGGTAAATACTGTGAGATCATCTAGGTATATAAGAATTACCTTATTGATCAATGTTCCAAATGCAATGTCAATGGATATTTGAAAGGTAGCTCCAACATTTATGATTCAAAATGGCATTTTCGTGTATGCAAAGGTTCCCCACTTTATTGTGAAAGTGGTCTTATGTTGGTCTCCTTCTGCGAACCATATTTGGTTATAGCCTAAAAAACCATCCAATAGAGAGAATATCTCTGAGCCTTAAACTATTATAATATTTTCTCTATGAAGGGTAAGGGATAGTGATCCTTAAGGGACACTCTATTTAGGTCTCTGAAATCTACACAGAGCCAAATTTCACCATTTTCTTCCTTACTAGAACTAGATTAGAGACCCATGTTGTATGTTTGATAGTGAAGATTATTTTAGCCTCTAGGAGCTTTCTCAGTTCCTTAGCCATGAGGGATTCTATCTTTGGGTTCACAGGACGCTGCTTTTGGCGTACGTGCTTAGTTCCTTCTTCAAGGTCAATGGTGTGTTGGATGATATCCTTGTTGTAACCATGTAGGTTGTTGTATTTCCCAGCCATCACTGTGTCATACTTATGGCATAGATCCATAAGTTTTTCCCTTTCCCTTTGAGTGACTAATCTCCCAAATTTTAGCTTCCTCCCTTTGGTCACTTCTATTTCAACGCAATCCTCCTCAACCATTACAAACCTCGTTCAATCTGAATTAACATCGTTAGAATAAAAAAGGATTTCTAGTGTTATTAACCCTTTTGGAAGTTTTTCTGTCTTCAACTGAATAATTTGATCTCCATAAGCTTCTTTAATTTTGGGTTGGAGTTGGTTCACAAACTAGTCAGATTGCTGGAGGAAGTGTACAATCTGTCCGTCATTGTTAAAAACCTGTCAATGATCGATGTTATTGGGTATAGACGGGAGGATGATAAATTTTATGGTAGTTTCATTTGCTGTCAAGTCCTAGATCGGGTTGAATTTGATAAAAATTGAACTATAATAAACAACACTGAATAACAAGAATATAGAAATTTGAATTCATTCAGGATGTCAATTACATTAATAGAGTTTACATTTATAATGTTTGATCTCCTACAATGGTGGAGTCAACACTCATCTTCAATCTCTCATATCTCTCTCCATGAATCTCTCAAACTTATCTCCTAATATCTCTCAAACATCCCTAGGATCACTCACACTACAAAATAGCTACGTGAATTGTTCTCACAAGTCACTCAAATAATTAAACTATTACAACTATATTATTAATATGAGTTGTGTAAACTCATTATTAATAATATTATAATTTATGTAATAATGTTACAAAATATTTTGGTAACATTCACTCCCCTATTGTTAACATTATTAATTCCCAATATACACTCCCCTAATGTTGAAAAGGTAGAAAAAATAATAACACTTCCTTCTACAACTTTTTGCCCATGCGTGCTCATGATCTAGATGGTTTTGTAGGACAACCAACAACCTAAAACAAAGGATAGTTTTACAGGACAACTAACAACCTAAAACAAAGGATGGTTTTATAGGAAAACCAACAAACCAAATATCATGCTGCTGCTTTTCCTTTGTGCTCTTGTCTATCCACTATGTCTTTCCTTCAGGGAATCATGTAGGAACCACTGCTTGCTAAATACAAACTGAATAGAGGGAAAAGTGAACATTAAGACCATGTTTTAGTTCCCCCCCTCAATGTGAACATTTTTCACTTATTCAAATAGGAACTCTGAAATAGAATCACACAACTGAAACTAACTGCAAATATGAAATAAAAGAAAACACACATACACACACACTGCCACTACAACTTCATGTGGTCCCGTCATTGGTGACTAACGAGAGGTTGTTGATTGACCTCCAACCTTCGTTGCCTCCGTCCTCCATGAAGCATGTTGCTTACTTAGAAAATTTGACGTTGAATCTCAAATTTGCACTACCTTTTTGGATGCATCTTCCCCACAAATCTTGGCTTTGGCTCTGAAATTCCAAAGTGGGGGGTCTAGAGGCGGTAGCCCCCAGTGGGGTCAAGGGGCAGTGCCCCTTGCAGGGTCCCGGGGGTAGCACCCTGGGTGCTCTCCCTGTCACGATATAGGGTGGGGTCAAGGGGTGGAGCCCCCAAAGCGAGGCATATTTTCCTTCTTTGAAGTTATCAAAAATATTATTAGAACTACAATTTTATTCATCTTATTCTACCAACAATTTGGACGTCGGGTAACACTGAAAAATGCTTCTGTGAGGCATTTTTTTAAATTTTCACAAATATTCGACTTCAACTCTTGACAACTTTGACTATGACTCAATTTTTGATTTTTTTAAATGACACTTGGAAGACTTACTTGACAATTTGACAACCTTAAAGACTTTATTTGTCAATAAGTTATCCAACAACTATGAACCATTTTTATTTTTAAAATTAGTATTGACAAGTATTCATATTAAAATAAAAAGAAACCTAATACTTTAAATCAGATAAAATATTTAGAATACACGCATGACTCCTACACTCAAAACTATAAATTTAAATTTAACTAACACTCAAACTTTGACAAAACAGCCTATTGAAGAAATCATGCATGAAGACTGAGACTTTCGAGCTTGAGTCTGAGCTATAATAATATGTTGTAGTCAGAGTCATCAGAGTCGACAATAATTTGAGGAGCTCAATAATATCATAAATTAGCAGGTCAATCTTGAGACTCCAATGTGTCAATTTATGGCTAAATGAAGCAATTTCGATGCAAAATGCAACTGATTGGAATCTTTTCAGTGCTAAAACAGTGTACATCGGTGTTAATGAAGTGAGCTGATTCAATGCGGTGAGCAATAGCAGATGAACACTATGATAGTCAATTAGGCCTGCAAAATCAAATTTTCCTCCCACACCTTTGTCAGATTATACCTCTTGCACCTAGTTTAGCTGATTATTCTTAGGCTTTGGCTATTCGATCGCTGAGCACAAAACTTTGAATGGTTCAAGGGGAAGTGTAGATTAACCAACAATAATCGAGCCTATGGATATTTTCCCAAGAGATGAGAGAAGTATGATCTAAGAGGATATGATACTCAATAGTATCTGAAAATAAGTTTTAACTGATGTGTTGAGAAGACTTTCAGGAGGAGATACTAAAAAGAATGCACTATCTGATCAGAACTTTGGTAATGTTGTGCTTAATAGAGACCAGATGAAATGCTTCCACTAATGTTACTTTGTGAATTGTATCCACATATGAAACGTGCTTAACCTTGAATGGTGTTAAATGTGATTTATCAGGCTACGCTCCTTTTTGCTGAGCGCAAGAAGTTTGATTCTGAAAAAAAAACTACAATATAGCTGATGCATATGCACATAACAGATGTTGATTGATCTGGGCTATCAACTGTATTCTTCACTTGAAAGTGTTCTGCAGCCAGGTGAAATGCACTACAAGTTAGCGAGTCAAGAGTGAAGCATGAATCTAAGGCCTGTTATTTTTGTTCTGATAGATACACAAATTTATTCTCCCATCACACCCTAAGACCAGATATTTCTCTGATACCACTGATAAAAACTGAACTATAATAAACAACACCAAATAACAAGAATATAGAAATTTGAATTCATTAGGGATTTCAATTACATTGATAAACTTTATATTGATAGTGTTTGATCTCCTACAATGGTGGAGTCAACACTCATTTTCAATCCTTGATATCTCTCTCAAACTTATCTCCTAATATCTCTCAAACATCCCTAGGATCACTCACACTAGAAAATATCTACTTGAATTATTCTCATAACTCACTCAAATAATTAAACTATTACAACTATATTATTAATATGAGTTGTATAAAATCATTATTAATAATATTACAATTTATTTAATAATGTTACACAATATTTTGGTAACAAAATTTTGGCCCAATTAAAGCCATCCTATTAGCCTCCATATTTTGGTCTCAAGGAATAACCTTGATATCAAAGGCTTCAAAATCCTCGATGAACTCCCACACCCTATGTCGATATGACCTCATTCTTGGATTATTTTTGGAAGCGGTGTTCCTTACTTGTGTCACCACTAACTCTGAGTCGCCAAAGAATCTCAATCATTTGATGCCTTCCTTTTGTGTCATGGCCAAGCCATGTACTAAGGCTTCATACTCTATGTCATTACTGGTACAGGCGAATTGGAATTGAAACACCTGAAGTATGTTCTTTCCACTTGGGGATGATAAGCATATCCCAGCTCCTGAGCCATTCTTGCTTTTAGCTCCATCAAAATGCAAGGTATATATCTAGGAATCCCTAATGGGATTCTCTTCTCTTTTATCCTCTTTTTTTACCACCTTCAAAATCATGGAGTCTTCATTGAAGATGAAGGTTAGCTAAATGACCATCTCTTTTAAGATTACCATCCTCTATATATGATTCCTCCTCTTGGGTGACCATGGAGTGGGAAGCCTAAAAGCCTAAGACCACTTGGTCTATTATATGTTCCTTGGCAAGGGGTTATGATAATACCTTCATCTTAGATCCATACTTGGTCCGCAAAATCAGATGGGACCAATCAAGAGACATGTAGCTTCCTGTCTTGGCCATGAATTCATGGGAGAGACATAGTCCAAAGACTGGAGGAATGTCAATTACTACTATATCCTATGGAATGATTATGTTCAGATAGGAATAAATTTGTAATGAGAGTCCCTTAATAGCTCCTATGGTTTAGACTGATTTTCCATCCAGTTGCATGACTCCCTTCTTTAAGGGCTCATATTTAATTTCGAAGGCATATGCAATTGCTTTGGGCATAACCGTAGTGCTTGCACCTGAGTCTATCATGGATTTATGCAATAATTTCTTACCTATTATAAGAGTAATGAAAAAGAGGTTGGGCCTCGATTTACTTACTTCTCCCTTTTGATTTAACAACACTGCCTCTGTTAGGTCCTGAATCATTTTACCTATTCCTTCTCTTTTATCCTGGTGGGAGTTGGGTCTTCATTTGATCTTAATGCTTCTTGGAGCAACTCCTTTTTCTCTAGAATTCCCAGAAGATCCCATAAGGATGCGTTAACTAGCGCCTTATTGAGTTGTTGGACCATGTTTATCAGTCTAAGTGATGGTGTCTTGGAAAATGACTCGTGTTTCATTCCTTCAAACCGCATGATGGAGGGAACCCTGATTCTGGAAAGTTCTTAGGGATTATTTTACAATTGCCAATGGTGAGAATGTGATGGTTGGAGGCTCTTTTTGCATCCCACTAGTCATAATTGGGATAGGAACATCGATCGTTATCATCCTTTTTTTGAAGCAAGTTCTGTAATTAAATTGAACTAGGTTGGAAGTAGTACCTCATTTGTAAATAAAAATTCCTCTCCTTCTACCCAGGAGAAAAATGTGTGCTCTGGTGCGATCTCCACTTCTTGCTCCAAGGATATCCCATGAATCTGTGCAACAAAGGTTGCATTTTGGACTCCCGTGGATTGGTAAGGTCCTGATGTGTTAACATCGTAGCCTTCCCTTGCTCTTTGTTTGGGTACCTTTTTATGTAAATTTCCTTGGGGATAGTCTCTTGACATATGAGGAATATTACAAGGGAAACACCATGTATTGGGATATTCTACCAAATTATTTTTCTCAGGTACCATTTCCCTTCCGCTATTGGGTGGGATGGTCTAAATTGGTGTTGGCACCTAGACGAGTTGGTTAGACAACTATGCAGACGATGGCCTCTGGGCATTCTTATGTTATGGGTGATAGGCAAGCCTGCCACCCTGATAGCTTTGATAATTTTTTCATGGGTAGGCGATCTGATTCCTTTTAAGATTTACTATCTCGCTAGAGAAGTTTCTGAGGATATTTTTGACTTCCCCCATCTTGGGAGAAGAATATGATGATGCTATAGTGGGAATAGGCACTGAATGAGAGGATGGGTAATTATACATGGATGTAGGGGCTTGGGTAGAGCTCGTGACCTGTGCTTGTGGGATGGGAGCTATTTTGGGGTGTATTTACAAAAGGGCTCTCAAGGGAAGCTTATCGACATCTATTAAATTATTCTCGGCTTGGATTGCAATAGCATATGCTTGTGGTAAAGAGTCCCCTCTTAATGGTTGAATCATCACATAAAAATCTGAATTCAGAGCTATTAAGTAAAAAACAATAGCCATACCTACAGATGGCCTTGCTAGAACAAGAATCCTTTGCCACTTTTTGTGAAATCTAGTGTTAAAATTAGTCATAAGCTCTTGCTGACCCTTCTTGATGTTGATAAGCTACTATAGGAGTGAGGATCTATGTAGTGCCCACTTCCCTTTGACACTTTTAGATACTGATCTCGATACTGTGATCATATTATGGACAATATTATGTTTTGTTTTAGTATGATGGTTAGGTGTTAGATCATGGATTATTATTGATCTGGATTCAGTTATTATGCATGATGGTTACTAGATACATTTTTATATGTGGATGATGATATACTATTTGACATGGACATATTATAGATGTTGATTTGGACATGTGACATAATATTTTGAGTAGACCTAGTATGGTAGATTATTGATGATGGTATAATTGATTAATTAATTGAAAATGATAGTATTGATTTCTTGAATGTTGTTGTGATTCACATGTTTAGATGATCTTGAAATGTTGTTTATATCATTTTGGATGTTCTGATATGGCTACGAGGATGAAGGAGGTATTTGCATTTTGCAGGTTAAAATATCACAACAATGTTGGGGGACTGGAGATTAACCATATTGAAATTCTGGGTGAATTCAATAAGGTCGCCATGGCAACCATTGTGTGTATGTGTGTTTACAAAGTATGTTGTTAGGGATTCCCATAGGGGGGATTTCCATTATCTGTGACCATGGGTTTGTGTATTTTATTAATGTGGTTTCTTTATTAATGTGGCATGTGTTTATTTTGTGATGTGTTGCCCCTTTTCATTAGTTACTATATATGTTGTATTAATGTCGTGAATAATCATGTGTTAAAATAAATAAATCAATATGTCATAAGAATGTAATTAATGAAGTTGTTGATCTTAAATGTAATGTTGTAAGGGTGTGTAATAAATGTTGTAAGAAGATTTGGGGAGAACTTCATGGTAATCAAGTTACTCTTAATCTTATGGACGTAGAGCTTCATGGCAATCAATTTACCTGGTATAACAGAAGATTTGGACATAGAGCTTCATGGTAATCAATTTACCTGGTCTAATAGAAGATTTGGGGAGAACTTAATCTAGGTTAAACTAGACAGAGCTCTTATTTATGCTAATTGGATCTTAGATCAGAATTTTCATCTTTCTTCTCTCCCCAAAACAGGCTCTGATCATAATCCTATTGTCCTAAATTTCTTCAATTGGACAAAACCTTTTCACTGTAATTTCAAATTTGAGAAAATGTGGCTCGAACATGAAGATATTCTGGACATAATTAAAGATTGGTGGTATTGGGAAGGCAAAGGGACGGCCCAATTCAGGCTTCTACATAAGTTGAAAAATGTTAAGCAAAAGGTTAGAATCTGGAATAAAGAGGTTTTTGGAAATATTTTTGAAAAGAAGAAAGAAATTAAGCAGCAGTTAGAAGAGCTTGAACTCAATGTTTCCTTGAAAGGTATGACTCTAGAGGATCATCAGCAGGAAAAAAAACTTCTCTCAGATCTGCATAATATAAACAGCCATGAATAATCCTTTTGGAGAATGAAGTCTAGAGCCCTTTGGCTTAAAGTAGGAGACATGAATACAATTTTTTTTCATTTGACAGCCCTCAAGCATAGATCTTGTAATAGAATTACTGAGGTTTCTAAGGACAATGGGAACATTACTAAGGATTCTGAAGATATCAAAGAAGAAGCCCTCAAATTTTACAATAATCTACTCACTGAGAATAATTCCTACAATGAACAAGTGGCCTCCTTTCTCTTAGACTTCATTCCTAATAATATAATACCTGCTAAGAGGTTTAAGAGTCTTTCCAAAACTGTCACCATTGAGGAATTGAAAAATTTTGTTTTCACTTTAGAAGGGGATAAGGCTCTAGGCCCCGATGGTTTTTTAGCAAACTTCTACCAAATATGTTGGGAAATATGCTCTGAAGATCTATTGAAAGTTGTTAATGAGTTTTATAGAAATGGAAATCTTATTAAAGAATTAAATAATACACACATTGTGCTTGCTCCGAAGAATTTGGATGCAAAGGACTTCAAAGATTTCAGGCTAATCAGTTTGGTTAATGTAATATATTGTATCTTCACAAAGATTCTGACCACTAGAATGCAACCTATTCTTATGGAGATCATTTCACAACAATAGAGCAGATTCATTCAGGGAAGAATTATTCAAGATGGAATTATCATGGTTCATGAAACAATACATTCTATGGATAAAAGTAAAAAGGCAGGGATGACTATCAAGCTAGACATGCATAAAGCCTTTGACAGAGTCTCCTAGAGATTCATGGATGAGGTCTTATCCAAGTTTGGTTTTCAAAATAAATTCAAGAAAATCATTCACTCTTGTATTTCTACTTCCAGATTCTCAGTGGTTGTTAATGGGGAACCGGTTGGTATTTTTGCCAGCAATAGAGGAATCCGGCAAGGAGACCCAATTTCCCCTCTATTATTCATTATAATGGCAGACATTTTAAGTAGATCTATCTCTAAAGCTATTAGCATTGGCATGATAAAATGCTTTCCTCCAATTTCTGGCAATCAGGTCTCCTCCCACCAACAGTTTGCTGATGACACTCTGCTTCTTCTGATGGCCTCAATAATTGAGGCAAAGGCTATCAAAATTGTCCTTAGATTTTACGAGGAAGCCTCGAGGAAAAAATTTAATTTTGACAAAAGCTCTATATATTTCTTCAATACTCCTATGGAAATGCAAAGAAAGATTGCTAATATTCTAGGATGCACTATTAATTCTCTTCCCGCTACTTATTTAGGTCTACCTTTAAGTACTGACAAGATTTCTAATGAGTTCTGGAATGATCTTATTAAGAGATTTAAAAAAAAACTGGTTGGATGGAAAGGAGCTCTACTTTCAAGCACAGGCAAGTGCTTATTGATAAAAAGCATGCTTCAAAACCTACCTATTTACATCATGTCAATGTTTAGCATACCAACAACAGTGACGAACAGTATTGAAAAGATTCAAAAGCACTTTTTATGGCATGGTACTGAGGACAGGTTCATGTATCATTTAGTGGCTTGGGAGCAGGTATGTAAACCAAAGAGGCTTGGGGGGTTAGGTATCAAAGATATCAAGCATACGAGTGCTGCCCTTATTGTAAAATTAGGTTAGAGACTTATAAAATATCACAAGCCTTGGACAGAGTTGGTTAAGATCAAATACCTTTCAAACCAAAGCAAGATTTCCTTTATTTCTGATCAGTCTCTTCCGAATGGTTCTATTTTCTGGAACAATATTCTTCATAGCAGACATATTCTCTCTCAGGGGTGTAGCTGGAAGCTTGGGGATGGGCAAGACATTAACTTATGGACTGATAAATGGACTGATTTTAATTGGATTTCTTCTTATGGACACATTAAAGACAACTTAATTACAAAGTATGGACACAAAATACAGGGATACATTGAGGTGGATGAAAACAAAAGAAAATGGAAACAATTAAAAGTGGAGAAGGATAATGTACAGTCTGATGTTTCATCTTTACAGAATTAACTTTCTCTAATCCATATTAGTAATCAAAATCTTAAGGATGAACTCATTTGGAAAGATTCTTTTGATGGGGAATACTCAGTTAAATCAAGATATAATTCTTTCTTTGCCTCTATTGAAAGTGAAATTAAGTGGCATAAGTTGTGGATGCCAGAGCTAACCCCTAGAGTGAACTTCTTCTGGTGGCTCATCATTAAAGGCAAGATTCTGACTAATGACAACCTCATTAAGAAGGGATTCATCATACCGAATAGATGTTGCATGTGTTAGAAAGAGGCAGAAGACATAAAACATTTATTTCTTCATTGTGAGTACGCTTCCAAAATTTGGCATCTTGTTTTTGCAAAATTTAATCAGAAATGGATATTTCCCCTTACTTGTCTTTAGGCTTGGGAACAATGACACTCTCCATATAAGCATTGTGTGGTGAAGAGATTGTGGCAAATTTTTTTATCTCACACTATGTGGTGAGTTTGGAAGGTTCGTAATGATGGCATTTTCAGAAACACTAGAAAGGCATGTAACAAAGTCTACAAGGAAATTATCATTGCTGTGCAGGATAATATTGCTAGATTTAAACCTCCTAAAAATAGACTTTACCCTGAGAAAGAAGAATACATTCTGACTGATTGGAATATTGACACTGTCTTCAAAAAGAATAACAATGGTATGGATAGAACCACCGTCCGATGGACTAAGCCTCCTAATGCTTGGCATAAGTTAAATTTTGATGGGGCCTCAAAAGGCAATCTGGGAGACTTTGGAGGTGGAGGAGTCATCAGAGATCAAAGAGGCTATTTTGTTGCTGCTTTTTCTGGGAAAATGGGTGGGCAAACTAATCATTACTCTGAAGCTCTTGTTTCTCTATGGGGAATAAGGCTAGCCAAGGATTGTAATATTCTAAATATTATAATTAAGGGTGATTCTCTAAACATCATCAATCTCTTAAACAAAAAGCAACACCCCAGCTGGTCAATTAGAGATTTCATTGTTGAAGCTACTGATATATGCAAGAGTTTTGAAAATGTTAAAATCACTCACACCTATCAGGAAGGCAATAGGGTTACAGATGGTTTGGAAAACTTTGGAGTTACCAATACTTTTCAAACTTGGCTAAGGGGGGACATTCTACCCATTCAAGTTAATAAAGACATAATCAATGATCTACATGGCTGAGAAATCATCACTAACGGCTGTAATGTTGATGCTAATGAGCGGATTTTTTAAGTATAGAATGATGACATCATATAAGATTTGTGTGATTGATGAGATTTGTGCGAACTGGACAGCCATCATTTCTTGTCATAGGGAGAATGCCAAGGAGCGGGTCACTAATTACAAATTATGGTCTAGTAAGTACATCTTCTTTCACGGAAGGGAAAGATTCAAAAACAAAGCTAAGTCTGCTACGCATAGTGCTAAAATATTTACCGTTGAGAGAAAAATCACTGGAAAAATGGGGGGGTCCGCCATGCAAAACATAGCCCACCCACAATCCAATGTGGAAAGAGGATTTTGTGCTCTGGAACTACCTTCAAATTGGGGGTCTTGCAAATTTGATACAAAGGATTCAAGGTTTTGATCAGGATATTTCTATTAAATTCGTACAGGGATGGAAGAATCAGGTTGTTAAATACAACAACATAGAGGTTGAGATCACGGAGGAGCTCATCACTCAGATCATGGGCCTCAGTCTTTATGGCAAAAAAATTCTTCAATAAGAAGGTTGACAGGGAGGCGGAGACAAAGAAATTCCTAGACGAAGGGGAAAATCTTGAGTTTGTGACAGCCAACATCAAGTTGGCTTCGATTCCTAAGCCTTTTGCTGATCTCGCCAGGATGGTTGTTAGGTATGTAACTCTTGAAGGGAGATTTGTTACTATACCTCAAAAGCATTTGATATTTCTTAACCAATTTCGTAGAAATATAACCATTAGCTTCCCTCATTACTTGATAAACTTGCTGGAGAAATCTGTTAGGGAAGTGCAGAGCCATTCTAGGGCAGTCCCTCTGCATCAAGGGCTAATTCTTCTTATCCATCGTCACTACTCAAACTGTCCCCACGTGAATCTTGCTCCACCCTCTTCCTCCAATCCTCCCCTTGCTCACACTACCTCCATTCCCCCCTGCTCGAAAGGAAGATTGAAACTGCTGCATCTAGCAAGAAAAGAAAGGGCATGAAAAATAAGATCCCTACTTCTCAGAGGGTCCTTAGAAGCCACAAAGACCTAGATCTTGCTGAGAACCTCCTGCACATCAGCCAACTGGTGGAGGAGCCTAAGGATGAGGATTTGATGGTTAGAGTGGACAGGATGGAAAAGGAAATACAAGAGCTCAAAAGGGTTATCAAAAATATGGAAAAAGCTAAGGAAAAGGAATACTTCAAAATGCTGACAAGGAGGGGGTTATTGCTGAAGTATTCAAGAAGTTACAGTATTTGGATGGAAGAATGGGAAATGCAAAAATTCGTAATGACTGCATCCTATCTACTCTTAAAAGTATTTATAATTTCATTGAACAACATGTTTAGAGTGTATGCAGCCTAAGTGGGATTAATGAAGACATTTGGGGCCCCAAAGAGAAAAGAGATATGGAAATTGCTCAGGCGGATCTAAAAGAATCTTCTTAGGTCACAACCATTACTTTCTTTGTCTTGCTGTAAGCAATGAAAACCAAGATTGACAGGGCTATCAAGTAACGTGGTGATGTGCTGCTGTTTACTGGCTGCAAAGTTGCTGATGACTGGCGGATCTGGAGTTGTTTTTTCACGGAGATATTATATGATAGATATCTATTGTTTGATTTTTGATCTCTTCTGTTGTTTTTTGGATCATTGTACGTCTGGATCCTTTCTTCTAATTTGTTGTTTTATCTAGTTGATGAGCCCTCTGAGGTTGGTTGTTTTTCCCTTCTCTGGGTTGTTCCTCTCACTTCTGATATCTAGCTTTTGAGCCCTTTTGTGTACAGGGTATAGTCCCTTCAAAAATATTTTCCCTTAATAAAAAAATAAATGTTGTAAGAAATGTGTAAAACAGTGTAAGAGATATGAAACAGAATGTAAGATAGATTTTGGAGTGAAAGACACTTCATCCTCTTAGGAATTCGAATTTTTCCTTGGAGGCTAAATTTGGAGGCTTGTGGGACAAGTTAAGCTTGTCCCACACCTCTTAAAATTATTCACCAACCATACCTATGGTTTAGAGGTTAAATTTAGGCCTTTTAAATGCATTTTGAAATGACTAATTGTAATTTTTAATTACACTTCTCTTACATGTTTTTAATTTAGTCCTTTTGGGGTATGGGTTATTTTGGAGTGTGTAAGTTAGTTTGTCATTTTTATTTATTATGTTTAGGTGCATGATGTTGACTTTCCTCTTGGGGTTGATAAAGAATGATGTGTCATCTCACATGGATCCACATCATCCTCTTCTCTTCCCTCTCCTTTAAATTCAAAACTCCTTGCTTGTTTGTGGTTTTTGAAACTTTGTTTATTCCTCTTGGGGGTGCATTTTTGCTTGTTGTTTTGGGAGCTTGTTATGGAAGGAGTTGGATCCTTTTTGCATGCTTGGAAATTGCTGATTTTGGACTGTATTTTGATTTTGGGAAGCTTGTGAGCCTGGAACAAACTCCAGTATGGAGAGTTAGGAACTTGAGCCTTTTTAGAATGTTTTCTTTCTCTTGCATGCATGTATGAAATGGTGAATGTGTTATGTGTTCTTGGCTGGTTAGGTAGACTGCTTAGGACATGTTGTAGGAGAAGGCTATGGGGATTTCAAATGGGGGGCATAAGGGAATGCCAAGATCATCATTTTTATTGTGGAGGGAGTTTGGATTGGGATCCACCTTGGAAAAGAAATAGCTTGCATTTCTTACTCTTGGGGGGGGGGGGCACATAAGGAGGGGTTGGGAGACATAAGGTTTATGGGATTTGATATGTTATATTGGTGGTATGATTTCAGGTGGATGTCTAATTCCAAATAAGGAGGTATGGGTAGTTTCCCCATAGTTCCTTGCTCTTGTTGGCTTGCTTGATCAAGCCTAAGTTTTGTGTGAATGTTATCAAATGCAGTTGTGAACTGTTGTTTTTGCTTGAACTGTGTTTCATATTGAATTATGCATGTGAATAAATGTTGCTTGTTTTCTGTGGAAACCATTGTTGCCATGTGTTGATTCTCATCTCTTATTTCAATATGGTTGGGGATCAGGGGCCAAGAGGAATGATGGCTTCTCCCTTCTCATTGGATGTCTTGGTTGGGTGGAGAGCGTTTCCTTTCCCCTTTCCTTGTTGTGATCAAGATGAAAAGATGAAGAAACTAGCATGCTATTGTTTTGGAGAAAGAAGAATATACAGTTTGATAGTCCCTCCCTTTGAGCAAGTTCTTTTGTAATCCTTCCCCACTTGAAGGGGATGAGTTGTATAATATTTTCATTGTGAAACCATTTGTATTGATGATGGAATATTGAAATTGGACTATGAAATGTAAAGGAGATTTATTTTACTCTTTGTTTTGGAAAAGAAATGTAAAATATGTTACATGCATTATATTTTGTATTTTAGAAATCAAAAAGGAAAAGAGAAGATTGTAAAATCGTATTGAAAATGAATAAAGGATTGCATTAGTTTCAAAATTGCACTGTGCTTTGGATGTGATTTATTCTTATTAAAGATTGAAACTACTGTTTGAAAAAGAAGAATGCGTATCAAGTAAAAGACAATGTTTTACTCTCTTGAAATGAGGTGAATTTATAAATAAGGATTTGCATAATTACTATCAAATGGTTGATTGAATTCAATGAAATGTATGAGAATAGCTTAGAAAGTATATACACCCGTAAATAATAAAAATTGATATACAGATTTAAAAGAAATAGTTCACTGTCATAAACTTCATTCTGGAAATTCTTTTCTGTAATAAAAATGAGCAGTTCAAACTTACACCAAACAATAAGATATAAAATATTAAAATTTAGACTAGTAAGTCCCAAAGAGCTCAAATTGACCCTAACATTTAAGAATGAACCTTCAAAACTTTATAGTATCCAACTTGAAACTTGCACAGTCATTTTTCTGTCTATTTTCGGAGAAATAAAATTTTAAATCAATTGCATAAATCAAATCTCTAAAAACACTCTAAACCCTCCCTAGACCAATCCTCCATGTCTGTTTGACATGTTGAGTGAAGGAGTAGATCTAATTTAACCAAATTGAGAAGCTGAAAACTGCTAGTTCACTAATGAAATCCCTACATATTTGTTTCTCAAAATTGACTACTTAAATTTCATCAAATTTCAAAATTTATGACTTTTGTGTAAAGAGGGCATCGAGATCTTTCCGAAAAGTCCTCGTTTTCCCAAAACTGAGCTTTCGAGCTAAAGTTATGGCCATTTAAAGTTTTACTTCAATTTGGCATTCAAAAGGTAATAAAATTTAATCTAACTGCTGAAAATTTAAATTTTAAACTTTGGAAAAATTTCCCTAAAAATTCCGCAGCCCCCGCCATCCCGCAACCAATCAGGATCTACCATGTGGTACCTCGGAGGGGTGGACCGAATTTAAACTTATCCGTTTTAAAAATTTTGCCTTGGGAAAAAGTTTCCTTTTTCCTTTGCCGGCTTGTAGCCAATTAGAGGGCGCCATGTATCCTCTAGGGGGCTGAGGCGGAGGCACGGTTTGTTTTAATTAACCCTTTTGAAAAATTTTGGAAAAATTTCATTTTTGCCCCACCGGTTCGCAGCAAATGAGAAGGTGCCAAGTGACACCTTATGGGTGGCAGTGGGGAGGGTGGACCCCTTTTTTCTTTTGTTGTTTTGGCCTTTGGGAAAATTTCTCCTTTTGTCCCTGCGGCCCCGCAATCCCCGCCTCGCTTGGAAAAATTATTTTCACAGGCACGTAGACCGACGTGAGCTTTTGGTCCTTTGAAACCCTCCTTCGGCTTATTTCCTTAAGACCTCTCGCTGCCTGTTTCTCCCCTTGCTCAACCAGCGAATGACACGGGTGACCTCTTGGCGATGGTAGAGGTGCAGACCAATTTGGTCCCTTGTGAATTTTGGCAAAAGAGACTTAAAGCCTCAACCTACTCCACCAGCCCATCATTTCTCCTAACCAACCGGGTAGTGACACGTGTACTCCAGGGACCCACGGAGCTGCGGAAGAATGGTTTTCTTTGTGCCTGCACATTGGGAAAAAATCCCTAAGCCGCCTCGTGACTTGCCAACCCGTTCAAGGCACTTTCTCCTCCTCTTGACACATGTCCCACCTAGGGAAAATTTTCCCTAGGAACTCCACCCGCATATATCTTGAGTTCTACTTGGAGTTAGGAGGACTTCTTTATATCACCGGAAAGGTGAGAAATTTTCCTATCCATTGGGAATAGTTAGGGAAATTTTGGAAGCATTAAGTAGGAGAAAAATCTAGTTGAAACTCTGAGCCTGTTAGAGAGCAAGCATGGGGTAAATTACTCCCTGAACCTAACTAAAAATTTTAACCTTAAATTTTGAACCTTGTGAATTTGATATTATTTAATGAAGGAAAACATATGTTATAGTACATTGGTCTTGTTTCGGAACCTGTTAGTGAAAAATAATGTCTTGCAACCTGGTTGTAGACACTTCAAATCAAAAAAAATTATCCCATAATTTTCTAGCTAACCCTAGGTTGTATCTTGGGTCCCAAGTGGTTTGTTTAAAAGGGCATTACAGTTTGGTATCAGAGCAGTGGTTCAAAGGCTTGGACCATTGGGCACACTAGAAAAATTGAGACATGAAAACTTAAACCTAATACACTTGTAAATCTAGAAAACAACTTAGCAAGAAATTGTATATTTTAGTAAACATGGAAGTTGTGTAAAACTTAGCAAAATGTACTAACTCTCACTTTGGTGTGTGCAGGAGGCTCAGAAGGAGTGAGAGGAACTTTCACAGGGACTCACCACCACCACCACCACTAGATCAGGGTGTGGTAACCATTCTACCTCAGATTCTACAGACCCTTCAGGATGTTAATGCCACTCTACATGGAGGATTAGGTGGAGGACAAGAAACTAGTCATGATAGAGCTCCTTCTATCGAGGGTCAGGTATCTCCTCGACTCAGCGAGGAGCATAGAGGAGAGAAATCCCATGCAGAGTTAGTCATGGCAGAGTCACCACCTAGGATACAGGGTGACAGAGTTCAAGAGCATATAGAGATGTCTCGAAGCCCTAGACTTAGGGATGAGCATGCTGAGAGACCTAGAGGCCGACAAACCATGGCAGTGGATCACATCAGGGAGATCCTGAAACTTCGACCCTCACATTACTTGGGTGAAATAGGTGGGTTTCAAGCAGAGGCTTGGCTAGTGAGCTTGAGCGGTTGCTTCAAGCTTTGTCCTTTTTCTAGCAACATGAAAGCTCGTGTTGCGATCCATCTATTGAGGGATGGAGCGGGAGTATGGTGGAGGACAGAGGAGTAGAAGCTCTATGAAGATTCAGAGACAGTGACCTAGGAGTTGTTTGAGAAGAGATTCAGGAGTAGGTATTTATCACGGAGCTTCATACAATAGAGGATTGATGAGTTCCACGACCTCTGACAGGCTTCTCTTTCAGTAGCAGAGTATGAGAGCATATTTCTAGATCTACTCTAGTATGTAGAGTATATGCAAGATGAGCAGGTGCAGATTCACAGGTTCATTTGGGGCCTAAATTTGAATATCAGAGGTGCAGTGTAGATTCACTGTCCACAGACTTTAGTTAAGGCCGTCGAGAAGGCATATATTGCAGAGGAGACTTGGGGTAAAACCTAGCAGGCCAGAGACCGAGTTAGGAGCCGCATTCAGCAGATGCAGAATAGTAGATTGAGGGGGTCAGATCCTCCTCCTTATGGTGGTTAGAATTCCTCACAGTCATCCTTTAGACCCCAGCAGTAGCAGCAGTCCCACCCACCTTATAGACCTCCACAGAGAGATGATGCACAGAGAGGTCGGAGCATGGGGCCTCCTCCTAGGGGTCCCATCAGGACATAGGGTGGACCTAGATCTCAGTCAGCAGGAGATCGCTAGTAGAGACCTCAACAGATCATAGATGGATCATTGGGATCTACACCATAGTCTTTCAGAGCACCTGCTGGAGGTGCTACTCCTTGGAGAGGATCAGGTGGTTGCTTTGGATGTGGAGTTACTAGACATTTATGGAGAGATTTCCCTCAGAACCCTAATAAGGGTAAGACACAGGTTTCTGAGCTGATAGTTGGTGACATGGGACACAATCACATGATTTATGCAGCGGTTGAGAACTGCCAGGTAGAGCACCAGATCATAGTCATTGAGACCATAGGTAGCATTGGTGGTAATCCTACCTCTATATTGTTTGATTATGGTTCTTCTGATTCTTTCATTACACCATCTTTAGTAGAGCGATGCAAGATGGTGGTAGTTAGGTAGGTTTTTAGTTGGGATGTCAAGATGGCTTATAGAGCCAAGATCTCTGTGGACTCCTTAGTTAAGGACTGTGTAGTGGATTTGGGACCCTTCACCACTACCTCATATCTTTGTATTCTTCCTTTGGGCTCATATGGATTCATCTTAGGTATGGATTGGTTATCTATACATAGGGCTAGGATGGATTGTTATCACAAGACTATATCTTGTGCAGATGATTTGGGTGTTGAGTCGGTGATCTTGGGGGTCAGGAGACCCATTTCTATTCACACCATCTCCGTTATGCAACTTAAGTGGTGTGTGCGATGGGGTTGTCAGATGTATGCTATTACAGTTAGTGACAGATCAGAGGATGGGTCTAGTGGACCATCGATAGATGATCATCCCATCTTGAGAGAGTTTTCTGATGTCTTTCTTGGGGAGCTACTAGGGTTACCACCCCCACGTGAGATTGATTTTCATATAGACCTAGTTCTTGGAGTAGAGCCTATCTCACGAGCACCTTATCGGATGACCACCCCAGAGCTTTTTGAGCTCAAGTTGCAGCTTGAGGGCATTTTGGAGATGGGCCTTATCTATCCTAGTGTGGCCCCTTGGGGGGCACCAGTGATCTTTGTGAAGAATAAGGATGGATCCTTGCAGTTGTGTATTGATTACTACCATTTGAACAATGTAATGATCAAGAATTGTTATCCTCTTCCTCGCATTGATGAATTGTTTGATCAGATGAAGGGAGCCATGGTGTTCTCTAAGATTGATCTCAAGTCAGGGTACCATCAGCTAAGGATTTCAGAGGTGGACATTCATAAGACTTCCTTCCGTATGAGATATGGGCACTATGAGTTCACAGTGGTGCCTTTTGGTTTGACGAATGCCCCCGCAGTGTTTATGAGTTTGATGAATGCGGTATTTAGGACCTTTTTAGATCACTTCGTGCTCATCTTCCTTATTGACATTTTGATATACTCACATACACGTGAAGAGCACGAGGGACACCTTCGTTAGGTTCTTCAGTGTCTTCGTGAGCAGAAGTGTGCTTTCTTTCAGACAGAGGTGCAATATTTGGGTCATGTTATTTCTGGGGAAGGTATCGTAGTCAATCCTTCCAAGATTAGAGCCATTATGGATTAGCCAGCACCCACTACAGTGAGTGAGGTACGCAGCTTCATGGGATTGGTAGGATACTACCGGAGATTTGTTCAGGACTTCTCGTGGATTGCACACCCTATCACTTCCCTTCAGAGGAAAGGGAAGCTTTTTTTTTTGTCAGATAGATGTGAGAAGGACTTCAGGAAATTGAAAGAGTGCCTCACTACAGTACCCATTCTTGCAGTGCCGGACCCACAGGGTGATTTTTTTGTTTGCACAGATGCTTCGTTAGTAGGGCTTGGAGGTGTGTTGATGTAGGATGGCACAGTAATAGCTTTTGAGTCTCGAAAAATCAAATATCATGAGTTTAATTATCCAACCCATGATCTTGAGCTTACAGTAGTTTTGCATCCTTTTGTTAGATGGAGAAATTTTCTTCTTGGATGAAGATTCACACTCAGGATTGATCATTTGAGTCTTCGCCACCTCTTCACGTAACCCAATCTCAATGCTCGTCAACGACGTTGGATGGATTTGCTTTGTGAATATTACATGGAGATAGAGCATGTGAAGGGGAAGGAGAATGTGGTATTAGATGCTCTCAGTAGACAGAGACATGTGGCTATGGCCACTGTAATGAGCACAGATTTACAGAGCAGGATTCTTCAACAGCTTCCTCTTAACAACTTCTACATTGTAGCACGAGCAGAGATTGAGTCACAGAGACCCCTTGAGGAGAAGTTTGATGGTTTTTCCTTAGAGGCAGATGGACTTCTCAGGCACAAAGGCCAGATATATGTTCCCAGAGATGGAGGCTTAAGGCAGGACATCTTAGTAGAGGCACATCGTGCACCCTATTTAGCCCATCCCGGGGTGAAGAAGATGCACGCTACCTTGCGATAGTTGTACCATTGGAGAGGACTTCATGGAGACATGGCTTAGTTTGTGTCACAGTGTTTAGAGTGCCAGAGGGTTAAGGTTGAGTATTAGCATCCATCCGGTCGTCTTTATCCTCATGCCATATCGAAATGGAAGTGGGACACCATTTCCATGGATTTCATTATTGGGCTACCTATGTTGAGATATCACCATGACGCCATTATGGTTACGGTTGATAAATTGACAAAAGTGGCTCACTTTTCTTTGGTGAAGACCACTTATACAACTAGAGCAGTGGCATGAATATATTTGGATGATATTGTCAAGTTACACGGGATTTTACGGAAGATCATTTGTGACCGCGATCCATTGTACACTTCACACTTTTGGACTACCATGCAGTATGTCCTCAGGACGAGGATTAACTTCAACACAACATATCACCCTAAGAAAGATGGACAGACTGAGCGAGTGAATCAGATTTTAGAGGATATGCTCAGGATGTAGGTGATGGATCAGTAGTCTAAGTGGGAGGATTACCTGTACTTAGTGGAGTTTTCCTAAAATGACAGTTTTTAGAGTTCTATAGGCATGACTCCTTTTCAAGATTTGTATGGTAGAGAGTGAAGGACACCTCTTAGTTGGGACAGGTTAGAGGATAGGGTATCTCTTGGACCAGCTCTTTTGTAGGACATGGAGCAGCAGGTAGTGTTGATCAAGCAAAGATTACAGGAGGCTCAGGACAGGTAGAAGAAGTATGTGGATCAACATAGGATTGATCATAGTTTTAATGTGGGCATGAAGGTGTTCCTTTCTGTCAGGCCACACAAGAGCCCTATCCATTATGGAAAAGGTTCTAAGTTAGCTCCTAGATTTGTTGGTCCTTTTGAGATCTTGGAGCATATCGGCCCTTTGGCCTACTGTCTAGCATTGCCACCCAACTTGTCTCATGTACATGATGTGTTTCATGTTTTAGTTCTTAGGAGATATATTGCAGATCCATCTCATGTATTGGATTGGACATCATTGTAGGTGCAGGATCAATGGCAGGTGATGGTGGAGCCCATCTGTATCATAGATTACATGACCCTGGGAATTCAAGGTAGAGAGATTGATCAAGTATGGGTGCAATGGGACAAATACGACGAGACTGTAGCCACTTGGGAGGATGCCACAATATTACGAGTGAAGTTTCCACATTTGTTCCAGTGACTTCCAGGAGGAATTCGAGTCTAAGGGGAGGGGGATGTAGTGCCCACTTCCCTTTGACACTTTTAGATACTGATCTCGATACTGTGATCATATTATGGACACTATTATGTTTTGTTGTAGTATGATGGTTAGGTGTTAGATCATGGATTATTATTAATCTGGATTCAATTATTATGCATGATGGTTACTAGATACATTTTTATATGTGGATGATGATATACTGTTTGACATGGACATATTATAGATGTTGATTTCGACATGTGACATATAATATTTTTAGTATACCTAGTATGGTAGATTATTGATGATGGTATAATTGATTAATTAATTGAAAATGATAGTGTTGATTTCTTGATTTTGTTGTGATTCACATGTTTAGATGATCTTAAAATGTTTTTTATATCATTTTAGATGTTCTGATATGGTCATGAGGCTGAAGGAGGTATTTGTGTTTTATAGGTTAAAATATCACTACAATGTCGGGGGACTGGAGACTAACCATATTGAAATTCTGGGTAAATTTAACAAGGTCACCATGTGTGTGTGTGTGTGTGTGTGTGTGTGTGTGTGTGTGTGTGTGTGTGTGTGTGTGTGTGTGTGTGTGTGTGTGTGTGTGTGTGTGTGTGTGTGTGTGTGTGTGTGTTGTATGTTGTTAAGGATTCCCATGGGGGGGATTTCCATTATATGTGACCATGGGTTTGTGTATTTTATTAATGTGGTTTCTTTATTAATGTGACATGTGTTTATTTTGTGATGTGTTGCCTCTTTTCATTAGTTACTATATATGTTGTATTAATGTTGTGAATAATCATGTGTTAAAATAAATAAATCAATATGTCATAAGAATGTAATTAATGAAGTTGTTGATCTTAAATATAATGTTGTAAGGGTGTGTAAGAAATGTGTAAGAAGGTGTAAGAGATATGTAAGAGAATGTAAGATATAATTTGGAGTGAAAGACACTTCATCCTCTTAGGAATTCTAATTTGTCCTTGGAGGCTAAATGTGGAGGCTTGTGGGACTAGTTAAGCTTGTCCCACACCTCTTATAATTATTTGCTAACCATACCTATGGTTTGGAGGTTAAATTTAGGCCTTTTAAATTCATTTTGAAATGACTAATTGTAAGTTTTAATTGCACTTCTCTTACATGTTTTTAATTCAGTCCTTTTGGGGTATGGGTTATTTTGGAGTGTGTAAGTTAGTTTTTCATTTTTATTAATTATGTTTAGGTGCATGATGTTGAATTTCCTCTTGGGGTTGAGGAAGAATGATGTGGCATCCCACATGGATCGACATAATCCTCTTATCTTCCCCCTCCTTTAAATTTAAAACTCCTTGCTTGTTTGTGGTTGTTGAAACTTTGTTTATTCCTCTTGGGGGCATATTTTTTCTTGTTGTTTTGAGAGCTTGTTGTGGAAGGAGTTGGAGCCTTTTTGCATGCTTGGACATTGTAGATTTTAGACTGTATTTGGCTTTTGGGAAGCTTGTGATCTTGGAACAAACTCCAGTATGGAGAGGTGGGAACTTGAGCCTTTTGAGAATGTTTTCTTTCTCTTGCATGCATGTATGAAATGGTGAATGTGTTATGTGTTCTTGGCTGGTTAGGTAGACTGCTTAGGACATGTTGTAGGAGAAGGCTATGGGGATTTCAAATGGGGGGCATATGGGAATGCCAAGATCATCAGTTTTATTGTGGAGGAAGTTTGGATTGGGATCCACCTTGGAAAAGAAATAGCTTGCATTTCTTACTCTTGGGGGGGGGAAACTTTGGGGGGGCATAAGGAGGGGTTGGGAGACATAAGGTTTATGGGATTTTATATGTTATATTGGTGGTATGATTTCAGGTGGATGCCCAATTCCAAATAAGGAGGTATGGGTAGTTTCGCCATAGTTCCTTGCTCTTGTTGGCTTGCTTGATCAAGCCTAAGTTTTGTGTGAATGTTATCAAATGTAGTTGTGAACTGTTGTTTTTGCTTGAACTGTGTTTCGTATTGAATTATGCATGTGAATAAATGCTGCTTGTTTGCTGTGGAAGCCATTGTTGCCATGTGTTGATTCTCATCTCTTATTTCAATATGGTTGGGGCTTGGGGGTTAATGAGGAAGGATGGCTTCTCCCTTCTCATTGGATGTCTTGGTTGGGTGGAGAGCGTTTCCTTTCCCCCTTCCTTGTAGTGATCAAGATGAAAAGATGAAGAAACTAGCATGCTGCTGTTTTGGAGCAAAAAGAATATACTATTTGACAGTCCCTCCCTTTGAGAAAGTTCTTTAGTAATCCTTCCCCACTTGAAGGGGATGAGTTGTATAATATTTGTAATGTGAAACCATTTGTATTGATAATGGAAGATTGAAATTGGACTGTGAAATGTAAAGGAGATTTATTTTACTCTTTGTTTTAAAAAAGAAATGTAAAAGATGTTACATGCATTGTATTTTGTATTTTAGAAATCAAAAAGGAAAAGAGAAGATTGTAAAATCGTATTGGAAATTAATAAATAATTGCATTAGTTTCAAAATTGCACTGTGCTTTGGATGTGATTTATTATTATTGAAGATTGAAATTACTGTTTGAAAAAGAAGAATGCGTATGAAGTAAAAGACAGTGTTTTACTCTCTTGAAATGAGTTGAATTTAGAAATAAGGCTTTGCATAATTACTATCGAATGGTTGATTGAATTCAATTAAATTTATGAGAATAGCTTAGAAACTATATACACCCGTAAATGATAAAAATTGATATACAAAATTAAAAGAAATAGTTCACTGTCATAAACTTCATTCTAGCAATTCTTTTCTGTAATAAAAATGAGCAGTTCAAACTTACACCAAACAATAAGATATGAAATATTGAAATTTAGACTAGTAAGTCCCAAAGAACTCAAATTGACCCTAACATTTAAGAATGAACCCTCAAAACTTTATAGTATCCAACTTGAAACTTGCACAGTCATTTTTCTGTATATTTTCGGAGAAATAAAAAATTGAAATCAATTGGATCAATAAAATCTCCAAAAACACTCTAAACCCTCCCTAGACCAATCCTCCATGTCTGTTTGACATGTTGAGTGAAGGAGGAGATCTAATTTAACCAAATTGAGAAGTTGAAAACTACCAGTTCACTAATGAAATCCTTGCAGATTGGTTTCTCAAAATTGATCACTTAAACTTCATAAAATTTCAAAATTGATGACTCCTATGTAAATAGGTCATTGAGATATTTCTGAAAAGTCCTTGTTTTCCCAAAACTGAGATTTCTAGCTCAAGTTATGGCCATTTGAAGTTTTACTTCAATTTGGCATTCAAAAGGTAATAAAAATTTAATCTAACTTTTAAAAATTTAAATTTTAAACTTTGGAAAAATTTCCCTAAAAATTCCGTGGCCCCCGCCATTTTGAAACCAATCGGGATCTGCCATGTGGCACCTCGGAGGGGTGGACTGAATTTAAACTTATCCATTTTAAAAATTTTGCCTTGGCAATTTTTTTCCTTTTTCCTCTGCCGGTCCACTGCCAATCAGAGGGTGCCACATGTCCTCTAAGGGGGCTGAGGCAGAGGTGCGGTTTGTTTTAACTCTTAACCCCTTTGAATTTTTTTGAAAAAATTTCATTTTGGCCTCGCCGGCCTGCAGCCAATGAGAAGGTGCCACGTGGCACCTTATAGGTGGCAGCAGGGAGGGTGGACCCCTTTCTCCTTTTGTTGTTTTGGCCTTTGGGAAAATTTCTCCTTTTTTACCCATGGTCCCATAATCCCCACCTTGCTTGGAAAACTTCTTTTCCCAGGCGCGTGGACCGGTGCAAGCTTTTGGGCCTTTGAAACCCTCCTTTGGCTTATTTCCTTAAGACCTCCCACCACCCCTTTCTCCCCTTACTCAATCGATGCATGACATGTGGTGACCTCTTGGTGACGGCGGAGGCGCGGACCAATTTTTTCCCTTGTGAATTTTGGTGAAAGAGACTTAAAGCCTCAACCCGCTTCATCGGCCCGTCGTTTCTCCCAACCAACCGGGTAGTGAAACGTGTACTCTAGGGACCCGCAGAGCCGCAGAAGAATGGTTGTCTTTGTTCCTGTGCATTGGGAAAAAATTCCCTAAGCCGCCTTGCGATCCGCCAACCCATTCAAGGTGCTTTCTCCTCCTCTTGACACATGTCCCATCTAGGGAAAATTTTCCCTAGAAACTCCGCCCACATATATCTTGAGTTCTATTTGGAGTTAGGAGGACTTATTTATATCACTAGAAAGGTGAGAAAATTTCCTATCCATTGGGAATGGTTTAGGGAAATTTTTGAAGAATGAAGTAGGAGAAAAATCTAGTTGAAACTCTGATCCTGTTAGAGAGCAGGCATGGAAGTAAATTACTCCCTAAACCTAACTAAAAATTTTAACCCTAAAATTTGAACCTTGTGAACTTGATATTAGTTAATGAAGGAAAACATATGTTATAGTACATTGGTCTTCTTCTGGAACCTGTTAGTGAAAACTAATGTCTTGCAACCTAGTTGTAGACACTTCAAATAAAAAAAAATTATCCCATAATTTTCTAGCTAACCCTAGGTTGTCTCTGGGTCCCAAGTGGTTTGTTTAAACAGGCATTACAATCTATCCCCTTTCTCACTAAATCTTGCTACCAAGAAATTTCCCAGTTGGTTCCAAGTGCCAATAGAATTGAGGTTAGGGACTGGTACCAATCTAAAGCCTTCCCCTTAAGGGAATCAACTAGTAACCATAAGGCGATGTCCCGTTCCTTGATATAATGTACCTTGCATATCTCTGCTACATCCTGGAGGTGTTCCTTCGGACTCTTGAAGTATTCTCCACTAAATTTGGGAAGTGCCTTTAACATGTTTTCTGGAATAGGATTCCATATTGTCGGGGTTATTGGTAAGATGAACAGACTCCCTTGATTCCTTGAAACAAACTCTATCAGAGGTTGAGCTTGGAAGTGGGCCATTAAGATAGGTCTGAGGATTCTAGTTGACTATAAGAAGGGCCTACCTGGTGGAGGTGTTGAGAGAGCCAAGTTCAGAGGAGATAATGACCTCTGAATCTATTGCATGATGGAGATAGCTGTAGATATTAAAATGCACCTTCTTCTCTTGTTCTCACTCTTGTTTGCATTCGTCTCATAAAATAGAGAGGACCAAACTTAGTACTGCTGAAATCAATAGATTTTTGACGATGGAGTATTAAGATGTGTAGTTGTTTGAGTCCTGCCAGGGATGCCAGGAAAACTGTTGATGATTATCTTTGTGAATGAACCGTTAGAGTCATGGGATACCTTAGGGAAGTGGGATGTGCCCCATAAGATAACCTCTGTATTTTATAGAAGCTGACTCTTCTCTATGGTGCCAGGTAAGGGTTAGAGGAAAAATAAAACAAGGTGCAAAACTAATTAAGGCAATACGCCGAAACTAATTTAAAAGGCACAAAGATGGATCCTAAGAAACTGTTAGAATAATCAAAGAATGTTTAACATGGTCTACTATTTTAGAAGTAGCTTGAATTATCAAAGGACAAGAAAGTGTAAAACATAATAATATGTAGATGATAGATGCATATAGAAAACCCAAGGGGCATATAACACGATAGATATTCAAAATTTATCTAAAACTACCAGCAATAAAAGATGAAAGACATAGATTATTAAGAGCTAAAATGCACAGAACAAGAGCCATTTATTCATAGAGAAAATGATACATAAGGTCGATACAACACATATTATAACTTTCTTCTACAACAGAGCCTTGCTAAGGCTAGAAAATAAAATAGCTAAGCCTAAAATCCTCTTTCATAGTTCTAATGTCTTTCCTTTTCTATCTATTTTTCTCCTCCTCTAGCACCTGGATCAGAACATTTTCTTTATAGACCCCCTTAGCTCTCGCTTCAATGCACAAAATCAGATCTTCCACCATTAGCATTCAATTTTCTTAGAAAATCTTTCATTTTTTGGGCAAGATCTCAACTACATGTCGGTGATATTTACGATTGCTTTTAATTTGTCCAACTTGCACTCCTTTTGTTGGTGATGATTCTTCCATGCCATGTGGAGGTGGCACGCTTGTTTGAGGGCCTTTCCTTGGGATTTTTCTTCTAACTTGCACCTAGGTGACGTGTGGAGGTCATGCGCTTGTTTGAGAATGTTCCTTTTTTCTCTTTATTTGAAATTGCGCTCAAGCGACACATGGAGACCCTGTGCATGTTTACTGTATCCTTGAATTTTCAATCTTCCTGGGTAAATTTATCAATCTTGAAACACATGGGTGATGCGACACACATTTGAGAACATTCCTTTCTCCACTTTATGCCTTGAGTATGCTAAAGGGACACGTGGACATCTTTCGCATTCAACTCCATACTTATCCGAATTTAGGCTCAAATGAACAAAATAAATAAATAGGGCTGGGGTGACAAAAGACATTGGCTAGTACAAGAGTCTCACACAAAAATAACTCTACAATACACACTTTACTGTTGATGTAATTTCTGATTTGGATAAAGAGTATGAAATTAGGCATAAGAAGTCTACACCATACCATCCCCAATCTAATGGTCGAGTAAAGGTGAAAAACAAAGAGATAGAGGTTATCTTGACAAAGACCATTGCACTCCACATGAAATATTGGGTAGAAAAAATTCTAGAGGTAGTATGGGCATTCAACACAACGTGGAAAACAACAACTAATTTCACCCCATTTGTACTCTTGTATGGTAAAAGTTTTGTTTTGCCAATTGAATTTGAGCACAAAACACTGAGGACTGCACTTGAGCTAAGAATATATCTATCTTAAGGTCAAAGACAAATGATTCTCCAAGTTAATGAATTGGATGAAATGAGAAGATATGCTGTGCATAATATAGAGGTAGCACAGAAGCAAAGGATCAGATGACATGAAAAGTACATCAAGACAAGACAATTTCAAGAAGGTGATTGGGCACTCTTGTTTGACTCCAAGTACAAGGACCATATGGGAAAACTTAGGAAAAGGTGGCTAGGCCCCTATGAGATGGAGAAAATATTCCCTTATGGAGCTGTAAAACTCACCACCATAGATCTTGTAAGGTTCAAGTTATTGGTAAATGGTCACAGGTTGATGTTGTACAAAAAACAAGTTGACAGAAATACATTCATGCAACAGTTTAGAGGAGGTCAAAACATGATGGAAGTAAGGACATCATAATTGAAATTAGAATTTGAGCCTATTGGTTCATCTTTTGAGATTCCAAAGGATTGAGAAATTTAAGTGGCCTTGGTATATTCAGCTTGCTGACTAGTCGAAGGGAAAAAAAAAAGAGTTGTGATAAACCCTTTTAGTGATCAACAACACTCAGCTAACACATTTTCTTTCTTAGAATTTTTGTTTTGCAGGGTTTTGATGTTAGATGTGCAAGAGTCCTTGATCTCCATCACAAGGAGACCATGCAATGAATGAAGTTCCACTTGTAACAGCATGCAACAGACCCCTATTTTATTTTCACATATGACATAACTCATGATTGCATGAAGAAGATCGAAGATATCTGTACGTGTGAAAGATGGAAAAGAGACAACTGACACCCCAACAGATCGGCATTCCCTCTCTGGAAGATATCTGGTTTTACTAAGGAGTGACCAATATAAATTCCACACACACATGCATCGTCATAGAAACTTCCGCAACATTATAGCAAGGTTGCATGCAAGCAAGGCACGAATTCAATAAGCATGCACAATAATCATTCCAAACAAAAATTGAGATAAGTGCATTTGACTACCACTTTATTAAATTATAATTAGAATGGTTATTATTAATTAGTATTTATTCCAAGTCATTGAGTATTCAATGCATTTAAAATATTGCCACCTTTCATGCTATGATGTGTCCCTCCACATAAGCCCATGTTGTCAATTCAATTCAAATTACATGCTGCATACAGTCACATCAATCAATGATCTCTCCCGTAACAGTGTTGCATATCCTTTCGACCTCAAAATTTGAAAATACTTAAAACATTCACACAACTCAATTGTGCATTGTTATTCAAGAAAAAATTGTGTGTTGTGTGTTGAGACCAGAGTAAGCTACAAGTTCACAATGAGAGGAGACTTGATTTTCCATGAACCCATAGAGCAATCTTAGATTCTTAGCAACCCTCAAATTTTATAGTATTTCTGAGATAACGGGAGGCTAGACTACATAAATTGATTATGTTAAAAACTACACAATAATATGAGAAATAAACACTGCATATTATAATTTGTAAATTGAATTCATTTGGGATAATAAAACAATGATAGAGATTACATTTTATAGAGTTTACACTCTTACATTCTTGGATTCTAACTTCATCTTCAATCCCTAGCTAATCTCAACCATCCTCTTATCTCTCCCAATCCCAAGATATTCTCTCACACCATATAAAGCTATGTGAGTTGTATAATAATAAAAATTCACATATTACAACATAGTATTATTTTATCCTAAGTATTATTTTATCCTAACTATTACAAATAACATTTACCTAAATACATAAATGTGAGCACTAATAACAACTATATATCTGTAACATTCCCACCTTAGTGTGAAAATGGTGGAAAAACATACACACTTTCATCTACAGTATGCTAACCCCTGTAACATGCCCAAGTATGTGATTCATGACCTTGATCTAAAGGAAGGCTCTCTCCTTCCATGGTTTTAAATAGTTTTACCACAAACCTTGATGTGAACAAGCCCCATCAACTATCCACCTCGTTTGGTTTTCTAGATCCTCCCACAAACCCTTTCAAGATCCATGAACTGACTTACACTGGTGCTTTTGTTTCTCCACAACATTTTGAGATCAGGAAAAAATGCAAGAAATATCACTCAGGAAAAAGATCACTTATTACAATAGTTAAACAAGTATGGTCCATCTATTCTTATTTCCAGAAAGTAAACACACAATTGAAAAATTCCAAAAATTCATTGTACGACCCATCATTTGTGGCTGACAAGAGATCATTGATTGACCTCCTTCCTTTGTCCTCCAATTTATCTGCTGCTAACTCAACAAGATGTAATTTTGAAGGTCAATAATATATTGATTACAAATAAGACGTCGGTTATCCAAAAAATGCGTATGTAAGGCAGTTTTTATTTATTTTTCAAAATTTTACCATGACTCAATTTTCTAACTCTTTTGACTATAAACACTCTTGAAGTAGACAATTGGTTTTGACCAGAATGGACTTGAATCACAATAACTAGCACACCTTAGACGCAATTAACCATGATTGACTTTATGCAATCTTATAAAAACTTAAATTTCTAATATAAATTTTAGCTATAATTAAACATTTAAACTTAATAAAACAAAATAGATTAAGACTACTTTTTCCGATGACTCACAAATGATATACAAGACTTTATTAACAATGACTATATGGAATTTGATAATTTGGATTTGTAATAAATTATCACCCAGTAAAACTAAAATCCAAATATCATTTCAAAAGACTTTGACATATATCAACACGGTGGAAAAATTAAATGAATAATGTGACCATAACAAAATGTTGACACTACAAAAAATAAGATCACAAATTTAAACATGGGAAATTTACATGTAACCGTGATTTTACTGCTACCATCACCGTCAATGAATAAAGAAAAAGTGAATTATTTAATGGCACAACTTCTGATATTTGCACATGGGTGTCAGCATATGAATTCCATTATTCTCTTTTTTGGAGCAATGCCACTCCCTTCACCAGTTGGGTGTTTTGATCAGGAACTCAACACCTTTGAGGAACTTCACACCTGATCAGGAACTACAAACCAAAGAGTGAATGTTCAAATGCATCCACCAAACAATAATAAATCTAAATGGTGTTAATGTCTTTGGTAGTGATAAACATAATATAACAACTTTGGATTTGCATTGAAGTGCGAATTAAGTAGAGTGAGCTGACAGAGATACATGTGAGAGCAGTCTGAGTGTACTCATTGGTCTTTTTCTTTGAAAGTCCAATATTCAATTTACAGGTATAGATGCTCAGGACACACATGGAAATGAATTATAAACATGATCAAAATAGATAATATTAAAAAGAGCAAGAAGATCTATGATTCTTTAAAATCTGCTGACATAATAGTATTATACTTGAAACATCTCCCCTTTGATCAACCATGTCCAAATATCTGGTACTAGCGTATCCATTAACCATGTTAGCCAAGAACTATCATAGCTCTTCCCCGTACAATATATCAAAAATTCATTAACAAATTTGATTAGACCAGCTTTGATACCAAAATACAAAAAAATACATAATAATGTGAGAAATAAACACCGAATATTATAATTTGTAAATTGAATTCATTCGGGATAGTAAAACAATGATAGCGATTACATTGTATAGAGTTTACACTCCTACATTCTTGGAGTCAAACTTCATCTTCAATCCCTAGCTAATCTCAACCATCCGCTTATCTCTCTCAATCCCAATATATTCTCTCACACCATATAAAGCTACGTGGGTTGTTATAATAATACAAATTCACATATTATAACATATTATTATTTTATTCTAACTATTACAAATAACATTTACCCAAATACATAAATGTGAGCACTAATAACAACTATATTTTTGTAACAGATTCCAGGGCTTCAATGAATCAATAATTGAAGAGTTTGTTAAGAAATTCAGTGGTGGGGAAGCAAAAGTGAATGGTTTATCATTAAGAATCAATGATGCCATCTTGGTTGAGGTAACTGGACTTCCTGCACAAGGGGAACCATTTCCAGAGAAAGCTAATTCAGAGGTAGCTCAGAGGGAATTTACAGGTGTTGATGACCAATTTTTCTTAGATAGGAAAGGTACACAAAGAACTTCTCTTAAACATTTTTGGGTTGAGGTTTCAAATTATTTTATTAAGTATTTTACCTATGAGGGAAGATAAATCTAGGTTGAATATGGTTCACTTTAAATTGTTAAATCACTTAAAGAATAATGGACAAGTGAACATGCCCAATTTCTTACATGAGATATTGAATAAGATGAGTAGGGAGGCATAGAAGGGTTGGTTTGCACTCTCATACCATTGCCTCATAACCATGATAGTAAAGCATACCCTACAGAGGGATCATCTGGAGATAAGGTGGGAGGATTTTTTCAAGGTCAAGAGATATAAATGATTTGTTGGGAAAGAGGAGAAAGAAGAGAAAGCACATTGAGAGTACCTATAAGCCCATCATAGAGGATGTACCATCGACCTTCCAACATGAACAACAACTTGAAGAACACCCTTCCTTTGAAAATTTACCACCTACTAAAGGAAATCTTGTTCTTGTCTCCCTTAAAAGAATCCTTATTGTTGAAACCCTCTTAGAATTCTCTACTCCCGAATCATCTACCTCCAAGGGTAAAAATAAGTCTTTAAAGTCCACTCCTATAACACCAAGGCACTCTCATAGACTAAAAACCAAAAGACCAAAAACCTCCAATCCAAAAAAATCACTGACCATATCACTTGGTAGTGATGTGGAAGATGCATAGAAGAAAATTGAGCCCATGGAGGCATTACGGGGAGTGTCGATGCTACATTTCATGAGAAACAATGCCCTGAATATGTGGAGATTTTGTGTGTAATGCAGGGAAACGGGGAAAAAGAGAAAGAAGTTGGAGGAAAAACTGGACAATAATACCCTAGAGAGTCCATGGAAGAACATGTAGAGGTAGTTCAATTTGACCAAACATGTTCATACAACAGTAGGTCATGAAGAATAAAAAGAAGAATAAATTGGTCAAAAAATTGAACACATGCCCCAATCTGTTGAGGAAGTCATTGAGAACATGATACATGACATTGAGGAAGGGCATATGTTTGTAGAAATTGAACAAGTACATGAACATATTCCTATAGTTATGGATGATGTAATTGAGCAAGTGTTGGGGTAGACACCACCATTTTCCCCATATGTTAGCATGTAACAATTCAATGTATCCCCATTGTAGCAAAAAAATTTCATCAAAGAAGCTATAAAAGATGTTTTCAAACCAACTTGTAGGGAGATGGAAACACAAACAACATTGGCTGATTACTAGGTAAATCAATTTGAAACCTATGTTAATAGGTTACAAGGAAAGTGGGAAAGATAAAAAAAGAACTCATCTTCCAACACAAGTAAGAACTCAAGGAAAAAGACATGGAAATTCAAAGGCTAAATAAAAAGCAAGAAGATACCCTTCAGGTAGCCCATGAAATAATCAAATGTAGGTATCCCTCCAATGTTTATGTTATCTTCTTAAAGGAAAATATGTTGTAACTCAAACTAACTTATATCAATTCTGAGATACCATATGATATCAGTGCAGCTAGGAGCTTCTTTAGGTTATATCTAAAGAGCACTCATGAAATTCAAATTCTATTATGTGAACTCTACATGTACAATTATATTCTTGAGTATGATAGGGACTGGATTCTAGTCGTATACATTAGAGATGCTCTAGTTAAAGCACTTTGTTCTTATTTTCTAAATTAATTGGATAGAGAAAGATAAATGGAAGAATACATGCATTTGGAGAAGTATTAATGGTTAGGGATAAAGATACAAAAACTAGATAAGTTATAGAACAATATGAAAATTATATGGATAAGAAGGAAATCAGAAGGATAGTATGGAAAATGAGGAAAGAAAAACATGAAGAAGTTAGGGACATGATAAAGGACCATGGAATGTAGATAGTACACGTATGTTATGATGTGCTGGAAACAAGATGTATCCTGAGATACAAAAGAAAGAAATGCATTCTTATCCTAATATCATACCAAATCTAAGAAGATTGAATGCATACATTGACATTTATACCAAATGCACAGGTACCTGGATTCCCATTGTCTATCAACCCCCAATCTTCCACTTTTCAATATTGGCATGGATAGGTGACAAACCACTGAATGAAGTGATATAGAGAAGGGTTATGACTAGGTTAAGGATAAATGGTGGTTACTTATTCATATAAGAGGAAGGGACAATGACACCATTTTACTTTAGGCGGCTATGCTCTTTTTCAGCAGCAGGAAATATAACCACTAAATGAGGGCATTTAAGAAATTAAGCTTAGGGGTGTGATGAGTCATGTAAATTCCCTTTTATAAAGACTTCCTCATTTGTAATTTTGTTAATTCAGTGAAGCTATGTCCTTGTATTTCCTAGATACTACTGAACATTACCATCATAACGTGAACTCATGGCATGAATACTTATTAATATAGTTATGACTAATTATCTTTATTTTGTGGTATTTTGAGTATGCATTTAGTATTATGGTTATAGTAAGTTGTTTGAATGGTGTTTTGTATGATGTCACTCTTGTTTGTGAGCAACTTGTTATATGCAACAAAGGACTCGTCCATAGCAACTCATCCGTAGCAAAAGGGAATCGCCTACAACTAAAGGACCTATCCACAACAACTCATCCGTAGCCAAAGAAGATCACCTACAACAAAGGAGTCATTATTATGCTTTGGGAATGTGAAGGATGACACTCCAAGTCTGTACCTGTCGTGGAAGAGGCAGTTATAAACTGGAACATAAGAACTAAAGATAACTCAACAATAAATCTGACTACTCATTAAAACTCACTGAATAATTGATTGATTAGTTAAATACGTGATTTCAGGAACTTGATGGTTACTTGAGTTATGTATTTGATATCTAAACCACTATTAGTTAGTTTCATTACATGTGTTTAAACTCATGTTGCTCTATTTAAGATCTTCTACTTGTTTCATTGAAGATATTTTACTTAGTATGTTTGAAATCTTATTTTCATGTTCCGCCATAATTAAGGAGTATAAGAGAAAGAGATTAATGTTGGAAATGCATGTAGAGATCAAGAGGGATGATTAGATAATAGAGAGTAAGTAGATACAAAAGTTGATTTTGTTCCTAGATATAATATTCATGCCAACTCAATAAATAATATGAGTTCTGTTTAGTAGCTTTTAGTTACATTTACAAGCCTTAGGAGGGATTAACACCCAAGACAGGGCTCACTTGTGGTCTGCTAAACCCCTACATAGTTTTGTTTCTCTGTTTCATTGAATGATTAGGTTAGGAAGAAATTTACCTCTTTATTTGTATTCTGAATTTACAAGTTTTACTTTCAGTCATAGTGTTATAAGCCATTTACTTTCATTTCTGAGTTTTTTTTTCAAGCATTATACATTTAAGCTTTGTTGTTTTAATTATAGTATTGACAACTATTTCTTTCCATACCTCATAAATTATTTGTAATTGTGCATACAACATTAGCATTATTAAAAATGTTACATCCCTTGGTTTGATGATTAAATGACTACGAATTAGTTAATAACATATTAATCGCTACAAGTTAATTTACACCACCAAGATGCCCCATTCAAGCAGAGGGACCTAGTCCCAGAGTGTTGGCAAATATTCGCTAGTTTGTCTAATTGAAAAATTTTCTTGCCAACAAGTCTATATACTCACTAAAAAACCTACTTCAACCTTGTTAACCTTGGTGGGACCTGGAAACCTACCAAACTTCGGGTGAGTAGTCCGTAAACCACACTACTGTATGATAAGATAGTATGAAAGGTAGAGGAAACTTGTCCATGTTGGTTACCATAATCTTATGTGTATGGGTACAAAGGAAGAGTACAACTAAATGCACAAAAATTTAGTTTTTCTATGAATACCCTCATAAAAATGCAAGGATGACATGGATAGAGGATGCTCTGGTTAACGTAGGATAATATTGAGGCTTGGTTGCACATTGTTGAAGATGCATTTTCACAATAATCTCTGAGCTGCATAGATTATTTTCCATGAGCATGGGTATAAGCCAACCTTTATGATGTATTATATGTTACATTTTTATGCAAACTCTCGGTACATCTGTATGCATGGTTGGTTTCTTATTGCCTAGGAAAAAGTCAAAATTTTGGTCAAACGCATCCTTGGACTTCGGAGCGCATGAGGAAAATTTTAAGACATGACGCGACCTAAGACACACATAGTAGACTATTGGTGGAAAATAACACTTTAGATTTATATGATTGAGTATCCAGTTTCAACTTTCTCATGTAGATGAAGCACATTTCAACTCTTTTAGGGAGCCACGTGGATCATAATTAAAGAAACTTCATTTAGAGATTAAGGAGATGATGGTTGATATGGGAATGGAGAATTTCCCAATGAAAGGCTAAACACTTCACAACATGGGAATCATAGGAAATATGAAGGACATGAAGATATCAGGATAAATCCATGGATTCCCCAAATGAGCGCACCTTGAGGAAGATGCACTATGACGAACGAAGGCGCAAGGCATTAGAGAAAATGAGTTTCGGGAGGTTTGTAGATTGTTGGACACAAAAGCAATATTGCCCTTACTAGACCAATGGTTAGCACACAAATTATGGAAGGTGGCACTAGGGAAATAGTTGGGGAAGCAACACAAGCATAATGTAAGATCTGTAAAGACAGAGGGCTTTGATAGAGAAATGCTAGTTAATGCCTATATAAACAGTTAGAACATTAATGACATATTGGTTGACACAGGTGCGAAAGTTAACATACTCACTATGGATTCCTAGAATAAAATGGGGTGACCAACATTGCATCCATCTCTACATGTATATTCATGGCCGACAAAACAAGGGTAGTTCTTATAGAGGTCCTAAAGAATGTCATCATCAGTATAATGGGGGGTAAATTTCCATGGAGATTTTGAGGGTAATAACCCTAACAGAATAAGATAATTTTATAACACATTAGGAAGGCCTTGGTGTTATGCAAACAATGGTGACTTATGATTCAAGAAGTGATATGTAAGATTTGAGAATGGATACTAGTGTATCATCTTCCCAATGGACCCCAAAAAAAGTACGCCATATGTTGAGAATGTGGAAGAATATGAATATTTGGAGCACATATACAATATACAAGCCACAAGGAATGAAAATTATAAACCAATGCCAGAGGGAGGAATAAAGTGGGGTGTGTTGTCCTAAAATTTTTGAGCACTAAAATTTCAAAAAATTGAAAACTTATTTTAAGATATGTGATGCACATACACATGGCACATTAAATTGTTGCATCGTTGATCAAATCTGTGAAGCTTGGTCATTAGGAATTTGTTAGGATACATTAGACAATACTAATGAAGGATGCACCAAAAATGGTTGAGGACGAGGAGGCCATAGAAGTGGAAGATTTCCACCTAGAACTTGTTACAAGTGTGGGTCACCAGAACATCACCAACATGATTGTCCAACATTCCTAGTTTGTGCACATTTTCAAAAGAAGCACAAAGTAGAATATTGTCTGGATTTGTATGTGTTCACGAAGGAAAAAAGGGAGAAGAGTGCAAGAATGATTAACATTACGCAAAATCTGGTGGATGAACCTAAGTAAAAAGCTATTCCAACAATACAATCTTCATCCAAGGTACAAGTAACAACACGCGTCATTGTATGCACATAAGAGTTGTCTTTAGACAAAATGAAACCAACAAAAATCAAAATTGAGAAACTGTATCCCAATGGGAGGGCAACATAATGAAATTCTTCAATAAGTGAAAGACACAGTTAGATAACTTCAAGGAGAGATAGAATTTCTTAGAGACAAAGCAAAACTATGAAATGAAAGGCTTAAAGATTCTGAGGAAGATAGAATAAAAAAACAAGTTTCAGGAGGTTTGTAGCCTATTGTACACATACTAAATATTGCCCTTACTAGGCCAATGGTTGTCTCAAAAATTATGGAAGGTGGCACTAGGGAAATAGTTGGGGAAGACACATAAGCATAATGTAAGATATGTAAATATGGAGGGATTTAATAGAGAAATACTAGTTGATGCCTGTATACAGTTGGAACATTGATGACATATTGGTTGACACAAGTGTGAAAGTTAACATACTCACTATGGATGTCTAAAATAAAATGAGGCGACCAACATTGCATCCATCTCCACATGTATTATTCATGGCTAACAAAACAAGGGTAATGCCTATAGGGATCCTAAAGAATGCCATCATTAGTATAATGGAAGTAAAGTTCCATGGAGATTTTGAGGGTAATACCCCCGATGGAAGAAGATACTTTTTCTAGTGTTACTAGGAAGGCTTTGGTGTTATACGAACAATGCTGACTTACGATTCAAGAAGCAATATGTAAGCTTTGAGAATCAAGACCAGCACATTATCTTCCCAATGGACCCCAAACAAAGTGGAACATATGTAGAGAATGTGGAAGAATATGAAGATTTGGAGCGCATATACAATAAACAAGCCACATGGATGGAAAATTATGAACCGACACCAGAGGGAGAAATAAAGTGGGGTGTGTTGTCCCAAAATTTTTGCATACTAAATTAAAAAAATGAAACTTTCTGTGTCAAAATGTCTCACCACATCATCTTTCCGCATCATTTTGAGATGTTGTTTGTCTGTCGTGGTCTCTATAAGCCATATGTCAAGTTGTCGTAACATTGCGTTGTCACAATTCTGCCTTTACTGTAATCATGCCATGTTTTACACGTTCTTCTGTCTTCGCATAATGCTTTGTAACACTTAATTAGTGATTTTACTTTCATTACTTAAATTTAATTAATTAGAAATATTGAATTAATTCAAGTTATTAATTAGTAATGTTAAATAATTAAATTAATGTCATTAATTTTATTAAATTAAAATTTTAAATAATTAACGTTGTAATTTATTTTATAATAAATTGGCGTTATTAATTTTATTAATTAAATTTTAAATTTAATTATTAAATTAATGATATCAATTTTATAAAAAACGTTAATTAAAAGTTTAACTGACACTTAAACAAATGGAAAAATGGGATTTTACTCTCGCTTCTCCATTTAGATTGTTCGACAATCGGGTAAAAATTAAATTGCTTCCCGTAAAACATATTGTTGAGATATTTGTTCGAGAATTTTGTAGGGTAATTTGCCAAATGTATAATTTGGTATTTGATAAAATGAAACCCGCTTCCCCACTTTTCCCCCTTCTCTCTCTCTCGTTCCCACTTTTAATTTCCACTTCCTGCAAACGAGGGTAATTGTTTTTGGAGGAAATAACTAATTGGTTTCTTCTCTCATTTCTTCTTTCATTTCTCGCTTGTCGAAGAAGCAAGAAAGAGGCAGAAGATTTTCCTTGCATTCATCCAATCAAGTTTCTGTGAATAAGCACTCACTCCTGGGCAACAAATAACGAAGAAGTTTATATCACAGAAGCACATAACAAAGCCAGTGAGGAAGCCTTGGCAAAGCCCATATGAAGTCAACCACCGGTGCCACGTAGGGACCAACCTCATTTGGAAGGCGACCGCCATAGAAAAGGATTGAATAACAACCATGATGATAGTCTTTGTGGAATTTACATTGGTGACAACAAGCCTGGAGGAGATAACACGTTCTCAAAACATTCAACTCCATAGATACATAAAGATGGAGATGATTTTGATTGTCTTATGTGCTTATCACCACCAATAGACGAAATCATAACCATTTGTTTACACGTGTTCTGCAAGAAATGCATTAAGGAAACACGTAAATAGATATAAATAAGAGGGATTTGGAATGAGGCCAAGAATATGTTGAAATCTACATTGAAAGATAAAGAGGTCAAAAAATACAATAAATGCCTAGCGCCAAGAATGTCACACCTGTGCATAGGCCAAAACTAATTTTCATCCAACATGTGGTGTTATGTTGTGGAGCTTGTTTTCATGTGTGGAAGTGTTGAAGACTATACAATAAAAGTATTGTACACTCTCCACAGTTTTCTCGCTGACGTGCTTGATATCTTGGGAAACGTGCTCTTCTCATATGGATGGAATTTTTGACCCATAGGTATATGGGGTGGTTTTTGCCCATGCTTTTGGTACCCACGGTATTGTAAAACTGCTTAAGCAATTGCTTATTGATGTGCTTTTGTGCTTTTGATAGTGTTAGGAAATATAGTGTTAACATGTTATTTACGTGTGAGTAAATAATATTTACATATGTGAAGGCTAACGTATAATTAATATGGTAGTTCAGATAAATTAATATTAGTTTGGTTAGTCATATATTGTTATAAAAATAGATTATAGTTTTGCGAGCACTTATAGGAGATATTCGAGGGAGTGGATTTCCTTATATTTAGCTTACACATGGCTTGTTAACTGTTTGCAAAATACCTGAACGAGATGCAATTTTATCGACTTCTTTAATTTCAGATGTAGTGGATTTAATGGCAAGGAAAGCACACATTTGTTGCATCTATGAGAACGTAAATATCCCTCAACTTTGTGTAGGTTGTGTCGATTGTAGTGTGAATGATAAATATAAATTGATCAATGCACTGAAACATGAACATGGCTTCTCGCATAAAAGATTGGATGAGAAGCTTAAATGTAAGGATAAAGCAGGTGAGCAATGACGCTAGATGCAACTTCATGCTGAAAATATTGCATTGCTCAAATAGTGACTTCGTCTCAATGAGGATCGAGTTTTGAAAGAAAAATCCACGCCCGAGGAGAAAATTAATGAAATACATTCCAGAGAGACCTTATTTGGAGAGGAATGCGGTGGAAAAGATAAAAAAGTTATATTCAGATGTAATTCGTGCCGAAAGCTTAGGGCACACAGCATTACGGCTTGAACTTCTGCAGAATCAAACTCTGGTAATAAGACTTCTTGGCAAAAAAAATCTCTTTACAAAGTACATGATAGAGAGGGAACAAACAAGGGTTTGGTTAATAATCGCTATCTCCAAATTTGTAGTGTTTGCTTTGCCACGAAAAACTAATCCACATTCAGTTTCTATAGAAGAGCTTGGAGCATCATTGGGGTATATGTTGTAGCTTTTAAACCTCGTTGTTTGTTATTTATATGCACAATTGTTTCTTAAGTATGGGTTTCTCGGTTCATGTTCGCAAGTGTGGCAACAAGCTTCCTATTGGAATTCTTGGCTGGCTTCTTGAAGTGCATTCCATAGTAAAGAGCATCCTCTTTTTATTCCACTTGAAATCTCCTCTACTTCCAGTCAAGGAAAAAAGCTCTAGTGATTATGGTTTGGTATCTATGGAGTCACCAGAAAGGACACATTTAAATAGTGTTGGCAGTAACCACTTCAAATATGGCAACAATTCTCTCCAATCAATCGAGACATATACAGACCTGGAAGAATGGATATGTTTCTTAAAGAAAATTCTGACAAGTGTCACTGCATATGTTTTCAATTTGTTTTCTTTGCCTTCACCTAAATGGTTGTCAAATTTTGCAGGCTTTGAAATAATGTTGACCTTTGTTTGTTCAAAAGATGCTCATACTTTGTTCTCATCAAATGAAGCACAAGCACAGGTATAGAAGACAGATGCATTAGCCTTACAAGTTTGTAATAGATCAATCAGTAGCAGATTCCAAAATATCTTCAAACAGTTTAGAGGAGAACAAAAATGCAAAACTTGTAATGCCTAATAACCGAGGAGATTAGAAGCTAAGTGAGACTTATGTGCAAGACTTGGATACATTGCATTTGACGGGATAAGTTCAATGAAGTTGAATCAATCAAAAGAAAGGAGTGACAAATTCACAAAGGAGTAAATCCAAGTTAACAGAAAACCAAACTTGTTAGCTTGAGCACAAACAGTTCAGCATGCACTCAAAGAGCAAACTGCACCACAAAGCCAATTGCACAAAATTCCATTATGGATGAAGGAGCAACAGTTCAAACTTTCACGTAAACCATGGATAGAGAATACTTCACATACCAATCAAGCACAACATAACAAGAAGATTCAATAGCTTTAATTGGATATTACTCGTTAACAAGCCAAGGTGGTGCAACAAAATATGTTAATATGGCAAATCACGAATTCACCAAGGAAAAAAAAAGCTAAGCGAGGAGAAACAAACAATCACGTGTAATGGATGTGGATAAAAGTAGCTGGCCCATGCAATGAAAACTACAAAAGAAGGATTGAAGTTTTGTTTTAGCTACAGACCTGAATGATCTCAGGTGATCACAAATTAAACAAGTTTCTATTGCACGGCCGAAGCAAGTAACCAAGCTACGGACCCAGGTCCTTCATGGAGTGGGAGTTCCTCAAAGTTTCAAAATTCAACATGGTCAATGAGTTCATTTCTCGTACGACTGAGATAGGCGGACTCTTGGCCCAATGGATATGACACTAATCATTGGTATCATGTTGTTGATCTAGGTGTCATATTGGTGTCTAGGAGTATGTCCATGTCACTCCAATGGGGTCCACATGTACCCACTTTATTATTTTAATAAATAATTTTAATTAGGTTGCTTATGTGATAAAATTATGTTATTTTAATAAAGTCACTTTTATTTATTATAATAAAGCTATAAAATTATAATGTGACCTAATTGTGCCCTAAAGTGATGTCATGTAAACCCTAACTACCTTATAACCAACTTTTGGGTTAGATGGTGCAAGGGTTTTCTTAGTTCTGTTAGTTTCACCTTGTAGGTCACAATTCCTTTAACCATGCATGGCACCATCCAATCATACCCTTGCTATGAGGATCCAGCTGTATGCTCTACTTGGTTTGATTATTGATTTCATAAGTACTATGTCCACAAAGGACATATTATATGCTCTATTCTCTATATAGACTTGTTCAAGCATCTTGAGAGGGAGAACATGAATCCATACCTTAGCATGATTGATCTACCTCCCCTATTGTTTTATCACAGTCAACATATACTAAGATCCTTTCAATTTTATGAGCACTACACCTTGTCCTAGCCTTGTCCTCTGATCCACTCTACTAGCACTATTCTTCTTTCTATGTCCTCCACTAAGAAAATTCAATATGTATGTGAGCCAACACAAGCCCACCATATTCTTTGGCTGCCCTATGGATTTCCAACTGTCACACTTCATCCTTTTGTCTATTGTACCTCATCAACTTCTTTATTGTCTCACAGACACCTCATCCCCATACTCCACTCACTCATGCATATACTTCACCTATATAGCTCCATTATGCCAACCCCCTTCTCCTTAACATTCTAGCTTTATTACAAAACCATCCTTCCAATGTTGTCCATACTCCTGATTCATACTTCATTCATGATTTCTTCTTACACCACTCTTCTTCATGCTAGCCTAATAGGTTAGGAGTGGTCAATAATCCCAATATTGTGCTTAGGGGTTTGATTCATCCTCAACATCCATAAAATGCTTAGTCTGACTTGCTATGAGGTGACTAGACCTCTAAACTCTGCCATATCCTTGTATTTGTTCTTGATTCCTTCAAACTAGCTTCATTGCCTAGTAGCCTTCCCTATATGCAAATGCCAGTGAATCCCAAATATTTTTGAAACAACCTCTCCTTTATATGACCACTTCTAAGACCCTTTATGGAGTCCTTGCTCATGTGTGAAGATCAACTATTGGTCCTTTGTATGGATATGGACTTTTCTAGCTGTCTTAGGGGCAATTTAGGTCTAATTAGGTCTCTTCCAAGCCTACAAGTATGACGATGAGGTTCCTATGTCTAATCTCACCCAAAGAATGATTGAAACACCTTCTTAATATCTCCAACATGCTCCATGATGAAAATTAGAGCTTGATTCACTCAATCACTCATGCATGCATCTCTTTTTCCCTAATATGTGCACTATAACAGTCTAATTTGAGAAACATCTAATAAATTCCTCACATGTGTGAGTTGGAAATTTATATTTGGTGTATTTCTAGCTTCCCTCCAGATAGAGAGTCTCCTAAATTTTTATCAAATTTTGATGGCTAGAAATTTAGATATTTCTTACCCTAGATAGGGTCCGAGAGGCAAGATTGTAGTCTACAGGTAACTATAATTGAATTCAAGGGTTATAAAAGTTTGATGATATTCCATGGACTTCTTCCCACCTTTTTCACTCTTCACAGATCCTTGAAACTTCTCATAATCCTGTTTCCTATATACATGCTCTTGGCCTGAACATGGTTTGTGCTAAATACATGGAGGAAATATGTAAAAACTTACAAAATACAATGTGGATTTAATCCAAAAACCTTCAATACCGGTACATTATAATTTATTAGACCTATTACATCTTCCCACACGGGGATTATTCATATTGAGATCAAAATCCTATTTTGGAACTTCAAACCACACTCTAGCTTAAGTAAACACCCCAACAACTCTAAATCTTTCTTATCTGACTTGGTTCCACATAAAGACAAGATCTCCAAGTCATATTTACATACTTTGGCCTTCTCATGCAAAAATAGGCCTTATTTTAGTATATACAAGCTACTTACTCAACTTTGAAATTTTGAAATACATGTTTTGGAGGAAAATGATAACATATGCCCTAAACAACCTAGAATTCATCCAAGAACATGACAACCTATATGACCAACTACTGATGCACTTGCATCATTAGAAAAGGAAGTTAGAGCTCATTTGCAAAGGTTCTTAGAGGTTGGATGAACTTTGTGTCCTATGGTCTTAAGGTAGGGAAGTTAATAAAACTTTGTGTTTAGATACTTTCCATGGATATTGATCATTGTGAAGACTTTACGAAAGAGTTGACAAGAAGGAAACTTTGTGTTCCTTTCCAAGAAGAAATACAAGGATGTTTATAGAACTTTGTGTCTTGAGATTCTTGTTGGTTATGTTTGTTCTTATGTCAAATGTAATCTTTCATTTCTTCCCTTTCATGCAAAGTACTAACATTGAGTCTCTTTACTTTTATGGTGTACTTTCTAGCATGTAGGAATGAGATTTGTGTTTGCTTATTCTTGGATGCTCCCTCTTTCCATTATTTTCCAATATTGCCCACTCTCTTCTATTCATCTCTCACTTTCCTTTATTTCTCCTTTTGGGTGCTTTCTGGGTTAAAAGTATCCAAAACCCCACAAATCCATCATATGAGGGAGACACCCTATCAAATACGTAAGTTAGATCACCCTATTGATAGGTGATCTCTCCAATGTTGCAAGTTTTATGTTGGATAATGCGGGTGAAGCCATAAGGAGACCAAATAAACCAAAGCGACATAAAATCTTTCCAACAATTTTTGGCGACTCCACTGGGGATCAAAGAATCAAAATATTGAAATCAAAGTGTCTGCCATTCAATCTCCACATTGAAGCTAGTGAATAGTGTTCAAAATTGAATATGTCATAGCCCGTCAAAGGGCTCCTGACCCGTGAGGAAAGTGCAAAAAGAAATTTGCCCATAGAAAAAAAGCAAAATCTGAAAATTATTTGATAGAAAGGAAGTTTAACATTTTATTTTAAATGTTAAAGGAAGGGCAACTTTTTAAAATCTTTTTCAGTCGACTCAATATTGAACTTTGAGATCATTAAAAATCTCAAAGTAGATCATTCCAGTTCGCAATAATAATTTTTATCATTGATAGGGTGGTACTTGTGAGCGGTGTTGCCGTGCATTGACAGTGAAATGGACGATATTGGGAAATGGGCATTGGAAACATCACATACAGGCAGGGGTTAAAATTGATGCTCACATATGCCTTTCACACATTTTTCGGGTGACGGTAATGTTTTAATATTGCCCTTCAAAAAATACAAAACAATGTTATTTATACCAATTATTCTATGTATATTTAATTATTTAAAAATATATGTATACATATCTATATAATTTACATATAAATGTATATAAAATAGGACGGTCAAATTTTAAATATGCAAGTTACATGTGATGGTTATTACAAATATTTGCAAGTATTTTACGGCTAAAATCACAAAAAACTTCTAAACGGCCATCAAATTTAACCCCTGCATATAGGCCTAGAATTTCAAATTATTTGTGCCTGTCAAATCAAAATTTGCTGACGGCTTAGCTCTTTCAGGTGGCTGTAAATTCCAGTAATGTTTATAGATATATCTACAATTTATTCATATATATATAAATAGTTATTATGTTTTTATATAAACCACCTAAAAAAACTTACGGTTTTTAAAATTTGCAGCCTGTCGTGGTATACGGTTTTAAAAACAATTCACCTGTTATATACGGTTAAAATCACAAAAAAATGGCCTACAACTTGTCAATTTCCAGGCTTGATTCACATATTATTTAACTCTTTACCGAAGTAGGGTCGCAGACTGCAGTCTTTTGTGTCCTTTGTACCAATTGTCTATTTACTTTTCTCGAATATTTAGCTTGCAATTTTTATGAATATTAATTCCTCCACCTCCCAAATCTTGATCCTTGAGCCAATGTGACTACACATGTTCATGATTGGAGGCCTTCGGAGACACATGGAGTCGGTTTTTGTTGGAAAATTGGAAGGGTGAAACATTCCTTATTAATTATCACATTCCTAACATGTGGCTACACATACAAGTTTAGAGCAGCAATGCATAGAATTTATGAGCAGAGCAGAGCTAAAATAAGAACTAGAGAAGGTATGTCTGAATGTTTTGGTAGTGACATTGGGGTCAAACAAGGCTGCCCTCTTTCTCCCACTTTCTTTGGTTTATACATTGACAAGCTTGAAGAATGGTTACTTAAAAGCGAAGGAGGGGGTGTACAGTTGGCTGAGTATGTGGCAAAGTTTCTCTTATATGATGACGATCTTATGCTAATTTCAACAACAACTCAAGGTTTGAGGGAGCATCTAAAAGCTTTAGAATTCTTTTGCTAGGAAGTCGAGATGCAAATGAACATTAGCAAAACAAAAATCATGATTTTCTCCCTAAAAAGGAAAGATAAGAAAATTAAGTTTCTTTTTTAGGGGAGTCCTTTGGAAATTGTTACAGAATATAAATATCTTGGGATTGATTTCCACAACAAGATGAGTTGGGAAAAAAGTAGAGAAAAAGGGATACAGGGAGGTTGGAAGGAATCTTACCTACTTCAAAATAGGTATAGGAAAGTTGAGCTTTGGGATTGGAAAACTAAGAAAACCCTCTTTGGATTGTTGGTTACTCCGATTGCACTTTATGGTTGTGAGATTTGGGGAAGTAACATGTCAAAGCATGGATGGAGACAATTAGAAAGAATCCAGAAGCATCTAATCACAAACACTCTTAAAGTTAAATCAACAATCCCTTATGAGATCTTGTTGGCTGAAGTGGGTGTCTTCCCAATGGAAGCATCGGCAATAACTCGGTTGATAAGCTATTTGAAAAAAGTTGAAAGCATGGACAATCATTGCTAGCCCAAAATGGTTATAGAGGATAATCTAGAGTGCAAAAAGAAAACTTGGATGAAACAAAACATCAAATGGATGAACAAATGGGGCATCAATTTTCAGGAGTGCCCTTACAACAACATGGAAATAAAAAAATATGTGATGGAGAAGTTTAGGAGTGCCATGTGCAAAAAGTAGATTGGTTGTAAGAAAACACGTTATATCAAAGATTTTAATCCCACTTGGGAGCATGATGAAAAAGCTTATCTAGGGGAAGTTATCAAAGGTAAGGCAAGGATTCTAGTGGATCAGTTGAGGACTGGATCACATCATCTTCATTGTGAAACCGATAGATGGACTATTCCAAAAGAGGATTGGGAAAGGAGAACTTGTATTGCTGCAGCAAAGAGGTTGTTAAAACATAATGACATTTCATTATGGAGTGTTTAGCATATGATGATATTCATATCCAGTATGAAAATGATTTAAAAGTGGACAACCTAAATGAGTTATTTGAAGAAAAAAAACTTCAAAGGATCGTTGGTTTTGTGCTCAAGATTCATAGCAGGGGAGTTGATATTGCAAAGAGTCTAAATTCAGCTTAATGTCTCAGTTTATTTTGGTCCCTTAGACTCTTCAATCTCGTGGACGTCATTAAAATATTTCATTCATTCATTCATACCAAATCTGCCTCGTTTGAAATAGAGATCCTCAGTGATGTTAGTAGATGAAATTGAAATTACATAGCTGTGTATTTACTGTGATCTACGACAGTAAAATAATGAAATTTGAAAGCATCCAAATTTAAGTCTCTAACTCCGAGTCCCATGGCCAATCTTGTCAACCAATTTTTAAAGTTATCTTAATCACCATCTCATTCAGTATTCCACCTTGCATTTGGGCTTATTAGATTAAACAACAGGCTGCAGCGCACCTATATCACCATATGGATATTGAAAAATATTATTTTCATTTGGAGGTACAAATATTGAAAAGTATTATTTGCATTTGGAGATCCAATGTTCCACTAGCCTACCAGGTACACCACAATCTCTCTTTATTATGATTTCATGTTATATCCAAGATTCAAAATAGGATTTCCAAGTTTTACATTCATTTGTCTTATGTTTATCCCTTATAAGTTAATAACCTTTGGTAGATGTGTTGTATGGAAAATAAATCGATCTATTGCTCCATTTAAGGCTTCATTGTTTATATAAATTTATGCTTGGTCAGTTGTAATATTTCTAATATATTCTAATAAGTTAAAACCATTGTTTATATAAATTTATGCTTGGTAAGTTGTAATATTTATAATACATTCTAATAAGCTAAAAACCTCTAGTCCTAGTTTTAATAATAACCATCGTTTACAATTTTTTTAGATTTTGGTCGATAAATACTATACAATATATATGGTATATAAACCTGCACACAAGGAAAAAATACTGTGCAATTTTCTTTTAAAATAAGAAATTATGTAAACTTGTTTTATTTGAAAAATTGGGAATTTGGGAGGTGTCAAGTGGAGAAAATTTGAATTTACTAATTTCCTCAAAAGATAGAGTGAGAAGTAAAATTATTTCCATATAACAATTTCTTTTACTTTCTAGATCGATGTAGGACCCTTCTTATAACTTCATCCCTTCAAGTACATATTACATTTCAATGTCACTACCGTGAAATATATTTCATACATAATAATATTCATAAATAGTAAACACTAAAGGATTTTAACAATGTCCCCAAATTCAATTTTACTACACCAAAATTCGATGGTACTTATTCTACATAGAAACGACTGCATAAGACAAAGGATATTGTCTTTACATAACGAAATGGAATTTTAAGGATTAGCTTAATATAATGCATATATAAATTCTAATGGATGGTGTACAAGTGTTTATGGCCTTCACAATACTTCTATTTGTATAGATATCACTTGTCAAACCCATTGGTTTAACCCTTATTTTCTTTGAGAACATGCCAATTGTACAAGTATGTCATTAGTGTGGAGTGTATTTTAGAGTCTTATGTATTAGTGTTCTTTTTGAGTTTATGCTAGACCAAAATTATTGGCCTAAAAAGAAGAGATTTAAAGCTTTTTATATCGTCATGTTTTGAATAATACCTACTTTATACACCCGAAAGAATCCCATATTAAAAATCAATTGATACTTTACTAGTTACAACTAAGAGGCACAAACATTTGCCTTGGAGTGAATAGAGGTCCAAATGTTTAATATATTTTCTTGTAATTATGACTTGGATCCTTTTCATGTTTGAGATATTTTCTTTTTTGAGGGGAGCCTAAAAAATGTTTTGGTGATATATTTTCTCACATTTGAGGTGAGTTCAAGAAATATTTATATTTTATATCACGTTAAGGCCTTGATACTTTGATATTATGCTTAATACAATTTATTTGATTAAACGTGACAACTTGACATACAATTAGGTAGCTTTGTTCATATGATTGGGAAAATAAATTTGAGTTGGAGAAGCTTGTTGTATTTTCATGTTTTTGGGCACATTTTGAGTGTTAAATTTGTATTTTGTCACTTTCTAACCAAATATATTGTCTATGCAAATGGTTATGATTACTTTTTAAGTTGATAAAGGGATACAATTTCAAACTTTTTATTGGAGCTCCACTTGAAAGTGAATGTGCATATGCGTATATCTTGTTCATTACATAATTATATAAAATATAATTTGTTATATTTCAAGTGGTGATATTGTTCTTAGACGTGATTGATATAATTTAGTATATTGATATAATTTTGTTCACATGATATTTAATATATGTGTTGCGCTGGGGGCGCATACATTCTGGGTAGAAATAGGGATAATAGGAAGAATGGGGGGAGGCATACGTAATGAGTAGGGCATGTATGTGTCGAAGCAGAGGTGTATGCGTGTTGGGTGCATATACGCCAAGACAGGCGTGCAGGCATCGAAGTGGAGGCATACACGCCAAGGAAAGGATGGAATTTATCCCTACAACCAAAATAGCTTAGTATAGAAGAAAATAAACTAGATGGTTTGTAGAAGAAGGTGAAAATTAGTACGGTAGATGAATGAAAGAAGAATTTTTCTAGAAAATTAGCTAGGAATAGATAGAAAGTTAGATATAAGTGGATGTTGAGTTGTGGAGCTCAATTACTTCATTTTAGCCTGTAATTGGAACTTGCTGGAAAGCACAGTAACCGGCATCGATTAAGGGAAGACTAGAATCGGTTAGGGAAGACCGGCATCAGTCAAGGGCAAGTAGGAACCGGCGATGGTTACGTAGAACTGGCGTCGGTTACCTGTGCGATGAAGTTTTAATTAACTCTCGGGAATTATATCTATTTTTAGCATTAAAATAGATTTATTAATTGTAATTACATGGCTAAGTTCCCTAAGGCTAAAAATGACTATATGAATTTAAAATTAGGGTTTAGAAGTAAGTGCGTGGATCATAATTACAAGATAATTATATGAGAGAGATTTCTTGGTGAAGAGGAAGAAAAGATTGAGGGAAAGAAAGTACTGAACATCTGAGAGGTGTGGAAGATTTTAAATCTTCATTATATATCTTGTCAAAGCTTTGTATAATAGATTGGCTTGTTTCTTGGTGGACGTAGCCCACATTGGGTGAACCACGTTAAATCTGGTGTTGATTTATGTCTCTTGTTTTGTATATTTCTTCTGGTAGAATATCCGCTTTTATTTGCATGTATGCTTAAATATGATATATTGTCTATACAACCGGTGTGCTAACCCCAACAATGGATATAAAATTAAATAGAATTGGATAGAAAATTAGATCCTAACATGTTCCCTTTTGTTTTACAGAGGATACTACCTGTTTTGCATACCCGTGAGAGGTATGGCCGGCTGGCAGTGATAGAGGCGTAGTTTGATGAGGATGATATGATGATATTGGATATCCTTCTATACTTGACAGGATTGGCTTACATGGTTGATATGCCATAGATTACCTTAGAGCACAGCCTGCTGATAGTTGTGGTCGAGAGGTGGCATAGCAAGATTCAGTTCTTTCGGCTCCCGACTGGTGAGATCACGATTACACTGGAGGACGTATGGTGTATCATGCGGGTCCCCATCTAGGGTCATCTCATTCAGTATACCTGTCACTAGCCCGACATTGATCAGTGTATTCTTGAGCTATTTGGTGTCCCGACTATACCGCATCATGAGATGACTATTAGATTTTCACGCTGCATCGAGGACCTAGAGCTTGATCGTGTGGTAGTATACATGATGGCCTTTGTCAGTGGAGTTTTAATCCCTGACAAGACCGGTGCTTCCTTTCCACTTGGTCTCCTTGGAATGATATGAGGATTGATTGACGGGGAGACATATTGTTGGGGTTAGTGCATATTAGCACACTTATATTGGGACCTCCATTTGATCACATACTACCGGCCAGATTATTACAGATTTGGGCGTGGGACCACATTGCTATTAGTCACCTCGTAGGTGCATTGAGAGCTCCAGCTCTAGAGGAGCCTTCTACTATGGGTTGGGTTCTGATTGGAGATAATGTGTGGCCACATATAGGAGATGCCTACCATTAGTTCTGCGAGTTGGATGAGTTACAACAGGTTGCCATGGTATGGAGGCCTTACAGACTCTTTCAGTGGCCAGAGGATGGCCTAGAGCTTAACACTGCAACTGTTAAGCACTTCATGATGGGAAGCCACATCTATGTGCGGGAGATTTTCAAAGTGGACAAGTGTCAGTGATAACTTGGTATTACCTAGGATGTATTTGGGCCAGATATGTGGTATGCTCGTAGGGCCACAGAGTATTTTGATATGGGTCCACAGATTTCTAGGGGCAGGGCCTTGACTAGCTTTTTACATGTGTTACTAGCTATATGGGTACCCTTGAGACATATCAGAGATCTTGGTTGTACGTCAGAGTATGCCCCCTGGTACCATGGAGTGATTCTGCGACTCTTGACCATTCACAGAGTGGCCTATAATGTAGGAGTGAGGGCACCTCTGGTGGGGCCTCCTAACACTGATGAGGGTGAAGTTGGTGGTGGTAGTGATGATGATGATGATGACCCATTTGATGGTCAACATCATGTTAGGGGAGGGGCACATGGTCCTCCATTATAGGAGCCTCACAGATAGGGACCCTGACTTTGGCAGAGACAAACACCTAGGGCACTAGATATAGAGTTGCCTCTAGTAGGCATTCCAGCGGGGATATATTCCCCTTTATAGTAGGTATTTCCAGAGCAGGGTCCACCTCCTCACACTTCAAGGGGTGGTAGTGATGATGGAAAGTTGGTTGCACTACAGCAGTAGTTATAGGCGATGATAGTCGTACAGTAACAGGTGGCCGGTGAGAGAGATGAGGCCAAGGCACAGGTACATGCCCTTACAGTAGAGTGGGATCAGGCTAGCACCCAAGTACATGTTTTGACAGCTTATAGAGATCAGGCCAGAGCACAAGCCACTCAAGGTGGGGATGGTGCAAGCTTCCAGTACTAGATTAGTCAGTTGGTAGGGCAGGGGGCTCAAATACTAAGACTTTTACATCAGTCACAGACTCAGGTGTAGATGGTTTTTACATAGAGGGACCACGCCCAGGCATAGGCACATGGCTTTATTATTTAGAGAGATCAAGCCCAAACCTAGGTATAGACTATTACTGTGGATAGGAATTGAGAGGCCACTGCCACGCAATAGGCACATACTGATAGAGGCCGAATGGTAAGAGAGCGAGATGTTTCTGTTCAAGTAGCTGCTACTTTTGGTGATTCCTATATGATTCAGGATATTATGAGGGCTAACGATGAGGCCTTGTATTATAGGACCACCTATTTCAGAGCGGTCCTACCAGAGTAACAAGTGGCACCTTTTAAGCACCTAGGTGTGAGTACGACAGGTTCCAAATCATGGTGGTCAGGTCACTTAGTTAGATCAATCCGATAGCCAGTCACACAACATCCAGCTAGACAATAGCCATTCAGACAACATGGTGGTACTCCTGGCACAGGCCCATCACAACCACCACTTTTCCATCCCCCAGGACATGGACCCGGGAGCCCCGAAGAGGGCGCAAGATGTGGTTGACTTCTCCATTTTACTTTTGTACAGATGTACTGTATGTGTACATGCCTCTTATGAAGGCTGATTTTGATCGGTGTATAGATTGATGTACCATTATTTTGATGCCTTTTGATGAAGGTTGAGTTTGATGCATGCCATTTTTAGATGGCATATTATATTGATGATGTATACCTGATTTTGAGCCAGACATTTATACATGTATTATATGGACATTCGTTGATTTTTTCTTATGTCATGCTTTGATTATGCTCTTATGATGATGGTTTATGTTTTGCAAATGATTGTATCATGATGTATGTTCTCTCTTTATTTATGTATATGCCATATTTTAGTCTTAGAGATACTTATGTTTCATGTTTTTGCATTGATGATATATTCGCAGATAGTATCATATGTTTTGAATTTTATGGGATGTTTTTGATTTCTATTCTAGCACGTGGGATGATATTAGATGATATTGGTAGGGGGGATAGATTTGTGATTATGCGCAACCCCTCTTGCCCCCACATGATGTAAAATTTATCATTTTTTTGTATATATGATGTATCAGATGATGTTTATATGTGATGAAATGATAGATGATAGATGTGATAACACATGGATGTGCAAAAAACACAAAGAAAGTTAACAAGACTAAACAAATATACCTAAAACAACACAACCAAAATAATATGCAACTAGAAATGAACCAAAGCAAAATTTAATAACACACTAAATTGACATTCAATCTAAGTAAAATGAATCCTAAAAGGAACACACAACAGATGATGGAAAAGACAATAAATTTTTACAAGTGAACATAAGCTACGAATGAACCTAATGCCACACACGATTAAGCCAAACAAGATTCAATCTATGATAAGCAAATGAACCACTACACACAAAAAAACACTCTCAATCAAAACTATACAAACCAACAACTGAAAGTAATTCAAATATTGCCTTGTTTTTGTGGGATAACATTGATATATTTTCTAATGTTTTTCGATTATCTAGAAAGATAAATTTTTAAGGCTACCATGCACATTTTTTTAGAGGTTTTCTCTGAGACAATGTTGTAACATTGGTATAGTCTTGTCCCTAGAAGGGATATTTTCCCAATGTTTAGGTCTTTGGTGTACCTTTTTCTAAATGTTGTTGTATTTTCTAAGGTCATGTTCAGAAATCAATGTACAAGGAAAAAGAAGCGTGGATCCCCCAACGTGATGTGGGAATATACAAAAGGCAAAATGCCACGTGTACATGTAAGATAAAGTGGATGTGAAGGTGCCTACAACGTTAGATGGGAATATACAAAGTTACATCCTTCATGTAGATAGAAGAGTAAATAAGCCAGATCACGGCTCGATGAAGATGGATTTGGTAGGGTTCCTAGACCTAGCAAAGGAAGTTATACCTAGAAAGTGATGAGGGTTACCCACCCTAATGCAAGAGTAACTTGTGACCGGTGAATCCTTCTTGAGCACCGGAAACTGGTTTTCAGCTAAGGATCTGTCCACTGCACCACAATTGTGTGGTTTTCACATGTGGATGACCTTTTTTTTTTACTATTTTCTCAAATTTCTCATTTTTTTCTTTGTTTTTTCATTTTTAGGTCTTATTTGATATTCTTGTCATGCTTAAGCATAGAACTGCTCGAGATGCATGGCGTTCATTGGTTTCAGAAGATCTTCGCCATCTGGATATGCCAGTTTATAAGCTCCTAAACCATACTTGGTAACCACCACATAAGGACCTAGCCAGTTGGCCTCAAACTTACCTTTATTTTTTGTCTTTGATGATATTCTTATGATTTTCTTTTAGCACTAGATCACCTACATAAAACTCACGATGAATGATCCTTTTGTTATACCCTCTTGACACCCTGTTATGGTAGACCTTGAGGTGATTAAGCGCTCTTATCTGCTTCTCATCCAACAGCTCTAGCTCTACTAGCCGAGGTACTCCATAATCTTCATCTTTATCCAAGCAATCCCAAAGAGATATTCTTAGGAAGGGAAACTCCACTTCCAAGGGTATGATGGCTTCAGTGCCATAAACTAGGGAATATAGAGTTGCACCAGTAGGAGTGTGGATGGAAGTTTGATAGGCCCAGAGTGTGGGATGTATCTGTAAGTGCCAATTACGACCAGTCTTACTTACCATTTTCTCCATGATTCGTACAAGGGTTTTATTGGTAGCTTCGGCTTGTCCATTACCTTGGGGGTAATAGGGGGTAGACCATTTGAGTTGAATATGGAAACATTGACACAATGTCTTAACCATTTTTTGAGGGATTTTCCATTATTAGTGATAATGATGGAAGGGATACCATAACGAGAGATGAGATGGTTCATGATGAATTTAGAAATTTGTGCACCGTTGACGTAAGTAAGAGGCAAAACCTCTACCCATTTGGTATAATACTTGGTGGCAGTGATAATGTGGGTGTGGCCATGTGAAGAAGAAGAATGGAGCTTCCCTATGAGATCCAGGCCCCATTTAGAAAATGGCCAAGGTGTTGTGATAGGCTGTAAAGCTCTATGTTGGCGCATGTATCAAGTTCCTATAATTTTGGCATAGCTCACATTTCTTGACGAAATTACAATAATCTGCTTCCATGGTAGGCCAATAATAAGCTACCCTTAAGAGCTTCTTAGCCAAGACCATACACTAGTGTGCGCTCCACAAATACCATTGTTTACTTCCTTAATAGTGAGGATTGAATCAATAACATCCAAACAGGGAAGTAGATTCCCATCGTAGCCACGACGATAGAGGGTGCCTATTAGGAGGGTATAATGGGCTATACGGTGGATAAGGGATTTCTTCTCAGAATGGGTAATGTCTGGGGGAAATGTGTCATCTTGTAGGTATCAAAAGATATGTTCATACCAAGGGGAGAAGGGACCAAAAATTTCACATGTCAAACAAGATTCTGACATGTCGTATCCGCGTATTTGTAAATTCTCTACAAAGAAAGAAATGTTTCTCTCCTAAGGTGGAATGCGTAAGAGAGATCTAATCGTAGCCTTAACATTTGTTAATCTATTATGTGACCTTAGTTTCTTTCTCAAAGACAATCTGTGTAAAATATTATTTCAAGGTCTCAACCAACTTCTTGTATGGAATAAGTTTCTCATCCTTAACCTTATACTCATCAGTAACCTTTTTAATGATAAGTTAGGAGTTTCCAATGACCTGTAGATGTCAGATATTCTAAGTAATAGCTAGCTTGAGGCCAGTAATGAGTGCCTCATACTCTGCAATGTTATTAGTGTAGGGGAATCCCAAATGGAATGCTCTTGGAGATAACCTCACCTATGGGAGTGATGAGCACTACTCCTTCCCCTGATCCGTGGAAGGTGAATGATCCATCAAAATGGAATTGCCACTCTACAGATTCTTCAACATACATCATGGATGCATCTGGAAGGTCCATACACAAAGGTTCCATTCCTGGTAGAGGAGCTTCTACCAACTGATCGGCCAATACCTATGTCCCTTCAAGGATTTTTTATTCACAAACTCAATATCAAATTCACTCAGGAGAATGATCCAATTATCCATTCATCCTATAAGGGAGGGTTTGGATAAAAGGTACTTGAGAGGGTCAACTTTGGATATTAGTTTGGTTTTATTATTAAGGAGATAATGGTGAAGTTTTTGAAAGGAAAAGGAAATGCCAGGCAGGCTTTCTCAATTTGCATGGGTAATTTAGTTCGTAGGCAATCAAGGTGTGACTAGATAGTAAACCACCCTTTCTCTATGGTCTAGATCATATTGGGAAAGTAATGCACCAATAGAAAACTGGGTAGGAGAGATGTATAAGAGGAGAGGTTTTCCTGGGGTAGGAAGACATGAGTACAGGTGGGTTAATAAGGTATTGTTTTAGTAATGCAAATGCCTTTTGACAATCTGATCCCTAGTTGAATGCAACATCCTTCTTTAGTAGATGTGTAAATGGGTGGAACTTATCCAAGTTGTGAAATAAAGCGACGGATTTCCTGAATTTTCCCTTGTAGACTCCTCATTTGTTTGAGAGTGGTAGGTGGTGGCATTTCTGTGATAGTCATAACCTTTGCAGGGTCCACTTCTATCCCTCTTTGTGAAATAATGAAACCTAGGATTTTTCCTAATAAGATGCCAAAGACACACTTCTTAGGGTTTAAGCAAACCTTATAATCTCAGAGACACTGAAAAATATGTCTCAGCACTTCAGGGTGCTCTCCTCTGCTTTTGGATTTGGCTAGGATGTCATCAACATAATCTTCCATGATGTCATTCATCATGTCATGGAAGATAACAGTCATTACACGTTGATAGGTAGCCCCAAATTCTTGAGTCTAAAAGGCATGACCTTGTAATGGAATGTTCCCCAAGGAGTGATGAAGGTTGTCTTATGTTGGTCCTCTTATGCAATCCAAATCTGGTTATAACCTGAAAATCTATCCATTAAGGACAACATTTCATAACCAGCTGTGGAATCCATAATCATATCAATGTTAGGAAAGGGTAAATCATCCTTAGGACATGCTTTATTGATATCATGGAAATCGAGTGTAGATTCTTATGCCAACAGGTTTCTTCTTAATAGGGACTATATTAGATATCCACTTTGAGTAGTCAATGGGCTTAATGAAATCAACAACTAATAACTTCTCCAGTTCTTCTTTGACAAGGAGTGCAATTGTAGGGTGCATCTTTCTCAACTTCTGTTTGATGGGTTTAGTGTCTGGGTGCACAATGAGGTTGTGCATGACTAATTCTGGATCTAACCCAGGCATATCTATGTATGACCATGCAAATATATCTCCATATTCTCTTAACAACTCTACAAAAACCTTCTGTTCTTGAGCTGAGAGTGAAGCTCCCAAATTTATTATTCTTGGTTCTTCTTCCGAGCCAATGTTGACATTGATGATTTCCTTCCACAAGCATCTTAGAAGTGTCCTCCATCCAGGTAGGATCAGGGGAAGAGTAAGGTCAACCTCCTTAGGTATCTCATCATCATCTTTGAATGGATAGCTCATTTTATCCATAGGTTCTTCATTCTTTTTGTTCTACAAGTGCTTCAAAGAGTTTTTCGATATGAGACTGGTGTTTATTCCTTGCACAAGGTTTCTTTGAAGTATTTTTACTCTTGTTTGTGACCTTCTTATTCAAGCATCCACACATATCTGCTTCTTCTCCAAAGTATGCACAGGTGTCTAGCTGAATTGCAAAGCCTTTCTTATGATCTCTTGCTAGAATAGAGTCCCTGAGTCCCATGAATTCTACTAATGCCTCATCATTCTTGAAGAAGGTCGATTGGCACGTGAAATTTTTGATCCCAATCTATAAGTTTGGGATATACAAGGGCTACTTGGCAATTGGTTTGAGGCTTGGATTTAGATAAGGTAAGGACAACCGAATCAGGGAATAGGTTAGTTGAGGTGAGATCCTCATAGAGGCTACATTGGGAATCCACATCGCTATCAAAATGAGATGAATCACTCTCACGTTTAGAAGAGGTGGCATTAATTTCAAAGGGTGGATTGTTGCGAGGTCATATTCCAAGAACCATGTTTATTTGATTTGAAGCAAGGGATAGGAATGGGTTCTAATCACCCTTGCGCATTGATTCCACATCCCAACCCTTTGTAACCCATGAAAAACATCATGCAGTGGCCTTTGACATATTGGGGTGCCTGATGGCATGAAGCCATGGTTCCTTCTGGCAACTCTGTTAGTAGGATCCCCTAACATATTTTCCTTGGACAAGAAACCACTTAGGAATGAATTTCTCCAATGGTTTAGGGCATTGTTCCCAAGTGCTTTTGAAATGAAAATAGGGCTTTCCTTCGTGTCCTAGGTGACACTGATAAATCTGATATTAATAAATCTTGTTCAAGGGTGAACGGCTTGCCTGGGCCATATTTTTCCACATGTTCCTCCCATGATGTGAAAGGGTTTACCAAGGATGGAAAGTCTTGATTGTAAGGAGTGAGTGAATCTAGATCCACACGTTCCTTGATAGCCTCTATTTGTAAAGGAACAATAATGTCTGTAGAAGGGAATTCATAAGTTGCACAAGAAAAACTATGCAAGGCTCTACAATGTGTAAATGGTTTTGGATCACCTTGAATGGTGATTATCTATTCCTTTGTGGCACATTTTGATACATTGATGGAAATTGAAGGAATGGCCTGCATGGCATGGATCCATGGGCGTCCTAAGAGTATATTGTATGGTAGATCCAGGTCAAGGACATGGAACGTTGTATCATGACAAGTCGGCCCTACTTCCATTGGAATCACTATAGTGCCTGCTGATTCTCGCTCCTCATTATCATAGGTCATGATCGTGATAGTTTTGGCACCTAGATCCGTTTCTGAATGGCCTAGCTACTTAACCAACTTCAAAGTACAAATGTTTAGATCGGATCCACCATCCATAAGTACTCTCTTAATTTTGTGATGGGTAACAACCACTTCTAGGTATAAGGGTAAGTTATGCTCTGGGTCGTTACGTGGGATTTGTAGCATGATCAAAAGTGATGTGATCATTAGCATCAAGGTGCATAATCATGGCTTGGAGGTGCGTGGGATCTACATCGGTTGAGACTCCTGAACTCTGCAGTGTCTTATACAATATGTTCTTATGGGCAGTAGAGATTTTAAGGAGATCTAAAATGGATATCCTAGTAGGTGTTTTCTCCAACTGGTCTATCAAATTTTACTGACCTTCCTGAGGGATAGGCAGGGGATCTGGTATGATTAAATGAGTGTGTCTCATCCCTACTGTGTAACTCTTTTCTAAGATCCAAATAGTATTGACCTGTTCATCAGATGAACGAATACATCCTATGAGAGAATCGAAGGGACTGTCATTAGTGGGATAAATATAAGTGGAAATCCTATAATCATTGGAGGTTTGTCCAGTGATTTGGCTTCCTTTTCTTCTTATCCGCATGGTTAGGAAAAGGATCTTTAAAGATACCCATTTTCTCATTTGGACCTTGGCCTGAGTCGGGGGGAGAATCTACAACGATCTTTCCCTCTTCAATGAGGTCTTGTATGTAATGACACAGTCTTAGACACCTATCTGTCTTGTGCCCTTTAACACGGTGGAAGTCACAGTACTCATGTTCCTTGAACCAAATAGGTTTTGGAGCATTTTCTAGGTATGGTATCATCACGGTTGGGTACTCCACCATGTTTGCATTTATCTAACTATTTCAGTATGGAAGATAGGGATTCTGTTAATGGTGTGAACTCACATTTGGTAGGTGCCTTGGGATGAGGTCCTTGTGAAAGCTTTAAAAGTGGACCAGTCTACATGGCTTGGACTCTTTTGGAGTCCATAATGCCATCCCCAATGACATGTTTGTTTTTATTGAAAAAATTTGGTTTATCTAAGGATTTTTCTTCATGTTTGTCTTTGACAACCAATTTAAGTGTTCCCTTCACGATGAGGGCCTTCTCGATTTGACTTCCCTTCTCTATAACTTCTTCAAAGTTAGAGCCACAGTGCATTTGTAAATGGAAGGCTATCTCTGGGTTCAAGTTAGGAACAAATATGCTTACTAACTATTTTTATGGCAAGGCACAAGGGAAATGACTTTCCAACCCTCGCCATCATTGTAGAAATCTCACAAATGTCTCGTTAGGATTTTTTTTGTATTGCAGAGATCGTTCATTGTGATATCATTTTCCATGTTATAGGAATAATGTCGTACAATATTTTTCTGCTAACATGGGCCATGTTGTAATGGAACCCTTGGGTATGCTATAGAACCATTCCAATCCTAGTGCTCCTAGGCTATGAGGGAAGAGTCATATTAAGAAGTTATCGTTGTATGCAACCTCTTGGAAAGCCATATAAAAGTATTTTATGTGATCACGAGGATCACTCTTGCATTTATACTTATCGAATTTAGGAATAGTAAAATGTTTTGGGAAGGGTTTCCATAACATGTCCTTATCAAAGGGGTAAGGGCATAGTTCTTCATACAAATATTTCCTATTATGTCCTACATTTCCCTCATATAGCGTAGTAAGTGTATCTTTCATCGATTGTAATTCTTGTTCAATGATTTGTTCTTTGGTGGGTGACATTGGTCTTTACACCTTAGCCACTTTAAAGGTCACATCACTATATGGATCAAAGTGGAATTCATTAGGTTTCATCTTGATTTTGTCTTTGTATACATTCCTACTTGAAGAGCCTAAGTTCACTAATTTTTGGCTCAGTTTCAGGATCTGTTTCTGAAGGATCTCTTCTTCAATTAAAGGATCCTCTTCCTCATCAAACTTGGGAGGTGGTGAGGCTTTGCACTCAATCTTCACTTTACGTGAAGCTTTGTAATATGGTCACCATGATCACCAAGTGGCTTGGATGGGTCTCCTTCAGCGGTGTTATGATGTTGACCAGAAGTAGAAGTCATACCCTATGTCAAAAGGGTTATCTATGTCTAAGAGGGATATTCAATCTTCTGTTTTATGGTTAATGACCTTAATTTCCACTTTGCGCTCTTGTGGAAGCTTAGCCCCTAGTTCCAAGACTCTTGCGAGTACTTGATCCCTGTTATAAAAAAGGAGTTTCATCAAAGCGGCCTAAGTCTAATTGGTGTTGTTCTTCAGAAGAGTCAGAATCCTCTCCGCTATGATCGATCAATGGCTCTGCATCTTTAACTTATGAAAAGAGAGGTGCTAAGTTTTTCTACTAAATGGGAATGATTCAAAAGGATTCTCTCCTAAGTTCATGGTCATTTGGTTTGGATGCCATTTTCATGATTCTAGGCATCACTAGCCAAAAGTTATACGAGGTTCCATCTAAATGTATTTGAATTTTACGTGAAACCTAGGCGTATGTTTGTGTCAGTTCTAAAAGTAATGTTATGCAAGTTGTTTTTATGACTCAAGGAACACTCATATGAACACTCAAATGCAATGATCTCTCAAATTGTCATTTTTTGGTAAGTCTATACCCTAACTATGATTTTGGTGAAAGGCCCAAAGTGGATAGTGCCAATACCGTATCAATACGTAGGTCAAGTTAGAATTCTAACAAGGCCTAAATATTAAAGTGGTACTGACGTGATCTCTCAATGAGGTATACTAAAACTAGTTCAAATAACGATGAAGGCTAAAATTTCTGAAAATGGAAGTTGCAAGTATGTATAGCATAACAACACTATCCTGATACATTAACCGAAGCAAAACAAGGTGTTAGTATCAAGATGATGTTATTTCGGTATATATAAAGCAATATCAGACACCCTCAAAAAATGCTTAGATGATGTCGGAACTGAAACAAAGTAAGAGTATAACAAGAAGTTGTTAGTTGCATGAGCAGCATAACCGCACAATAAAGGGACTTATATCAAGTTTTCAAGAAACTGAAAACCCAATGTAAGTACCAAAATTGTGTGACTAGAATGTGAGCAAAAAACTATCAACCTAAGGAGAGATAAAAAAATGAACCGAAATCACAGTAGTGAAGATGATCTTGAAATCAAGATCAAAGAACTTATCAAAGATACAAAACCGTACCTGCACTTTAGACGTTTAACAACCCAGCCACAAACATGGATGGGCATAAACAGAACAAAAAAGTGGCGAGTACTATCTTTGATAAAAATGCACGAGGTATGCTTCTTTCTCACCCCAAAAAATGGGTGGTGAGAACGCAAGGGTATAGATCAAAAAAGGATGAAAATAAACTAAGTGCCACTTGGGTAGAGTTTTTCCTCGTCTGAAGATGAGAATAAAACTGAGCTAAGTGGGACGTAGTTTAGTTTCATGATGAATGACACTTAGTTCTAACTTACGTGGGTTCTTTTCCTTGTTCAAGAAACATAGGTTTAGACTCCAAGTGAGTTGTCACTTCATGATGGCTTGATGTGAAAATGGACTAGAAAAGTGGGCTCCAAGATAGAATGGCTTCCCTAATAAGATCTCTCAACTAGGTGTCACAAGTTGTCTAAGAGTGAGCTTTATTTGTGATTTTTACCAAAGAGTCACACTGAATTGATTTGGGAGTATCTTTAATTAATGAATTAAATTATAGATAAACAACTTTACTTTACCTGATTTTGAAAATAAAAACTTTTAGAAGTTGTTAGTTATTGACCTTCTGATATTAATGAATTTAAACTAGTGTGTTTCAGTTGTACCCCTCACTGGGGTTCAGTTGATACAGAAAACAATTTTGACTCTAACTCACAATGCAAACTAGTCAAGTGGGTAAGTGGAGTGCTTCCTATTTCATCCACGAGGTTACTCAATGGTGGATTACTTTAGGGTTCCTAGAACCACCCCCATTGTTGTAGCTTAAGGCGTTATGCCAAAGGGGTTATGTTTCAGTTGAGCGGATAGGGACATACCCTTTTCCGAAACCTACAATACAGTGTGAAGTGAAATGGTGTGTTTTTTATCTTGCTTAACTTAATGTGGTTTTAAGTAGCACACCGTTTGGAAACCTATATGAAAACACGTGTATTAGAAGGTTTGTGTCTCATTTTGACGCCTTTTCTTTGACAAGCGTTAGGTCATGTATGAGATGAGTTTAGTAATTTTCCATTTGAATACTGATATCAAGAAAGGGAATTTACATGTTGCTTTTGATTCCTAAGATCACCGAAAGGTGAAAAGGAAGAGCATACACAATGTGAAAATTCCACTAAAATAAAGTTATATGGAAAGTACTTTACTTTTAGAAGCATAAAGTAAGTGTTTTTTAAATGTGACAAAAGGTTGTACAAGTGTTTTTGATCTCCAAGATCACCTAGAAGGTGTGAGGAGAGAGCATACACACTTTACAAACCTCGTTTTAGTTAAGGAATGAAAAAATCTAAGTTATGCTAGATTAAACAAGTAATCAACACCCTGCACTTTCTTTGTTAGACTTTAAAACCTCTGAAAGTTTGACAAAAATGATCTTACAGCTCAGGAAAATAAAGTTCAAATTTTTACACAGACACCTGTGCACCAAAATGAATACCTGCACACCCCAGCCAATGGATACGTGCCCCAACCAATGTGGATGCATGGCAGGGTTTTATGATAGTGGGCCTCAACACCTACACAGGGCTATTCAGACAGGTGTGCTAGGGTTTCAACATGGATGCTCCCAGCCCAATGGATACACCTGCAAGAAAAATGAATTAGAAAATATAGTGGGATCAGAAAACACCAATGCATCCTAGAGACACGGGGATGCCCAACAGTCGATGGAGATGCACTATGGTTTGATGGATACACTCATGGGTCAAAATGACAGAGTTTACATAGTAAGCTAATATACGCCAATGCGTCCAGAGTGATAGGTACGCTCGCTAGCCGACGGAGACGCCTATGGTTTGACGGATACGTGCCCATTCTAAATGAGTTGTCAACTATGTAGTATGGTCAAATGGGTGCATGAACCAACTCAACACCTGCACTAGGGTTTCAATGGAGATATTCCCCCTTCTAGGACACCTGCGTGTACCCCCTGAAAAACCTACAAAAGTCATAGAAATGAAATTTTTTGACAAGCAAACAGGTTAAAGGTTAGCCAAAGAAGCCTATTTCTAGCTCAAACCCACAAAAAATATGATCAAGGATGATTTAGCCTCACTTAAAAAATGAAATCATGTAAATAACAAGCTATTTATCCTATAAAACATGAAAGTGGTTAGAAACTAAAATAAATAGCTTGAAAAGACTCCATTAATGGAGGATGGACTTCATGTCCCATAGGGCGTGCCAAATGTGTTCAAAGAAAGGTTGCAAAAGCTATGGAATGGGGTAAGAACACTCAAGAGACCCCAAAGCTTTTTGCAAAACCAATCAATGGACCATCAGATAAGAAGTAAACAAGGATTCCTATTTTGCATACATTAACCTTGAAGCAAACAAGAAAACTTAACAAATATAATTACCCTCTATTCTTGAAAGCTTAAATAAGTGAGCCTAATAAGGATCTAAGCAATCTAGTTTTATGCTTAAGAGAATGGGAGCTCACCATTAATGGCTTCAAGGCCAATGGTTCTTCCCATTTACTCCATGGTGTGTGGTGTGTTGCAATGGATAAAGCAAATAGCTCAATAAAATGAAATAAAACTCCTAATCCTAGCAATAATACTATAGTTTATGTTAGAGGGAAGAAGTGTTCTTGTAAATGAGAGGGGGGTAGTGGGCTATTTATAGTTTTCCATTTGGGAAAGTGGGAGATTTGGGTGTATGTGGGACAAATGAAAAATCCCAAAAAGCACTTTAGCAAGTCAAAGTAAGATTTGACTAGGTTTTAGAAGAGGTTGACCATAGTTAGGGCTAATTAACCTAGGTTAGGCTAGTTAATCTTGTTTTAGAGAGAAATTAGGGTTTTGAAAGAGTTTTGAGAGGTCTAATCAATCCAATGAAATGGATTGATAGTCTAGGAAGTTAATAGAAGTAGTCTAGAAGAGGATAAGAAGAGGATTTAGCTAAGAAGAGGACTTATATTAGTCCTGTTTAATTGAATTATAAGAGGAATACGACCGAAATAGTGTCATAAGAGGGGAGTTAGATAGGTCTAACTGATGGTATGTCATCAATTTGTGAGGAGGATAGTTAGTGCAATATTAAGAGTAATAGTGCTTTGATCAAACTACAGGTGTCTCTTGGGGAGAAGGAAAAACCAATGAGATGTGTTGAAGATTACCTCAACCATGTGATGAATGAAGATGAGAAGATGGATGAAACATGTTGTACACTTATGATCAACCCATCTGGTGAAGTGTAAAACACACCGAGACCAAAATGCTCCACTTTGACTAAAATTGGGAATCGAGAAGGATTCTCATTTGTTTGAGACACAATGCCACTTTTCACCCTTTTGAAAGCATGATTTTGACCTCCATAAAGGTTGACACTAGTGATTAATTGAGGATGAACCACCATCACCATTTCGATCTTTTTCTGGATACTTACTATTTTTAGTAAGTCTTTCCTGGGTGACTATTTTTGGTAATTTCACTGAATTGTCACTTTTGAGAACTTCTCCTCTTGATGAATGAACTTAATGACTTGAATCCATTAATATTTTGGAAATAAAACATTTATAAAGTGTCTCAAATGAGGACTTAATAAAAATATACATTTTCCATGAGGTGTCAGATTAGATTGAAAAAGGTCTCCATAAATTTTACTTCTCACTAGGGTGCTTTGCTCCAATTTTAAGGGGTTTTTCTCATCAAGATATTTGTGAATTCAAAAAGGAAACTTACATTTTTTTTTTCTTCATCTAACAAGGTAAAGTGTTGGAAAATAACATTCCTTCATAACTTTAATCATACCTATTTTCATGGTGCAAGAAAGTATCTGTTGGAAAGCTAAATTTTCAAGGATTTCATGCTCCGATTTTTAGCTTATTTCGCTCTGGAACTCCAAATATTAGAGGATGAATTTTTACATGGATGCAAGTTTCTGATGTCCAAAAAATTTGTATGGGGGAATAAATAATTTCATGCAAATACTCATTCTAATGGAATTCATGTATGGAAGCTTCAGCTCAAATCTCATTGAAAACGAAGCAAGGGTTTGTGAGATATGAGTGTTTTTATGTTTCTAGACATGGAGTTTTATTGGAAGATTAGAGCATGTATAGGTGCAACAGAAATGGAGGGAAGGAGAGTTATGAAAAATGGCTCAAAAATGATCAATTCATGTTTAAATATTCAAACACCAACCGTGGTTAACCCAAACCCACCTCTTGGTTTCTATGCACTTCTTCTCCTTAACCTGGGTTGAGACTTTCCAAATGAGGTAAGTGAGTCTCCCTTGTACCTTACCACATTTTTTAAATGTCTAAATGGTGAAATATGAATTTTATCATTCAAAATTTACCATGGGGTCATCTCTCATGAGGATTGGGAATGAGTTTGCATATGGGTGTGAGTTCAAAACAATGTCCTGGGGAGCAAGTTGCAAGTTTGAGTGTCAGTAAAGAGAGGTTACCGAGGGGTCACACTTTTTTGACATGATGAAAATTTTCACCAAGTTCAAAGGTGAAAAATTTATGGCATAATTGAAAAATTCACTATGAGTAGGTTACTTCATGAGGGGGACTAGTTCAAGTCATGCACACCTAACCATCAAAGACACGTTTTAAGTGACGAAGTGAGAAATCCTCCTTGGGGCCACACTTTTCTGCATTCATTGAAATTTTTCACCAGATACAAAGGTGAAAATTTTATTACAGCATTTAAAAATGTGCCAAGGGGTTGCTGGGCCATGAAACCAAGATTGCATGTGAGTGCATAACACTCACCTAACACTCAAGTTTGCACCTTAAGTGACGAAACTTTATTTTGCACATCCTTACTCCCTTGGGGTCACACTTTTCTGCACCCATTGAAAATTTTCACTAGGCTCAAAGGTTAATTTTTTTTTTCATCATTGAAAAGTGTAACTTGGACACTTATAGTAAGCCCGCCTTCACCAACAACTACCAAAAATAGACATGAAGGAGTGATTTTCCACCCTCGGAGCATCCCTGAGAGTTTCATGGGAAATAAATATATCATTTTCACTAGAAAATAACTTGTGAGACCAATGGTACTATTTTTAGGATCCAATTATTCATTCATTTCAAAATTTATTCCCTTTTTTATTCGGGTCAAACTTGTGTGCCGGAAGGTCAAACTACCACCGAAGAGAAAATTGCATTTTTGACTAACTTATCACAATATACATGTAGAAGGTTGAATTAAATTCACTTTTATTTTTTAATAAGGTACCAAATAAATTTTTAACTCTCAGAATGCTCATTTTAATCTCCACCTGGATCAAAGATCTTCACTTGCATTGTCGGGCCAATATCTTAAAATCCTGAAGATAGAATCTCCTAAATTTTTTTGTAATGTGAAGCAGGACTTATTATATTTCTAATGAGTGATTTTTTACTTCAAAAAATTACTTGAGGCTTCTTAACCATTTGGAATAATCTCACTAGCTTTTTGGCTTCTTTCATTTCCCTGCACCATGCTACAAGTAACTCAGTGTTGCACAACTTGTTCCTAAACTAGTTTCACCTTGAGGAACTTCCTTGAACTACCTCTAATGATGTCATAGCTTTGTCACACACTAATCAGATGCATTATCTCCTCTTTGTTCAATCCCCAGAGATGTTCATTAGGTGACAAAGTTATGAAAATATCCCTTTTTAGGCTTTGGGGAGCAATTGCTTCAAGGTGGATCACAATGAACCCATGAATTGATTCCCACTGACTTACTTGTACATGAAACATGATTTAAAAATATAGTTAGCACATCCCTCTCGGCCATGATGGGGTTTTCATACTCAAATATTGGTTAGAGGGTAGGTTTACATTACCCGGTTCAAGGCTTTTTAAGTGTGCGCTTAGTTTTCATGGAATATTTTTTCAATTTTTCATGCTAGACATTTAGCATGGAAAAAAATTATGAGAATTACAAATGTAGATGATGAAGATTAAATTACTAAATACTTAACAAGATTGTTGTAGTTGGATAAATATAGGTTACAAGCTCGATGGTAACAGAATATTGAGAAATCAAAGAAAAAAGCATCTTGTCCCACATGGAGTCATGTGCCTATGCAGATTATTATGTGTACATGTTCTTCCCTCCTTATCTATGGTAACCCCCCACCGATAGGATGTAGGAGGAGGGGGAGAGGGGGAGGGTCCCCCAATGTCTACATTTTCTTCCATATCTATAGTCATTAGTCATATCACATATATAATGGATGGATGTCATAGTTAAGATATGGGGACCCAGATAGATAAGATAGTTCAGGGGCCCTACTAGAAGGGACTAATTGTCGATCTAATCCAACCATAGGGTCCTCCTTCATCAATCAAGTGTGTCTATTAATTAAGAGCATCCCTGTATAGAGATATGAGCCCTCTCCTAATGCAGGGTTGGGTCACCATTAAAATCTGTGATCTAAGTTTGTGAATCACTTCATTCACCAAGATGGGGCACCCGATAAGATTGTCTGGTTGCTTGATGAGCCCCTTCTCCAATTGTGACAACTCGACCACCATCTATATAGATAGGGGAGAGCAGAGTGCCCCAACCATCGAGGCTACCCCAGATGGATGAGGTACAAACTACTTCAACCCGCATATCATATATTAGATAAGGGATAGGGGACATTAGAATTTATTTCCTTTATTTCGGAGGCTTGAACACAAACATAAACACCGCTAGCAACTGACTGTGATCTAACATATATAGATAGGGCACCAAAATTTCCTTCTCTTGGAGGACCGAGATATTACATACAAAATATGATCCATTTGGTCCTATATAAATATAGATAAGATAAGGGGATCCTCCAAGTTAAGCCTCCAACATCAACCCATGTGCCCACAACCACTTAGATGAGATAACAAGGAGATTGGATAAGTTCATAGTGTTGGGCCAACTATCTGAATCCTTTGTATATTGAATATAGAGCTTGTCTACTCCTCTATATATTGTATACACTCCTTTGTATACAATATACAAACTCTGTATATTATATATTATATACACTCATATGACCTAGGATCTACGCTTTAATAATATACTAAACTGAACTGGACTAGGCTAGGTAGAAACATGGCCTTATATATATATATATATATATATATATATATATATATATATATATATATATATATATATATATATATATATATATATATATATTGGTCGGGCGTAGGTGCATGATTGTCATGCACACGTGGTTACCACACACTTGTTCATGTGCACATACACACATGCCTCACCACTTATCAACAATGTCCTGCACATACGCACGTGCCTCATTGCTTACAAATTTTTCCTATGCGTACATGTGCGAGCTCTCCTTTTTGGTATATAGTGGCATGATCAAAATATCAAGAATAAAACTTTTACATATGGTCACAAATGTTTTGTCCTATGATTCAAAGTTTGCATGCCACTCCGAGAATCTTAAAACCCATTATCTAGGTCCTTATGAGATAGTATAAATTTTGACCAATTGGGACATGTAAACTTACGGACCTTACAAAGTATTACTACCAGGATACTTTAATGGAATTAGATTGAAACCCTATTTATAATAAAGTAAGATTGTAATGAAATAAGATGTATGCCAATAGGTTAGAAGTTATTTCATTTTGTAGATTAAAGTTGTTTTTGTGCATGTAATAAGCACAAAAAATTCATGCAATTTTTCAACCATTTTGAGTTGCTTTGACCAAGCACATCATTGCATTATTTACCAAGTAGTCATGTGCAGAGGACCGTACAAATTTTTGTGTTGGGAGAAGAGGAAAGACAATTAAATGGTACAAAGTGTCACTATAAAGACATTTAGGTGAAAATGAGGCACACAAATATGATTGTAAGAAGTGAAAACTTGGCTAAAATGAAAGACAAACAGATAAACACAACAAACCTTTCTCCAATATCTTATTTACAAACCTCGATGATAAGATTGCTGAAGTATTCTACTTGTAGAATCTTTGAATGATTGGATTATAGGTGCTCTAAACTATTCTCCAAATGAATAAGTGGCAATACTATGAGCAAATTTAGACACGTGGAAGAATTTTCAATATGTAGATAGTAAATTGGTTGAGTTTTGTTGTAAAGCTTCTAGGGATTTCAAGAAGGTTTTTGTGAAGGATATGACCTGCTTTTTATAGAGTCCATGGAGTGGTTGTAGATTGTAATGAGGTTTGAATGTAGATTCCAAAAATAGGATTAGAGGAAGTTGTAGTAGCTCGAATGAATTTATGTTGGCAATAAGTTTACATCCGAGAAGGTGGTTGTACGTGCAATTTTATTGCTCCCACCTTTGTAGAATTCTAGAAGTGAAGTGGAGAAGAGTGACTAGGTCACTGAAGTGGATTCCAAGCAGAGGATGAGTAGGAAAATATATTTAATTTATTTAAAATAAATAATTTAATTAGCTATGACGTGTGAGAGAGAAATTAACCATTTGATTAAATAATGATTAATTAAATTAGTTAAAGGGTTGTAGGAATTAATTTAATTAATTCCAAAAGTATAATATAATTAAATTAATTAATTCTAAAGGGATTGAATTAACGTAGTCAACTCCGAAGGGATGAAAATAGGATATGAATGATCCAGAGGATCCTCACAGAGAAACACCGATCTAAGATCTTCTCAGAAATTGTTGCAGTCATTTTTAAAGCGTGGAGAAAAATTATATGATTCTGACGACAGTTTGTTTGCAGGAAACGGAGCTCATTTGCAAAAGTTATAGCCTATTGAAATTTTTGGGCAACTGGTGAAATTTGGAGTTTTGTGCAGGTTGGACGTGTGCACGCTCGCCAAGTGTTGCGATCATATTGCGACACGTGGACGAATTGTGTGACGTATTAAAAAAATGGGTTTTGGAATGCCGGTCTTGGACACTCGTTCTCAGACAAATGGACCCCGCTATTTACTGGCTGGGGGCCCTCAGCCAGGTTCGACACACTCGATTATGGAGGGGTGCCTTCACCTCCTTCTCATTTAACCATTCAACCAACTTGTGTATATAAACCTCTATATTTGCCTTTGCGCCATGCATGTGGGACAATGGGCATGTATTATTTAAATTATCCACGCCTTATAACCTATTTGCAATTTTCCACGCCACATTTCTCAAACTATTCCACTTTCCACGCATATGTCTAAACTTCCCACACATATTATAAACTATCCTCCACTTTAGACTGTACATGCATATTCTATGGGATTATGGGCGCCTAAAATTAAACAATGCGCTCCAAGTCTAGCGCCTACCACATCGGCTAAGGCGGCTTTCTAGCCACTCAAAAAACGTGCCACCTACCATTTTAAACCCTTGTCCAAGATTACATGCGCCCAATGTGGGATAATGATCCCAAGGATAAGCCAAAAGCCAAGGAGGGGAATGGAACTCGGGTGGGCCGAGTAAAAAGATAAACACCCAGCCGGCATGCTAGGAGGTACACAAACAATATAAAAAGGATGATATTCTATTTGTAATGCATTTGGGACTGTGTACTAATATTGTAATGCTCATATCTTGAGCTAGGAGTGGAGTTTGAAGGAGATGTAAAAAGCAACCCCTATTATTTTTGATAGAGGAAGACTATGAGAAGGTCATAATTTTGTAGAATTCTTTGTAAAGGATTATTTTCAAGATTCTAATAGATCGGTCCCATTCAACCGGACCCGGAGACATAGGCCTCAAGCGCCAAACTCTGTTATCAATTCTTGGCGTCACGTTGCTGGTGAATCCTCTTCATTTCTTTCAGTATTTGCACAGTACTTGCAGTTTTTATTCTTTTATTAAAAAATACAAAAAGAAATAATGCACAATTTTTACATCGAAAATCAATACAAAGCAAGAAAATGTGTGTACACAATTGCTAGTTAAATTTGGTTTTCAGATCATTGGTATTAGAGCTGGTTTTGACTGATTTTTGGTTCAGTTTAACGTGTTTTGGATTGCAAGTTGTGTGTTGGATGTTAACAAGGTCTCGATCTAAGAAGGGTGAAGGAGAATTAGTTGAAGGAGATCCCAAAATTGGTACCAGACGATCTCGAAGTCCTACAATGGCGGATCAAGAGGAAGTGGAACAAAAATTTTGTCAATCCTTCCAACAGATGAAGGAAATGGTGGAAGAAATGTACCAAGAAAGGAAAAGGGAAAAGGGGACTAGAGAAGGTAAGATAGAAGAAAGCTCTAGTTCTGACATTCCAAAAAGAGACTCCTTAAAATCTGATTTTCTTTCATTAAAGTTAGATATCAAGTTTGAATTGCCTATGTATACTGGAGAGCTAAATGCAGAGAAGTTGGATTATTGGGTCAAGCAAATAGAAGTATATTGCAGGGTTCAGAGAATTGTTGATGATGAAGAAAAGATTCATCTGGCAACTCTTCGGATGGGTGGAACAACACTCATTTGGTGGGAGAGTAAGCTTCAGGAAGTGGAAGAAAACAAAGGTATAGAAATCACTTCTTGGTCTGAATTTGTTTCAAATCTTAGGCAACAATTTTATCCTCTTGGTTATAAGCAACAAGCTATGATGGATTGGCAAACATTAAGACAAACTAAGGGACAAAGTGTTCAAGAATACACACAAGAATTTAGGAAAAGGGCTCTAACTCTAGGAATTTCCCTAAACACAGAAGAAACACTGCTCAAATATATTGGTGGATTGCATAGTTATCTAAGGCATATGATACTTGTTTTAGGTACTACTAATCTTGATGCAGTATGTGTTCAAGCAACCCATCTGGAAGCATGAGGGAAAATGAAAAGGAGTCCTCTTTCTCTTCTTTTAATCAGAAGAACAAGCAATCTGAAGGAAAAGGTTCGAAAGAACAAGGAAAAAGAAAATGAGATGGCTTTTGAGACTTGCGATCTAAAACATAAGGATGAATTGGTAAGAATTGTTTCTCAATTTGATGATGTTTTTCAGGATCCACAAGGTCTACCTCCTAAAACAGGGGTTCAACATGAGATACATTTGCTTCAGGATGCACCTCTTCCCAATATCGGAATGTACAGGTTGTCAGTAGTAGAGAACGAGGAAATCAAGAGACAGGTAATGGAACTTTTGGCTCAAGGTATAATTCGTCCAAGTACATCCCCATGTGGTTCACCAATTATATTAGTTCCTAAGAAGGATGGCACTTGGCGAATGTGTGTTGATTTTCATGCTTTAAACAAGATTACTATAAAGAATCGTTACCCTCTTCCTAGAATAGATGATTTACTGGATCAATTAAGAAATGCAATTTATTTCACTAAGTTAGACTTAAGAAGTGGTTATCACCAAGTAAGAATTGCAGAAGGTGATGTTTGGAAAACTGCTTTTAAAATGAAACAGGGATTGTTTGAATGGTTAGTGATGCCTTTTGGTTTGTGCAATGCACCGGAAACATTCATGAGAGTTATGAATGAAATTTTTAGGCCATTCATTGATAATTTCGTTATTATCTACTTAGATGATATTCTTATTTTCAGTAAATCATGGGATGAACATATTAAACACATCCAGAAAGTCTTAGATGCACTAAGGAGAGAGAAATTGTATTTGAAGATGTCAAAATGTGAATTTGGCAAGACATCTTTAATTTACTTGGGGTATATTGTAGGAAATGGAGAATTGAAAATTGATCCTGCAAAAATAGAGGTTATTGTGAAATGGCCTAGACCCACAAATGTGACGGAAGTTAGAAGTTTTCTAGGTGCAGTTCAGTACTGGAGGAAATTTATTGCTAACTTCTCATATATTGCATCTCCTTTGCATGCTTTGACAACTATTAAACAGGTCTTTTAATGGGAAAAGAAACAATTATCCATACTGACCATCAACCGCTTCAATATTTACAAACACAAACCAAATTGCAGCAGTCTAGACATTTCAGGTGGATGGGATTTTTGCAACAATTTCATCTTGTAATCAGGTATAAAAAAGGTATTCAAAACAAGGTTGCCGACATGTTGTCCAGACCACCAGTGGTAGTAGCATCTATCCTTTTACAGCATAGTTCTTTGGCTCATGTTAGTTACAAGGAACAATATGCAAATGATGTTGATTTTAGAGAAGTGTATGAGGATTTAGTAAGTGGGAAACAAGTAGGAGAAAAAGATTATCATTTGCATGAAGGATTGTTATATCGTTCTGGAAAACTTTGTAGTCCAGAAAATGAGCGTGTGCATATGATTAGGGAAGCACATACTTCTCTTATTTCAGGGCATTTTGGTGTAAGTAAAATAGTTGCACATTTACAAAAATATTGCTATTGGCCTAGAATGCATGAACATGTAAACCGATATATTAAGGGGTGTGTTCTTTGTGCCACAAGCAAGCCAAGTAACATGAAATTAGGACTTTACACTCCTCTTCCCTTTCCAACACGTCCTTGGGAAAGTGTTTCCATGGACTTTGTAGGAGGCTTGCCCATGACACGGAAAAAACATGATTACTTATATGTGGTAGTGGACAGATTTAGCAAAATGTGTGTGTTGGTTCCATGTACTAAAAAAATAACTGGTGAGGGAACTGCACATTTATTCTTTTAGTTTGTTTGGGTTCATTTTGGTTTACCTACTTCAATCATATCTGATCGGGATTCTAGATTTCTTGGGGAATTTTGGTCAGCATTGTGGGGGTTAATGGACACAAAACTGAAAAATAGCATTGCTTTTCATCCACAGACTGATGGTCAAACAGAGGTTGTAAACCGCATAGTGGTACAATTACTTAGGGGCTATAGTAACAAACACCCTAAATTGTGGGATGAACATCTTTATTATGTGCAATAGGCTTATAATCATGCCTTACATTCTTCTACTTTGAAGTCTCCATTTGAGACTTGTTATGGTTATCTGCCTAATTCTCCATTAGATATATATTATGGACATGAAACTGTTGTTAATAGTGTAATTGATTCTGACAAGGCTAAAAGATTTGTGCAGAGAATACAACAGGTTCATCAGTATGTCCATGAACAATTGGAGAAAATCCAGGCTAAGTACAAAGCTAGGCATGATAAACATAGAACTGATCACAAGTTCAAAGTTGGTAATTCAGTTTGGCTTCACATCAGCAAGGAAAGACTGAGAGGTGAAGGTAAAAAATTGAAACCTATATGGTATGGTCCGTTCCAAATATTGGAAAAAATTGGTAACAACGCTTTCCGGTTAATTTTACCTCCATATATGCAAATCTACTCAGTTGTAAATGTTGAGAATTTAAGATTGTATGAACCGCCTATGATTGTTGATCATGATGATTCTAACATTATGCCTTCCATTGATGATTTTTCTCCTGAGTATCTTGATGAGTTGCAGGAAGACATCATTTTGGATAGGAAAGTAAGAACTTCGTGAAGGGGTGATATTGAATATCTTCGTGTTGGGGTTCAGAGGCATGCATCTGAACAAGGCAAAATGGATGGAAACCGGAAAGGTGAGGGAGAAATACCCTCACCTATTCACCAATTAGGTTGACTTTTGGGGTCCAAAAGTTTCTCAGTGGGGAGGAATGATCCAGAGGATCCTCATAGAGAAACACCGATCTAAGATCTTCTCAGAAATTGTTGCAGTCATTTTTAAAGTGTGGAGAAAAATTATACGATTCCGATGACAGTTTGTTTGCAGGAAACGGAGCTCGTTTGCAAAAGTTATAGCCCGCTGAAATTTTTGGGCAACTGGCGAAATTTGGAGTTTTGTGCAGGTTGAACGTGTGCACGCTTGCCAAGTGTTGCGATCATATTGTGACACGTGGACGAATTGTGTGACGTATTAAAAAAATGGGTTTTGGAACGCCGGTCTTGGACACTCGTTCTTGGACAAATGGACCCCCGCTATTTACTGGCTGGGGGCCCTCAGCCAGGTTCGACACACTCGATTATGGAGGGGTGCCTTCGCCTCCTTCTCATTTAACCATTCAACCAACTTGTGTATATAAACCTCTATATTTGCCTTTGCGCCATGCATGTGGGACAATGGGCATGCATTATTTAAATTATCCATGCCTTATAACCTATTTGCAATTTTCCACACCACATTTCTCAAACTATTCCACTTTCCATGCATATGTCTAAACTTCCCACACATATTATAAATTTTCCTCCACTTTAGACTGTACATGCATATTCTATGGGATTATGGGCGCCTAAAATTAAACAATGCGCTCCAATTTCTAGCACCTACCACATAGGCTAAGGCAGCTTTCTAGCCACTCAAAAAACGCGCCACCTACCATTTTAAACCCTTGTCCAAGATTACATGTGCCCAATGTGGGATAATGATCCCAAGGATAAGCCAAAAGCCAAGGAGGGGAATGGAACTCGGGTGGGCCGAGTAGAAAAAGATAAGCGCCTAGCCGGCATGCTAGGAGGTGCACAAACAATATAAAAAGGGTGATATTCTATTTGTAATGCATTCGGGACTGTGTACTAATATTGTAATGCTCATATCTTGAGCTAGGAGTGGAGTTTGAAGGAGATGTAAAAAGCAACCCCTATTATTTTCGATAGAGGAAGACTGTGAGAAGGTCAGAATTTTGTAGAATTCTTTGTAAAGGATTATTTTCAAGATTCTAATAGATCGGTCCCATTCAACTGGACCCGGAGACATAGGCCTCAAGCGCCGAACTCCGTTATCAATTCTTGCGTCACGTTGCTGGTGAATCCTCTTCATTTCTTTCAGTATTTGCACAGTACTTGCAGTTTTTATTCTTTTATTAAAAAATACAAAAAGAAATAATGCACAATTTTTACATCGAAAATCAATACAAAGCAAGAAAATGTGTGTACACAATTGCTAGTTAAATTTGGTTTTCAGATCAATGAATAATCAAAGAATAGGCTAGAAATAGGTATGTATTTTTAGGGTGTCTACATTTTCCCCTCTTTAAAGTATTATTACGAAGTAATAAAATTTTAAAGATAATAGACACATGTAGATCAAGGAGTGGAAGACATGGAATCCGGTGGAACATTTAGTTTCTCAGTGAGTGTGAATTTTAATTGGACGCCCCCTCAAGTGGATGGGTGACGCAACTAAAGCGGTGGACCACCATTTGATAGGAAGATGGGAAAGGAAAAGGTAGAGGGAGGTAAAGGAAGAGGGAAGGAATTTTTATCGTAGCATGAGCTTTTATTCAGAGAGTGAAAGTTAGAGAAACCTTATTTTTGTTACATAATACAGTTGTCATGATGATTATGAAAGAATCATGATGTTTAACCCATTATGTGTGTAAAATAAACAAACACATGACAAACAAAAATGAAAAAGGAAAAGAATCCCAACATACACAGTAGGTGTAGGCACCATGGTTATAAATGAACCAAGATGTTAACATACTACTTGTAATTGGTCTAAAGTAAAATAAGACAAAACAAACCCAATATACACCATAAAAGTAGGCTTCATGGCTAAAAATGAGCTAATACGATAACGAAATACGTGTAATTGGTCCAAAAATAATACCGACAATGCAACACAACTTTGAAATAAAGACAATTGATTTTCCCCCTGATGTGTTTCACATTGATAAATAAGAAAATTTGAATGCCCTAAGCAACAATATATGCAAAGGGATTGGATCGGACCAAAGAGTGAAGTAATCTTAGATACTCCTTGTGACATTCTTATTGGATCCCATTGAATTGAAATATGAGATTAAAAAGGGTCATTACCCCAAAGCATGGGCGCTGAAAATGCTTTGAAGAGAATGAGAGCCAAAATTTCCCCAAGCAAAAATACATGCGAGGGAAATAAGCAATTTGAATTTCCACAAGCTATGATTTTGACATACAAGGGGAAAAAGTAGTTGTGATAGTCATAAGATGATTGGAAATACCACAACGATAGGAGTGAATTGTCTGATTTCACCAATTGTGTTGTTTTATTGGATTCTTTTGAAAAAAATTTGTAATTTTTAGGATGTTTTGATTATTTTATTATTTTATTTTTGAACATAATTTGAATTTTTTTGGATTTTTGAACATATTTGAATGTTTTTGGATTTTTGAACATATTTTAATGTTTTTGGATTTTTTACTCATTAAAAGGGTACATCGTTTGAAATCGTGTTCAAACAATTGTAAGCATTTCATTCCATTGAAAAAATGTAGATGATATAGTGATAGTATATCTCACTCCACTCGTGAAACCACACAACTTGGAAGATGTGAGGGTTCACCACTAAGAGCCAAAAAGGACGTGAGAACTAGGAGAATAGTGATATGAAAATGAAAATGAAGGATGTCAGGACATTATCATTGTTACAAGGGGGTTTCTTAGAATCGATAATCATCTCCACTCAATATTATCTTATCGATTCTAAGATGATTTCACTTTATATATTTTTAATAGACTTAGATCCATTGTTGGCCTACCGATTGACAAGATTCAGTTGAAGGAATTGTTGTCTTTCTTAACATGAGCAACTTCTTGGGATATGTATGATTAAGAACTTTTAAAGCATATTTTCTGAAGGCTTTATTTTTTTCAATTTTTTTCTTTTAATTGAGCCCCTACATATTGCCCCATGCCACCAGTAAGAGGAAAGGACTCAACATAGAAGACAAAATGTAGGCAAGGATAACTGCCTCCTTTCCTAGTCTCATACTACTAGTAAGAAGTACGGGCTCATCACCGAAGACTGTAAAGGAAAAAAGGTGTAATGATTGATTTTTTGTATTTTAGATTGATTTTTCCATATATGTTGATCTTGTGCCTATTGGGAAGGAACAGTTTTCCCCCAAATGTCATCCTCATGTGACTAGTAAGACGTAGGGATTCAACACCTTAGATAGAGATGGATGGTCAAAAGATCAGGGTAGAGAATTTTAGTGCTTTTTGTTAAAGAGAGAACTTTTATAAAAGAAGGATTTGTCATCAATAAGATTCTAGACAAAACCATAGGTAAAAAGATCTATAATGGTAGAAACCATAACAAGGATCAAGAAAATAATGCCTAAAATGAATAGTATTAACTTGTGTCGTATGGAGAAGACTTTGGAGAGATGATGTTGTCATGATTAACATATCTGCCAATGGATGAAATAATTAAAATTGTTTGTTAGATGAATTAACCATGCAAGAAACCTCCCCTAGCATGGAGATTACCTATGGATAAGATGTTTCTGTTATTACATTTCTGATTTTCGTATAGTACATTAATTATGGGTTTGATATGGATTTTTATTCTCTTTTTACGTTTTTCAATTTTTCTAAATTTTTGTGGACTAAATTTTGTAATGGAATCACTGGAAGAGAAGTCCATGTTTAGGAAATTTGAATGGTCTTGATTTACGAGACTTGGGTGGATGAGGTCAAAGTCAATAGAGTAGATCAAAATATTTTCAATAAACTTATGATTTGATCAGTCTTGATTTATGAGACTTTGGTAGACGAGATTCAAGTCAATGGATTGTATAGAAAGGTTGTTGATGAATATGTGATTTGATGAGTCCTAATTTACTAGACTTGGGCAGACGAGATCCAATTCAATGGGAATAAAATTTGACCGGTCTTGACGTACAAGACTTGGGCAGACGAGATCCAAGTCAATGTTTTCAATGAATACTAGATTCAATGAGTCTTGATGTACGAGACTTGGGAATAGAAGATCCAAGTCAATAGGTATGATTGGATAATTTTGTGATGAGATCAAAAAACCTATGTGATGTTAGAGAAATTTGTTGATGTGAAGAATATGTTGAAATTCATATACCCCAATGCTTTTGTGAATGATTTCCAAGGTAGGTGGAACAAAAGGTTTAGATAATTTTGTCTTTAAAATATTCTTTACATCAATATCATCCATGAATGAAATGATGCAAGGAGTGAAGGATTGATCCATATAGGGGAATCCAAGGCATCTTGTAGGCTGTAGAGAGAAAATATCCAAGGTTTTTCCTTTTAAGCATTGGACTAATTAGTTTGACGATGGATTTGTAATTAAAGCTCAAAATTGTTGTGTGAGGATACCCCTAGGAATACACACCTCATGGAGTTCACACATATATATGTCTTGACATGTAGGTATTGTCATTGGCTATTTAATAATGTTATGTAAAGCATAAAATGACTCTACATCAGATAATTGTATTGAAACATTATTAAAGTCAAGATTGATCGTTTTAGGTATTACGGTCATATAAGGTTACGTTGTTGTAACTGTCCAAAATAGTTGTTGTTGTGTCTTTACAACAAGACTAGGGATGTTGGGCGTAGGATCTAGCCTTAAAAGGATAAAATCAAGCTCAATGATGCTTGATGATTATCCCTCTTCTTTAGAGTCTTCATGTATATCATGGATTGGAAAGGAGCCTTGCATCATGTTTAAGTTCTCATTCGACATTTGAAGATAATTATCTTAAACACTTTAAATTTCCAATTGAACTCATGAAATAGCATCTTGGAAGGGACATTGATTGGTTTTGGTTTATAGATCCTTGACCCTTTTTGCCTTGATCTTTTCGAGTTTTATCATGTAAAGAATATTGGACAACATTCAAATCTTCACTAGATGTTTTAGTAGTTGACGTGTTTTTTATTTCAATAGCTTCATTATCAATTTCTATTTTGATGACTTCGTCATCAATTAAGTCTTGGATGTAATGGTAGAGACTTGAATAATGGTCTGTCCAGTGGCCTTCAATCCGATGAAATTCACAATATTTTGATTCTTTATACCACTTAGGCTTGGGTTCTCCTTTAAATAAGGGTATTGTGATTGGATATTTGATCATTTTAGCCTTTGCTAATTGATAAAAAAACACTAGAGATACTTTCTCTGAGGGGTGTAATCTGACATTTGACTTTGCGTGGAGTAGTGTCTTTGAAAAATGATACAATCAAATTAAAGTCAAGATTATTTGATGAGTGACATTTTTCAATAGTTTGTCCACTTTCACCATGTTTAGGAAAAGGGTTTGAGAACACTTTTAAATTATCATTGGGTGTTTTATTTGGTGGTGGGTCTTCGACCACTATGTCTTCATTATCAATGAGGTCTTGGATGTAATGTCCAAGTTGTGCGCATGTGTATGTTTGATGACCAATCTTTCTCGGTGTGTTACTTCTCTGGAGAGATAGATATATTAGTGACCACCCTACAGGTACAGCTGAGTGCTCTGTGTTACTTCTCTGGAGAGATAGATATATTAGTGACCACCCTACAGGTACAGGTGAGTGCTCTAACTATCTTTGTAATTTTGCATAGATTAGTTTGTTTCCCTTCCCCATTGTTTTATGTTAACTTAGTGTTTCATGTGTTTTGATACTAGTTAGCATAGTGATCTTATTCATGATTATCTCCTTAAGTTTACTTTACTTTAATTTCAGTCACATTGTGTATGCTTTCCTTATCTAATATTTATCCATACCTCTCCTCACCCAGCTACCGATATATCATTAGGGTACGCTCCTCTATCTTGACTACAAACCTTGGAAACCCTAGGTTGACCTAGTTTAGGTATTACTACCCTCTAGATATGCGACACTAGTGCTCAATGTACCCCCTTTAAATCCATCCATTACATAATGAGTTATGTATGTCTCTTACTCGTTGCCTTGATACTCTTCTAGAATGGATGATTTAGGAGTGCAATTTATTAAGACACATTCTTGGCCCGCCATATAGGATTATTTTAAGAACTGCTAGTATTTGGAGGAATGGTAGTGATATTAGTATCACATTCATTAATATCTAAGGTTAGGATATAATTTTTAATGTCCATTTAAGTAAAATACCAATCAAATATATTACCAAACTCGTGGAAAATATAAAAAAGTTGTAAACATATCGCTTTAGATAAGAGCATGTGAGAGTCTTTAGATGTTTTGGTAATAACTTTGGTATGATGAACTCCCAATTGGTCAAGATTTGTGAGAATAGTGTTGATATGTATGATAGAATCATGTCAACATGGTTTATAATTCAAATTGATGAATGAAGTGGTCAAATATTCAATTTTATCATCCAAAGGCCTGTATCCCAACCTAAATTCATCATATGGTAATTGATATTAGGGTTGTATGGGATTAGAAATTCCTTGTTTAAATTTACTCAATCCATAACCTTTCCATCCATATATAAATAAACATTGCATCACATAGTTGGGGATTATAAATGTAAGAGATATTGCTGAATTTTTCATATGATATTCACATAAATAATACTATAATATTATTTTTCTTCTTTAAACTAATGAGCTTCTAGAAACTAATGAGCTTCAACGTACGATCTACTAAGTGAGCAGTGTCATACTGGAGGACGAGGGCATATGAGGTTGGAGGTTGATCAACGAACTATCATCGATCACCAATGACGTGGCTACACAAAGCATTGGTGATGTGTTTTTCTAGTTGTGTGCAATGTGTTTCATTTGTCGTATTCATATTGTTTTGTTTGATTTCAATAAATGGAAATTTCACATTGTCTGGGGGAACATCACATTAATGTTCCTTTTCTATTCTATACCAAATCAGCTACAGTCAATGAGATATAACATGAAGTTATTCATGTTCAATTTTGTAATAAGCGAGTAGATTCCTATTTCGTACGATATTCACATAAATAATACTATGTAATGTAATGTTTATTCATTTAGGGATGGAAAGGTTATGGATTGAGTAAATTTAAACAAGGAATTTCTAATCCCATACAAATATATAGGAGACATATAATATTATGCTTTGATCCCTATAATTTCTCAGCCTATTAACCAAATGACTCTATAAATCTACTCGTATATTATTGTTGTTATTCACAAAAATAACATACCAAACAATATATTCTAACTTATGTAATAGTATAATTACTATTTACCAAAGTAAACTACCGAATGTAAATACTATTTTTCCTAACAATTGCACTTATTTTGCAGCTTTCTTCCTCTACGCGCTCATGATCTAGATGGTTTTTCAGGACAACCAACAACCTTCAAGGATGGTTTTACTAGACAACAACTAACCAAAAAGGATGATTGTTCAAGATAGCTAAGAACCTCAACAAGGATGGTTTTTCAACTGGCTTACCAACAACCACAACAAAGGATGGTTTTACATGACAACCAACAACCTAAATATCACGATGTTGCTTTTCTTCTTGCTTTCATCTATCCACTATATGTTTCCTTCAGGGGATTACATATAAATCTACTCACTTATAACAAAATTGAACATGAATAACTTTGTGTTATATCTCATTGACCATAGCTGATTTAGTATAGAATAGAAAAGGAACATTGATGTGATGTTCCCCCCCACAATGTGAAATTTCCATTTATTCAAATCAAACAAAACAATATGAATACTACAAATGAAACACACTGCACACAACTAGAAAAACACATCACCAATGCTTTGTGCAGCCCTTTCGTTGGTGACCGACAAGAGTTCATTGATCAACCTCCAACCTCATATGCCCCCGTCCTCTAGTATGACATTTCTCACTTAGTAGATCGTATGTTGAAGCTCATTAGTTTCCACATTATACTTATTCTTATCTCCCCCTTGACAATGTGAAATGAGGTAAATTAACAAGACGTTGAGTTACACCGAAAATGTATCTATGAAGCAATTTTTTTATTTTACAACTTTTGACAATGACTCAAAATTTTAACGATGACACTTTGACTTAGACAAGAAGACATAAAAAACAATGAATTAATTAAATATACTTAGACTTGCTAATATAGTCAAAATATGACTGATTAAACAATTACTCTAATGCACAATGAATCTTAGATCGAATTGATAATAATTTTGATAATACATAACTTTTAAATATACAACATTGACAATTTATCATACATTGACCTTAAATTGTGTGTGTGTATGTGTGTGTTATACTACTTACTCGAAAAAAATAAAAAAAATTACATCGAACTTAAAGAATTACAATCCTAAATGTTTAAACATATAAAAGGAATTAATTACATAAAATTAAACTAATATAACATTTTAACAACTTAATATTAAAATTACCATGATACAACCTAAATAAAATAATGGAAAAAATAAAGAAAAGTGATTGAATTTGAAAGCCACGTATTCTAAAATCACATAATACAGGCTTAATAGGTCTTAACAATTCGGGGCTCTGCTAGGGTTTAAGCTCAATGAGTTATTTTTGCAGTGAATGCCCGGCCTTGCCATACACTGCCATCATGTCACACCACCGATCTGCAGTTCTAGGCGGGATTATCTGCATTAATTTTGTATTGATCATCAGTCCGCCCCTTGGGCGGTGGCTTATAAAATGACCACCTCCTCGGGCCATGCATCTATTGATGTTGGTCTTATCACAGGAAATGTGGACAATGGTGCCAAAATGAGTGAGGAATTTCATCCCGAAGGTATTTTACGAGGTAAGGATACTAATACTCCTTCCCTGGATATTTTTCTTGATTTACCAGCTTTTGACAAAGCTTGCAACTGGTTTGAATATTTTTCTCTTGTCGCTTATTTTGTGGGCCGAGTTCCCCCTAAAGGTATCCTCCGCCAAGAGATTCATAATCATTGGCAACCTCATGGAGTCAAGGTAGAGGGAGTTCAAAACATGACCAAGGGTTTTTTTCTGTTTCGCTTTACCAATGCTGAGCATTGCAAAGCCATTGTTAACCATGGTCCTTGGTTTATTCACAATACCCTTGTGGTTTTCTCCCACTGGACTCGAGATTTTCAAGTCTCTGAGCAAGCCAAACTCAAAATTCCTGTTTGGGTCAAATTTCCAGGCCTCCCTTTTCCTTTGTGGGGATTCGTTGATCAACTTATCAAACCCTTGGGTCACCTCATCTGCCACAAGAAAAATAAGTTCTACTCAGCTCGACCCCAAAAACGGGTCTGCGTAGAAATTGATCTCTCAAAAGACCTCAAGGATACCCTTGATATTCAGGTTGGAGACACCCGCTTTTCATATAAAGTTATATACATCAATCTGCCCAACACTTGTTTTTGGTGCCAATCTTCTGACCATATGATCAAGGATTGTCCTCTCATGAATCCAAGCCCACTGCCGGTTACCCTAAATCTAGTACTCCTTCCTCTGATGGATGGACTACTGTTAATGGTAGAAAACCTTCGGCCTTGACCCGAAACAAGAACCAACAGACTACTTACAAACCAGCGGTCAACCCTGCTTCTACTCCTTTGAAGCCATCTACTGTGACCCCTCCCAAGCCCACACCCACCATCTCTCAGTCTCCGCAAGCTACAGTTGTCATCAGCCCTCACCCCTTAGCTCCTACTCTTTCACACCCCTCATTTCCTAAGACCTCAAGGTTTCTGGATATCACGGCTGGTGGTTTGGCTACTCAGACAGATAGAAAGGTGGCCTTATGCCATTCCTGAAGTCCTTCCCCTCCTTCTGAGGAAGATTTCTCGTAGAGACCCTGCCGGTAGTTCAAGCTCGGTGATTTTATTCATGGGAATGTACGGCAAGTCACTTTCTTTAACCACTTTGGAGCGTTAGCCGATGTCGAGGAGGAAAACATGCACCTTGATAGTTATCCATGTTAGTTTACTCATGGAATGTTAGGGGGCTTACTGACTTGACTCATAGATATCTTGTCAGAGATAGTTGTAAGCATTTTTCAAAGTTTCAGGTGTTGTGTTTGTAGGAAGTCAAAATATCTTGCTTCCATCTTTCTACTGCTATGCGTACCATCTAGCCTAGTTCTCTCTACCAGATGTTAGCGCATGATAATGGTCGAGAGGGTGTTGTCACTCTTTTAAGCCCCAACCTCAACTCCAATATCATATCTTGGGGCTCTAATGCCACTCATCGGGTGGTGTGGACCTTTTTTTATTTTGACGGCCACATTCTTGGGTTGGCCAATATTTATGCTTCCAACGATGCCTTTGAACATTCTTATTTTTGGAGGTGGTTGGTTGATCATCTGCCCTCTGCTACTTGGCTTTTTTGTAGAGATTTCAACATGGTAAAATCCTATGAAGACAAATTGGGTTAGCTTCCAATGCGTTGGTGTAATGGCGAACGTGAACCCTGGTTTTATTTACGCAATAAGCTTTTTCTTTTTTATCCCAACCACCGCAATCACTCTTTTGCTGCCACTCCTTAGTTCAATTGGTCTAATTTTATAGCTGGTGATGACAGAGTTTATAAGCGTCTTGACAGAGCTCTACTTTCAAAGCAGTAATGGTTTTCCTTTGAATCTTCATATAGCCTCCCGGTCTCGGTGGTAGACAATGCTTTGATTTCTGACCATAAGCCTATTTTCTTTGGGATTCAATGGAACTTTCAGTGCCCCAAGCCTAGGTCCACCGAGTTCTCTTTAAATACGTCCCACCTTTCTCATCCCAAGACATTGGATTATATAATACGTATTTGGAATCTTGATTTGATACCTGTTGATGGGATTAGCTGGATTGACTGGTGGTCTCATGCCATCGCTCGTACCACTTCTTTCCTTCAGCTCTATGGGAAACAACTTGATCTTTTTCACAAGAATACTCATGAAGCCTCTCATGTTCAATATTCAAGGGCTATTCAAGAGCTTAATCTGTCTCCTTTCAACACCCACCTATAAGTGCAAGCTGCTCACTGCAAACATAAGCTTCAAATTGAGAAGCACTATAAAGCTAGAGGAGCCCAAGTTTGAGCCCATCTGCACTGGCTTCACATTGGTGACAGAGTTACTAAGGATTTTTTTGCTTCCCTTAAAACTAATCAAACTCTCACCAAAATCAAAGTAGTCAAGGATGGAAATCAAAGGCTTACTCTCTTACCTGACATTCTGCAAGCTTTTGTGCATCACTATCATGTTGTTTTTGCTGCTCAACTTGCTACTCCAGCTCGTGAGGTTGATATCCTCCAATGAATTGACGTTGTTCCTTACAAGCTCTCTGAAAGTTAGCACATCGCTTGTGATAGACCTCTCACTCTTGATGACCTAAAGGAAGCTGTTATGCAGATGGCATCTAATAAATCCCCCGATGTTCATGGTTTTCCATGTGAGTTCTACCAGTCTCTATGGATGACTGTTGATCCAGATATACATTAGGTCTATTTGGAAGCGATGTCCTCCAACACCCTGGGTGATCTGATCAACCAAGGCAACATCAAATTCATTCCCAAGTTTAGGGATCCCAAGCTTATCACCAGTTGGGGACTAATAATTGTGCTCAATGTCTCATACAAAATTATTGTCAAAGCCCTTGTTATCAGCCTCACTAATCTACTGCCCCTGATCATCAGGAGCCAACAAACCAGATTTATTAAGAGAAAATATATTTTTGACAACATTATTGCAGTTTGGGAGGGCATGGAATATGCCCATCAGACTTCTCAACCAACTTTGTTTGTTAAAATTGATTTTGAAAAATCCTATGACAGAGTTGAGTGGCCTTTCATTATGGCCATGCTGCAGGCTATTGGTTTTGGACCTAGATTCATCCGCTCTATCAATATGCTCTTTCAAAATGTAGGTGCTTGTATTACTATCAATGGTCAGCAGTCTGAGATATTCTCTCTCGTTCCATCCGGTAAGGTTGCCCTCTTGCTCCTTCTCTTTATGGCATTGCTGCTGAAGGTCTGAGCTACTTACTTGCTAATGTTGTCAATGCTAGTTTAGTTAAAGGTATTCAAATACCTTCCTCTCCTAAGCAGCTGAGTAATGGTCACTTTGTAGATGATTCTTTTCTCACTTTGGCTGAAACTGAGGCCTCTGTCACTAATGTCATGAAATGCCTTGATATTTTTTTATCTTGCTTTTGTTTCTGCTATCCAATTGAAGAAAAACCAATGTTACAGACAGGCGGTGGGTGCTAAACCTCCTTGGCTAAAGGGATTTCAATGGATTTGTATTGAACCTGGTGTTCAATTCAAATTTTTTAGGCATTCCCTTTGCCTTTATGGCACCCCCTGCTAACCTTTGGAATTATGTGATTCAGCAAGTTGAGAAAAAAATCTCTTTTTGGATTACCAAGCATTTGTCTCTTCCTGGAAAATTCCAAGTTTGCTCCAAGGTTCTAGCCGCCACTCATGTCTATTACTCATCATGTTGGGCACCCTCTAAAGCTGCTTACCACAGGCTGGAGAAAATTCTGCTGTGATTTCCTGTGGGTCAACTCCGAAGGGAACCATGGTTTTCACAGAGTTGCTTGGGACATATGTTGTATGCCTAAGGACATTGGTGGTCTTGGCCTAATCAACATTCATATGCAGGGGTTTTCTCTCACTTCCAAATGGATTATTTGTAGTCCTTCAAGGTGAGGAATCTTGGAAAATTATTCTCAAAAATTATATTTCTCAAGGGTCTCCACTAAATCGAAAGGCACAACAGGGTTTGAACTATTAGTCCCTTACTTCTATGTCCTGCTACTATTAAAATAGGTGGCTCTTTTGTGGCTAAAAGCATATGGAAATCTTGGGAACTTCTCAAACCCCATCTGACTCTGGCAAGGTGGTGGTTTCCGAAACGGGCTCTCTCTTAATTCTCTTAGTTTGTGGTGGAATCTGGTGCTTCAATTTCATGACGAGCCCCTTTCTCTTTCCTTGCAGCTCAAGGGTTTGCGTCTATTCAAAAAAGGGATTCAGTACATTCAGGACCTTTTTTGTCCCATCTCCAGGGATGGGCTTCCATGGGATAGCCTAAAAGCTAATTTTGCTCTAAATGACAATGAAAAACAAGCCATTTCTTTCATTCAAGATCTCATACCTGGCGATTGTTTGTATAAAATTGGTGTTACTATGCAGCACCTGTGGTGGTTTGATTGGCACTGGCCCTCTGTCACCCCCTTCAGAAACTATAAACCTTGGCTGGGCTACAAGCTTCTCACCCAGAAGCAACTTCCTCTCCAAAATTTAAATGCTCGATGGAGCCTGCATTCCACTCATTTTGGGTAGAAGCAATGCTTTAATGTCATTTGGGCCATTCCTATAGAGCCCAAAGTTGCGCACTTTCTCTGGAGCATTCTTCATCGAGGGCTTCATGTGGGCAAGCACCTTGTTCTTTTGAGAGCTCCCCCACCACGTGTTGCCCATTCTGCAACCGCATTGAGACTCTTCTTCATCTCTTTTGGTTCTGCCCTCATGCTCAGTCTACCTGGCGCTCGAATCATACCCTTTTTCAAACCTTTTTTTCCCCACCTTCTTCATGTGGAAAATGGTTCTTTTGGGGGATTTGACATTTATTCCTGCAAAATTTTACAACATTTGGCATTCTTTCAGAGCGAGCTATTTTATATCACATTTGGAAATCTAGAAATGATGTTATTTTTAATAAAGAGACAATGGATAGAATTTTTGCTATTTCTAACAAGCTTGCTATCATCTTCAATGTTTCGCTTCAGATCTAGTTACAGGCGGAGGAAGTTCACATAGAGGTTGAAACATTTGCAAACTCTGCTGGACCATTGGGGGAGTGCCCCTTGTGCTATTAGTCAGCATCCCACCTGATTCCCCTCACCGCTGCTCCCGCTCACAAGGGCACGTCGCTCATCCCATGGGCGACGCAACTTCGACCGAGGGTCCGGCTCATTGGCGTGACGTAGCGCCTCTCCTCACCGGCGGGTATCTCCACCTCCTGTCTTGGACTCCACCTATCTTCTGGGGTTTTTGGTCAGCTGGGCTCTGGCAGTGGTGGCTCTAGGAGGCAGGCACCCAACTAGTCAAAGTTTCCGCAGCTTTCTCTTGCTAATTTCACCCTCCCGGTGGGGAAACGAGGAGGAACAACAACAGGCTGATGGCTGGGAGCAGCTTGATGATGCCCCCGATACTGCTCTTGGTGGTTGGGGTGACCCTCCAAAGAGCCCACCACCACCGCCACCTTCTTCCATGTTTGCCTGTTGCCTGCCTAGCTCCATGTTTGGAGTCTCTTTGGTTCTCGGCTTTTTTGTTTTAAGCTTTTTAATTGAAAATGCGTCTGTTGACATAACACTTTGCTACTCGTAGCCTTTATGGCTATTGTGATCCTGCTTATGGGATGTGATATTTTCCACCCTATTTTGCGTGATTAGCATTGTACTTCATTATTAATATATGGTTATGATTTTCAATAAAAAAAATCACATAATACAAAATCGGTATTACAAAAATACCACAACAAAAAAAGAATAAAATCCACAAAGTGACAAGAATACCATTAGCAAAATTGTGTGAAGGAAGATTTGGTAGGCGACAAGTTAGCATGCATATAAAAGAGAGCATACAGAGACCTTGGCTTGACTCCTAACAGCCACACGATATGCACGTAGCCATAATAATAGTGGAACCCAATATGGAGATTATAGATCTAGAAGAGACAATTGATGACCCACCAAAACAATCTATAAATATGTCAAAAAAAAGATCTGATGTAAACTTGGATTTGTCTTACAAATATGGTGAATAACATATAGATTTGGTAGTTGTTAAAGAATTGAATGCATGTGAAGACCATTTTGATCACTGTAGATCCACGAGGATCAAAAATCAAAACAATATCCATGTATGGTTGGGCACGGGAATTGTAAATCTTATCTTTAGATTGAATTTGTAGTGATGCAATCATCACTTATTACATGTTATCCCTACCTGTGAATGGGTCTTGAATTTTACATGCTTCACTCAATGATAATAATGGAGAATGATCCTCTTGGAAGGGGACCTTCCTCTCTAATAAAGCTTCTAAATCAAAATATATTCTCTTATTTTTTGAACATGTTGGTGAAATAATTAATAGCAGGACATATTATTGGTTTTTAATAATGGTCACAACGATAAGCCCCTCCTTCTTGGGTACGGGGATGCTTCCATTATTGAATGCAAACTAACTAAATCTATGGGGTGGTTGTTAGGTCAAGGATCACATAGGGATACTGGACTAAACATGTGGCAAACTACTTGTACAATGTACAAGGGAAGAATTAGTTTGGAGCGAGGTAAAGGGAGGTAGGAGAGTAGAGAGATAGAGAGAGAGAGATAAATAATGTTGTTTGTAGATACTAGCAGATTCTCACAAATAATAACTAGAGTAGGTCCACATTTAATAGAAGAAAAGAAAAATGTAAGCAATAATGAGACTAATAAATTAGAGACACAAAGTTCTATGAATTCATTAATCAAAGACAAAGTTTTTTCTTGGTTATATAAGATCACAATTATTTTCAAAGTTGGAAAGTAGAGAGTGTGGAAGAACATTGCAAATGAAAGGTGTTTTTTTATTTTGTCAATTATATGATAAAACACTAAAAAATCAAAAGATGACAGGGTTTAACGATACCTGCGTCGATAATACAATGTCAGGATGAGTGGATGTGTAAAGGACGTGGGGATCCTTCTTCCTACGAATGGGAGAACCTACATGAAAAGAAAATAAACAAGATTGATATTAGACAAGGAGATGACGAGTTGCTTAGAAAAGGTCAATCCTAGGAACTAAAGGGCTTCCTCAAAGGGTGCCAACTTATTTTTTACAATTAAGTGATAATAATGATAAGATAATAGACAATGAAGGAATGACTAGAATTTCAAAGGGATAGGGAGATCTTTTTCTGCGTGGTAGGAAGCTTAAATAATGGATTTAATAATCTTAAACTCCTCGAAGTGGTCAAACTAGAACTGTTCAATAGAATCCCATTCTTCTTGTATGACTTCGAGTTGATCTTCACTATCTTCAGCATCTGGTGTCAAGGCGATGGCAGAAAGGCTGATTTCATGTGTGATGTCAAAACTATTCCCAAATGAAGGGTTGTTGGATGATGGGAAGGTCATATACTTGTGATTGGATTTTCCTGACCTGGTATAGTAATCTACAGAAAGACATAACTGGGAAACAAGAAAATTAGATAGAAAACATAATGATATTTGACAACATATATGATAAATGTGATAAAAATGCTAAAATGATAGGGATCGCTGGTGATTCTAGTAAATCGTTGGCGATTACTATGTAAGAGACTAATTTCTAGATAAAATGTATACTGAATGTAAAATAAATGATTTCTAACTTGATATGAGTTCTGACAAGATATGATGACAAACTAAAATTGAATATAGAGGTCAAAGACTTACCTTGACTGATAAAATGTTTAAAAATGATGTTGTAGGGAGCTTACAATGTTTACAGAGCTTCTACGGGCTTGACAAGGGTGTTAAAGGTCTTGAGATGACCCTAATGATGTAATCTAAGTCTCCAATGAACCAGAGCTTTGTTTTCATGACTGAGGATTCATTATAGGAGGTCTGATATTGTTTATAGAGAATTGTCGGTGAATGGTTAGAATCATTGGCGATCTAGGAAAAGTGGGGAAACCTACTTGGAAGTAGTTTCAACCAATTCCAAATGGGTAAATTGGGGTTGGATTCAGGTTAGATTTGTTTAGGAAGATGTTAGGGAGGTTAGATGGTTAGGGGTAAAATGGGCTAGGATGGGTTATAGGTGGTTAGGGAGGTTTAGGGTGTGTAAATAAGTTTTACAGGGGTTAAAAATGTGTTTTTATGAGGGCGAGGGTGTGACTTAGGACAAGTTTATGATTTAATGATATGATTAGACTAATTTTTGAGATATGAATGTGAGGGATGTATGTCAGTCACATAGGATGTCGAAAACCCAGTGTCTACATTTTCCCATTTTTGTCAAGTGGTTTGTGATAAACAAGCTATTGGCCAAGAACGAGTGAAATGATCTTATTTGTGTTGGATAGGTGGTCCCCCCTCAAACTAGGGGTTATTACGACGAAGTGCAATGATCACTGGTTCGAATAGGTTGTTGGATGAGATAGGCTTATGTGTTGTTGCGTTTTAAGTTAGGATGCCCCAATACTAGCCATGAAAATAGATTGCCACAAAGGTGGACTTGTGTGACAAAAGATTCAGATGACAGGGGAACCAATTGGTTCTCGACCTATAGACGTATGAATCATAGGAAGCAGTTACGTGAAAAGGTTCCTTGAAGGCATATAATATCCACAATGTATCGAGAGATGGAGGCTCAATATAAAGGATGTTTCCGCAAAGTTAAGCTTATGCGTATAGGAAGTCAAGTGATAGGAGAAACAATGGGTTCGTGTTTTATAGAAATATGAATTAATGGTGAATAGGATTTTTTTTTCCTAAATAGACTGTGAAATTTGAAATGGATTTGATAAAGGCAGGATTTCTATACATTGATTGATTTTGATTTTTTTTAGAGGGTCTTGGGTGTTAAAAATAGGAAGCACATATAGAAATGTGGAATTTTGGAAAGGAATGATGATTTGATGAGGTTCGGAAGCCAAAAAATGATGTTTTGGATTAAAAGGAGGTAATCGATGGTGATTACCATAAGTTGTCAGAGATTGGAAAACAATCATTAGTGATTAACCCAATCGTCAACTACTAGGTGGGAAGGAAATTTTTTGATATAAATGGTAGTTTAACAGGTTCATTTGGTATTCTACGATTTGAGAACCTAAGAAAACCAAAAAAAAAAAACAAATTTTTGATTTTTTCACAATTTTTCAAATGAGATGGAGATAGTTAGAGGTATATAAAGGTGACAGGGGGAGGATCAGTGGTAGCTGATCATATTTGGTTGCATTAGGTGACAATTTGGATTGATTTAGGATGTGTTGGAGGCAGTAGTGGCCTATTGAAGAGATGGTTGTAGAGTTAGATATAACACTACCAATTATTTAAGAGGTAGTTAATATGACATATGAGGAGGGAGTGGTATGGCATGATGATGTAGGGGTGACAGCGGCTTATGTTGCATGGTGGCAGGGGCATCTAGGTGGTTTTGAGAGGTGGGTAAGAGCCCGTGTAGAGGATGAACAAGAGGGTTATGGTAGTGAGGGTGGAGATGAGGATGATAGAGTGAAATTGTTGGAGGCCGTTGTAGTGAGTTTTGATGCCAAAAAGGCTGCATGGGCGACTGAGTGGGCCAAACTAATTGGTGAGAGAGATGTGATGAGCCAGTAACTCACTGTTGTATGGGGTAGAACTTACACATGCTAGAGTTGATAGAGAAAAATATAGATGGGAAAGAGAGGCCTAACAAAAGGCCTTTGGAGTGATAGGGCCATCGATTTTAGGGGCTGAGCTATAGGTAGCCCGAGCCTAGACTAGTGGTTAGATGGGGCCACCCGGGGTGATGTGAGTTTGGCGACCCCCCAGGCTTTATGTGATGAACTTAGATATTATGAGGATATAATGAGGAAAAGGCTTCTAGATGAGCCTCAATATACAATGTTTTTGGCTCGATGACGATAGATTCCTTCTAGTAGTGCTACGAGCATGGGAAACCACCTAAAGGTCTAGGTGAGGGACCAAATAGAGGCTCTGATGATGATCTGAGTAGAAGTGCTCAAGGGAGTGTCTAGTTGATGGATATTCAATTTACTCTATAGTGTTTATACATGTATATTTTGATGTATGGATTTGTGATGTACGAGGCTTGTTTGAAGCCCTTATAGATGTTGAATTTTTGATACATGAGGCTCCTTAAAGGCATTTGATGATGTATAGATATTGATGCTATATATATATATATATATATATATATATATATATATATATATATGAATTTGATATTTGAGTTTTTTTTAAGTTTATAATGTTAGCAATGTGCTGGATATAAACATAGTTGATGATGATGAGTGTAGTTATGATTTTTATATGATGAGTTATGGATGTATGTAAAATGTGGATTTTTAAGATTTAGAGATTTTTCATGTGATTCTGATGATTAGGTAATGATATTGTTGTTTGTTTGATGCACTATATAATGGGTAAGAATAGAATGTGGGATGTTTTCTTTCTTACAACTTGGGACATATATATAATGTATGATGGTAAACTGATTTTAAATGTATGATATTGCATATGTAACTTTGTAAATAATGTTAACATGTGACTCATAATGATTAGTCATACTAAGATCATTGATGAGTGTGGGATAGTTATACCTATTATTTTATGACATGAGAAAGATTTGTGTGTAGAAAGCACGAAGAAAACAAATTCTTCTTAATAGTTCCCTAGTTTTTGCTCGGTTCTTTATTTTTCACAAGTTGATTAATGCAGAAAGCTTGCGTTTTATGAAAAATTTGATCAATGTAGGAAGCTTTCCTTGGGTGGTTGATTTTTTTATTTTGATATGAGGGTCAATCGATGCAAGAATCCCTTTTTGATAGGAGGATTGATCGATATGGGAAGTCTGTTCGTGTACTTTGATTGGGTAGTCATCCTTAAAGGAAGTGGTCTAAGATTTTATTGACATTTTGATTTTATGGTAGCCATCCTTTAAGGGAGTGGTCTACAGATTTATTTAACATGATTTGATTTTTGATAGTCATCCTTCAAGGGATCGACTATATTTTGATTGGATCTGACCCATGGATATTTTTATTTTTGAGCTGAGGGCAAACATAAGTAACGACTTAAAATGGGATAAAATGAGTGTGTAAGCTACACTTATGTCATTGTCACATCGTGAAATTAGATGAGATAGGGGGATGGGTGAGATTAATGATTACGGGGTTCCCTAATTGTGAGTAGGGAACTTGTCCATGAGTAACATACTATGAGCAGAGTTGTGGTGCTCGTATTCAAGGTCATGACAGGAATGCTGATGAAAAGCCACATAGCTCCAAATCATTAAGGGGATGATAGGATGTGGAGGATGATAGATGGAGATCATAGTTTGAATAAGGTCGTGTGAGTAGAAATTTTAATATTAGAATGACTGTAAGTGTAGGGCATTAAGATGATCCTTTTTAGGTTTACCATAAAGGAAGGCTAAATAGTAAGCCCAAGACCCATATTTATGAATAATAATATACAGTCCAAGCCAGTTAGGAGAAAACTTCCCACGTTTACTCTTTTCCATATTAGTGACATGTTGGGTTTCTTTGAGAACAAGATCACCAACATTTAATTCACGTTGTTTGATATGTTTGTTTTAAGATCATTTGATGTGTTATTAATTGTCGTTTATATGTTTAAGGGTTGTTAAATGATGTTCATCTAACAACTCAAGTTGTGATAAGTGTTCTTGTCAGTAATCATCATTTGGGGAGGAAATCCTTAAGGGAAATGCATATGGATAGGATTTAGACTTTGAGAGGAAGGAAGACTTCGATGCCATGTACTAAGGAGAAGGGTGTACTACCTGTAGGCATTCAAAAGCTGGTCCGATATGCCCATAATGTGAATGGGATTTGGGAGATGCCAATTTCTACCAACTTGGTCAACATTTTTCATGAGCATTTTATTGGACACTTCGGATTGGCTGTTAGCTTATAGATAATAAGGTGAGGAAAAGCTAAGCTTGATGTTGTAAGTGTCGCAAAGTTTCTAAACTTTCTTGTTTTTGAAGGATTTTCCATTATCTGTGATGATTTTGTGTGGTATCCCAAAGTGACAGATAATGTGATGATGGATGAAATCGATCATTTTATCTAATTTTATGGAGATAAAGGGGATTGATTCCACCCATTTAATAAACTATTCAGTTTTTATAATGATGGAATTGTGTCGTTGTGATGAGCGAGGTTCGAGGCCGATAAGGTCAAGCCCCCCATTGTGAGAAGGGCCACATGTCCTGAGTGGGTAGAAGAGAGTGGATAGGGATATGTGTGATATTGGAATGTTGTTTAGATTTGACAAAGGTCTTGACATATAGTATTCATTAAGTTTAGGAAAAATAGTAGCCCATTCATAAGATGTGTTTATCAACAATTAAACCCTTGAAGTTCCTATTGCATATGTCGTCATGGACTTCTTGGATAGCTAGATGAGCCTATGAAGCTTTAAGACATCAGAGGAGGAGGTCATTAAATCCTCTTTTGTAAAGGATACCTCCTAGGATGACGTAGTAAGATGCACATTGTTAAAAGGATATTTTTCCATTTTTGGATAGATTCAGGGGTAGTTTGCTGGTGGAGAGTTAATCATATGTCTGAGTATACCCGATGTTAGATGAGTTATCTTCTATGTGATTGATGGTAGGCATATCAAATTCAGTATAAGATGGTTGATTCAGTTTTGTGTACGACAATGAAGAGTATGGAATCATCTGGTGATAAAGGGATGAGAGAGGAAAGTGAAGCCACAATTTCTGTAAATTTGTTAGATGAGCAAGGGGTGGTTTGAATTTCATAATGGTCAAAGAGTTGTAGCACGTCTTCAAAAATAGTTTTATTATTTTTGTAGGACGTCATTTTTGCATTAGTAGATCCCTTTGATTTGGTTGATGACAAGTTGTGAATCCTCGTAGATGTCAAGGATTTGTACACTAAGAAAGGCAGTGGTCTAAAGTCCCAATGATGAGAGATTCATATTCTGCCATGTTATTAGTGCATTCAGAGTTATTTTTGAAGGATAACAAAATATGAGTTTCCCAAGGGGGTATTATTACTATTTTGACACCTCCCCCTACATTTGGACCTGTCAAAGAAAAATGTCATCTTGGGTGTTATCTTGATCCAAATTATTGATAGATTTTTTTGGGAAGTGTTTGTAAGGTCGTTGATTGGTAGGAAGGGGAGCTTCTGTGAGTTGATCGGTGATGACATGCCCATTAATGTATTTTTGAGAGATAAATTCTAGGTCATGCTCAGTCATGAGCATGAGCCATCTAGTAATACTGTCATTTTGATACATATTGGAATGCATGGATTTGAGTGGATTAAAGTTTGTGACAATGTAGGTTTTGTGATATAGAAAATAGTGATGAAGTTTGGAAGTTGAGAAGTAGGAGGCACACTATTTTTTTTTTATTTCAGAATAACATGTTTCATATTTGTGAAGTATGCGGCCAATGTAATAGATGGCTTGTTCTTTACCTTGTTCATCTCGATGTGCGAGAATGGCTCCCAAGGCATGGTGAGTTGCGAAGATATAAAGATAGAATGGCTCCCCTTCGCGTGGAGTTGTAAACAATGTGGGGATAAAAGATATTGTTTTTAGGGCATCAAAGGCATGTTGACCTATTATCATCCCACTTAAAGTGGATGTATTTTCTAAGAATATGATGGAAAGGTTGAAAGTAGTACAATAATTGACAAATGAAATGACATATAGAATGAATATTTCCTTCGAGGTTAAGGAGTTGTTTGATATTATATGGTGGAGGAATTTTGATGATGGCCTTGAATTTAGCAGGGTCAAATTTAATTCCCCTAATAGACACAATGAATCCTAGGATTTTTCTCGTGAGAACTCTAAAAATGCACTTAGTAGGATTAAGATGAAGAAAAAATTTTAAAAGATGCGTAAAGATCACACTGAGGATAGCGAAATGGTCTATTCGGTGTTTAGATTTACCTAAGAGATCGTTGATGTAGTATTCTATGGTTTTGTGGATGAGATCATGAAAGATGTAGGTCATGATGCATTGATAAGTGGCTCCTACATTTTTTCAATCCGAAAGGAATTACTCTATAGTACAAGGTATCCCATGGGGTGATAAATAAGGTCTTGTGTTGATCCTTTGGTGTGGTAAGGATTTGATTGTTACTAGATAAACCATCCATAAGGGATAACATATCATGGCATGTTGTTAAATCAATAAGTTGGTTGATGTTGGGTAGAGGAAAATTGTATTTGGGGCAAGTTAGGTTCAAGTCTCAGAAGTTTATGAAGTTGCGCAATTTTCTAGTGGGTTTAGTGATGGGCATGGCGTTGGAAACTATACGCACCCAAAATTACACGGTGCTATATTGTTGGAACGGTAAAATATCCAATGATGATAAAAAAATTCTTCCAAGATAAAAATGAGGCCCAGATCCTTCTCCCTATTCTTTGCATCTCTCCTTTGACTCAAATCAACCCTTTTGTTTTGTCTGCAAACTTTAATTTTTCTTGTGAGATTGCTTTTTAGCTTTGTCTTTGTCCCAAGTGGCAATTGCATAATTGTTAACGGCGGTTGCATAATTTTTAGTGGTGGTTGCGCAATCACCCCTCTGCATTCACCAACGGTCCTGTCACTTAAAATCAGAGACTTAAAGCATCCATTTTTTGATGCACATTTGGATTTCAGGAGTAGTTTTCTCACTCGTTTCTCAACCATTTTTTCCTATTTTGAGACTCGTTAGAATAGTATTGATTTTCTCTTCCTCTTTGGATATGTTTTAGAATGTTGAATACCTCTCCTTTTTCTAATTTTTCACTTCTTCATTGACACATGTAATTGACTTATTCTTTCCCAAATTTTATAAAAGCCAAACTTTTACACGTATGATGGGTTGGATTTTTCATACTCTTCAGGTAAATTCATGTTGCTGAAACTTTGAGAGGAACCACATAGACAATCACTCTTTGCTATGTTCTTTGCTACCATTTACTTTCATTCATTTCTTTCACCAAGCCAGACACAACCAATATTTTGTTTTCTTTTCTGCTAGCCAACATCTATGCATTCCTGGATCAATTGGACTTCATCTTTGGAAGAAGATACAAAATTTAAGGAGACAACAATCACATCACATCTTTGGGAAGCTACCACAATACAATAGTAACCAAGTTGCGGTTGTACTTAAATTCTTTGAAGATTTAATTAATTTGTATTTTTTAGAATAGAAAGAATGCATTTTTTTGAGTTGGTATAATTGTAGAAGTGGAAGATTTCATCACTTCCCGAAAGTATTTATCTTATTTCTAGTATTCATTTTCAAAAAATTTCTTATATATTCCCTTGATAACTTCTTCCCAGCTTATCCCTATGGATCTACTATGGAAATTAGTTAGAGGAAGAAGTGAAGAAATCCTTGCATGTCTTTTATTTCTTTTAATTAGTTTAGATTTACTTTTGTTGGGGAAAGTTTATACGAAAAAGAGGAAATTGCTTCTGAGAATCTTTTCCCTTTCCAAAAAACTTGAGGCAAAAGCTTTGCCAGAAGAGGTTTATTTTACTTTATTTAGATTAATAACTTTCGAATACATTCTTTTAGAATAACATTTTCAGACAACCCTTCAATAGAGGTATAGCCACATTTGGCTATTTTCTATTTTTAGTATATTTTATTGATAGTAGTAGTCTTTTTTTTAATTAATTTCATGTGTCTGAAGAATAGTTTATTTATTTGTTTCGTCTAAATTATGAAAAATACAAAAATATTTTAGCCGTTTAACTAGTTTTTTTAATTCATTTCTTTTTCAAACAAATAGAATATATGGTATTTCATTTCATTTGATTTAATTAATTGGGAATGAATTTGGTTAATTAAAAGATTAAACATACTTGTCTTATATTTATGTTGAATTTACTTTCTTTATTTATTTAAAAATGAATTTTCAACATAATTTAGCAAAGAACTCAAATAAAAAAATTAAAGAATAGGGAACTTAAACTACCCATACATAGCCTGTAATACCCTCTTCAAACTACCACTTGAGACCAAGAAACAAACTAGGATCAGCTAGGAAAAATTATGGAATAATTTTTTTTATTAAGAGTGTTTGCAATAAGGTTACAAGATCACAGTTAGCACAAACATGGTTAAGATTAACAATCAAGAAGGTGACTTGCAACAAGTGCTTCTAGCAACCATTATCAACAAGGAAAAGGGTCAAAATAAGAGGTTAAATTCATCACTTAGGTTAAGAGAGTAATTTCTCACTCAACCCTGCTCTAACAAGATTACATGGTTCAACTTGATTTTTCACACAATAAGAGTCATCAAAACTTTCCTAAATCATGTCCATTGGCTAGGAAATTTCCTCACCTTTCCAACCATATAAATAAGCTCCTCCTAACTCCTTATAAATCTCAAGTTATGGGCCGACGGAGTTTAAGGGAGAAATTTTCCCTTGGGGAGTCCACGGCCTTGGGGAGAAAGATTTTCCCTTGAGCGGGTCAGGTGGAGCGGGGAGGAAAATTGAGAATTTTTTTTCCTTGAGCACAAACAGCGTAAAGATCCTCCATGTGCCCATGGGTATGACAGGGAAGACACGTGGCGCCTCCCGATTGGCGTGGGGAAAAGCATAGCGGCATGGAGAAAGTTAGGAATTAGAATTTTTTTTTGGCCAAAAGCCCAATTTGGGCAAAATTCGTTGCATTCCTCAGCCAAGGGAGAAAACCCATGCCACGTGTCAAACTCCTATTGGTCACGATGGTCATGGACTAATGGAGCAAAAAGTAAAATTGAGATTTTAGAAGTTAAAATCTCAATGGCAAAAGAAACTTCGTGCTCCCAACTGAGGTCCAAAATTGCCACGTGTCAACACATGATTGGACGTGGGGTCGGCGGAGTTTTTAGGGAGAAATTTAAGATTTTGTACCTTAGAGGTCAAAAGAGTTTTAAAATTCATAAGGAAAATTGCATGGGCCCATGCATCCTTTAGGACTCGTGTCAGCATCCTTGATAGGTTGCGGGGGTGCGGGGACGCAGACGGAAAAGTTTGAATTTTTTGCCAAAGGGTAAAAAAAAGTTAAGTTTTCAAATTTATTCCATGCCTCTGCACTCCAAGCCACGTGTCAGCACGTGATTGGCTGTGAGGCCGCAGGGTTACGGGGAAAAAGGGGAAAAGTTTCCCAAGGTCAAATTTTCAAAAAGTTAAGTTTTCAAATTTATTTTGCGCGCCCTCCAAGCCATGTGTCAGTACGTGATTGACTGCGGGGCCACGGGGTTGTGGGAAAAAATGGGAAATTTTTCCCAAGGTCAAATTTTCAAAAAGTTAAGTTTTCAAAATGATTCTACTCTCCAAAGTGCCACGTGGCAACATATGATTGGTTATGAGGGTTGAGGGGCCGCAGAATTTTTGGGGAATTTTTTTTTCAAAGGTTAAATTTTGATTTTTAAACAGTTAGATTAATTTTTTTTTTGGATGGCCATTTTGAAGTAAAACTTCAAATGACCATAACTTTTGATAGAAAAGTCAGTTTTGGGAAAACAAGGACTTTCCATAAATCTCTCCGAGTCCTACTCACACAAAGATCATCAATTTCGGATTTTGATGAATTTTTGAGGGTCAATTTTAAGAAAAAAATCTGCAGGGTTCACAATTCAAAACTGGCAATTTTTCACTTGTAAGATTTTGATCAAATTTTGATTTTCTTCTTCTCAACATGTCAATTGAACATGGAGGATTGATATTGGGTAATTTTAATGATATTTTCAAGGTTAAATTTTTTTAGTTGAGTGTAATTTTATAAGTTTACAACTTTTGACAGGAAAATGATTATGCAAGTTTGGAATTTGATTTCACGAAGTTTTAAAATGTCTTTCATAAATGTAGAGTTCCAATTAAGTTCATTTGGGTATACTAAAGCTAAATTTCAAGGTTTCTTTTATTATTACAAGTTTTAATTTTGAGTTGTGCATTTTTTAGATAAAATTGATTGCCAGATTTAAAACAAGACAGAGATCTTTCACTTAACAAGTTCATTAATCAATTTACAACTTTCAACTATGGAAAAGCATTCCAAATTTTGTCTAAACAATTAATTGATCTATCTTATCATTTAAGAGCATCAAGACAACATTTTATATCTCAAATTTTAATCAAATACAAAGAACAAAATGTTGTCCTTTCCTCTCATACGCATTTTCTTTTCACACAGAGATATCTTTTCAAAACAACAACTCCAATTCAAAACAACAATACAAATTTGAGAAAGGAATGTATTTATTTTATTGATTTCAACAACAACATTACTACTTCATTCTTTCTTGGAGCTTCAAATTACAAAATACAATACATGTCTCATTCTTTCATGTTATTATCAAAACAAAGTATGAAATAATAACTCTTTGCATTTCACAAATGAATCTCTATCTTTTCCTTTGCATTACAAGGTGTCTTCTCATTACAAACAATAATACAATCATCCTCTTCAAAGTGGGAAGGTTACAATAATTTTTCTCAAAGGAAGGGACTGTTAAATTATAATTTCTTTTACTCCAAAACAACAACATGCTGATTTCTTCATCTTTTCATCTTGATCACAACAAGGAAGGGGGAAAGGCAACGCTCTCCACCCAACCAAGACATCCATTGGGAAAGGAGAAGTCATCTTTCCCCATTGGCCCCCGAGCCCCAACCATATTGGAATAGAGTATGAACATCAACACATGGCAACAAAGGCTTCTATAACAACAAGAAACATTCTTTTCAAATGCATTATAAAACAAAATACATAGTCCAAACAAAGACAACAGTTCACAACTACAATAAGAATCATACACGCAACACATGTGCTTGATCAAGCAAGCCATCAAGAGCAAAAACTATGGGGAACTACTTATGCCTCCCTATTTGGAATTGGGCATCCACCTAAATCATACCGCCAATAACCATATAATATCCCATAAACCTTATATCTCCCAACCCCTCCTTATGCCCCCCCCCCCCAAAGTTTCTACCTTATGCCCCCCCCAAAGTAAGAAATGCAAGCAGTTTATTTTCCTAGGTGGATCCCAATCCAAAACTCCCTCCAAAATAGAACAAGTGTCATTGGCAATCCCTTATGCCCCCCATATGAAACCCCCATAGCCTTCTCCTACACCTTACCCTAAGCATTCTACCCAACCAGCCAACAATACACAACACATTCACCATTTTCCTCATGCAAGGAAAGAGAAAACAACATTTAAAAAGGGCAAGATCCCACCTCTCCATAATGGAGCTTGTTTCCAAAATAGCAAGCTCCTTCAATGCTCAAAAATACAGTCCAAAATAGTAAGCTCTTCAATGACCAAAAATCAATCCAAGAACAGCAACACCAAGCATGCAAATGAATTTTCAAACTCTCTTTATAAGCAAGACTCCCACAGCAATAAAATTTGACCCAAAGAAGAAAGAACAAAGTTTCAACAACCATAACCAAGAGAAGAATTCAAAATTTAAAGGAGAGGGAGAGGAGAGGATGATGTGGATTCCAAGTGGGATGCCACATCATTCTTCCTCAACCCCAAAATGAGAAATTTAACATCACAACTAATCACAATAAATGGAGATGATAATCAACTTACACACTTAAAATTAACCCATACTTTAACAAGGACTGAATTAAAAGCTTGTAAGGAAAGTGTAATAAAAACTTACACATAGTCATTTCAAAATACAATTAAAAAGACTAATTTTGAACCCCAAACCATAGGTATTCTTGGTGGATGATTTTAAGAGGTGTGGGACAAGTTTAACTTGTCCCAAAAGCCTCAAAATGAAGCTCTCAAGGACAAATTCGAATTCCTGTGAGGATGAAGTGTCCTACACTCCAAAATCTGACTTACACAATCTTTCACATCACTTACACATCTCATACATCTTCTTACACATTCTTACAACATGCATTAATATCTATGACTTCATTTATTACATTCTTTTGACATAATGATTTATTTATTTAACACATGGTTATATATAACATAAACCCAAATCAATTAACAACTAATGAAAGGGGTAACACATCACAAATAAAATACATGCAAACATTACAAAAAAGAAACACATTAAAGTAATACATGAAATCCCTTAGTCACATTTTAAAGGTGATTCCCCCCCATGGGAATCCCTAACAAACACAACATATAAACAATTATAGTTGCCATGGTGACCTCGTTGGATTCATCCAGAATTCTAATATGGTTAGTCTCCAGTCCCCCAACATTGTTGTGATATTTTAACATACAAAATAACAATACCTCCTTTGGCCTCGTGGCCATATCAAAACATCCAAAATGATATAAACAACATATAAAGATAAAATCCAAATCACAACAACATCAAGAATTTAACATTGTCATTTAAATTCAATTTGCAACTATATCATCATCCATATATAATAATGTCTCTAGTAACATCATTATGCATGCTAACTAAATCAAGGTCCATAATAATCCATGATCTAACATCTACACATCATACTAAATCAAAACATAATAATGTCCAAAATGAGATCAGCAGTATCAAGATTAGTATCTTAAAGTGTCAAAGGGAAGTGGGCACTACATAGCCTCTAATTCCCATTTGGCCAATTTCAACTATTAGGAACTCACACTACACGATCTTAGTCATTGATTCTACAATAGTTACCCATCAACATTCCCACAATCTTTCACATTCTGGCTGTCCTGGCATGACCTCAGGAGGTGGGGTACGTCTAGGAACCACATGTTGACTCTCAGGTCTACAGAAACCCATTTTCGATAATAAATAGGAAGTATGAAGTTGGCTAAAATAAGACATCGTAATTCTTCCTTGACAAGTAGGGTTACACAAAGATACATTCGAAAAAGTTTTTTTTCATAAGCTTAACATCTGGAATGGAAATTTTGTTATGAATAATGATGTTAGCATCTATACTGGGCATGCCACTATAAGACCATGCAAAGGCTTGACTGTGTTTAGATAAGAAAGCATTGAATTCTTGAAGTTCACAAGAGTATAAGGCTTGGCCGATTTTGACAATGTGTGGCTCTTATGGTGTGTCAATGTTAACATCAACGGTCAATTCATTGAGAAGCGTGGATGTATCAGAAGGTAAGGTTTTTTTTAAGATAGTGATTCTCAACACCCATATAAGTTAAGATAGCATCATTGACATGGTTTTGGAGAATGATCAAGGTAGGGGAGTCTTCATCTATCATGTGTGACAATGCTAGGGGAATGGTCTTGGTCTTACCATTAGCTTGTTAAATTAGTGGTCCAATTGTGATAGGATTAACTAAAAAAGTTAGGGGGAATGGATAAAACGTCATCGTCATTAGAGGTTGAGTCTAATAATGACGACATTGGTGTTTGAGGTTTGGATGTTGATGGTGATGTTTTAGAAGGAGGACACTTTGAAGTCGAGGCCATGTTTCTCACAAGGTTATTTTCAGCCTTCAAAGGGAAAATCGTGTGGACCTTTCTCATACTGGCACAAACCAAAACCTTTCTATTCACAACAATGGAGGTTTATTTGGGTGAATTATGGTTTGTATAAGAATGAAATTTATGATGAGAAGGATTTTGCATGCAATTGATTGCCAAGGTGAGATGAAGGTCCAATCTATACCCTCATAAATGAGTTGTGTTCAGAGGAAAGGAGGGTCGAAAGAAATGACATTTCCTATATTGGGCTCATAGAGTGTTTATTTTTCAGGTCTCCCAAGGCGGTAAAGATAATGAGTATATTAAGGATTAGGAGATGATATTCCCTAGTGAAAGATGTTACATGTTATCTTTGAGAGAGAAATCGTCTGGTAATTTGGATGAGAGTATTAAAGAGATTGTAGAATTTATTTTTGGAGATGTTGGGTTGGCCAAATTGCCTAAGTATCGAGAGGTTGTAATGAACAATGAGACACGCAAAGGGGGCACACATGCATGTGCAGGTGCTAGTTGAAATAGGGCGTACTCAAGAAGGGAACAACAGAGACTTAGCCAATTTTGCATGGCACATGCTAAAAATAGGAAAAGCGGTTGGAGTGCAGCCCAAGTAAAGATGAATGCAAGAAGACTTCATAGCTAAGGGAGAGCTATTTTTGGACTTAAGTGGAGATCAAAGGTCGTGCATGGTTTGATCTAATAATAGGATTAAAAATAGGGTTTATTTATAGATTAATCTATTATTAAGATTGATAGAAAAGCATGCACTGCTTTAATAATGTACCCATGGATATTTTGAGATGCATGGGTGGTGAAGAGAAAGTCCCCACCCCTATAACTATGTATTATTCTACATTATTTTGGGGACCATGTACTTAACATGATTGATATGATAGAGTTATGTTTTTCTGGTATACCCACATGCATGACTCTCTGGTGACTCTTACTATGTATTTAGCTTATGCAATCTTTATGTTATAAATGGATCGTTGTGGATGGATTTTAGTTATCAATGTATCTGAATATGGTGTTCACATGGTATAATTGATCTTAGTATTGATTTGGTATGTTATGTTTCCTTATTACGTGTGTTTCCAATTTAATGCATGTAATCAGTTGTTATGGTCGATTTTGGATATGATTGATTATATTTTTGGATAAACATGCTAACATCTTGTCAAACCAATACTAAAGAGGGGCTTGGTAGCTTTGCGTGCTTCGAGTGAGTGTTCAGATCTATCTAAATGAAGTGTCAGTGCACCTAGGCAATCTGGTGGAAATAAGTGACTACATTTTGGTTCTGTTGCGGGGACCCTCTTTTCAAACTATTTACCAGGATTTTACATGTAGATGGCTTATCGATAAACTCTTGAGAGCATTAAAATTTTGGTTAATGACGAACAAAATCAGTTTGCATGGAGATATGGTTATGGAACTGATTTCAATGCACGTAAGTGGGTGGAAGAACATCTCTATCATGAGTTCTATGAGATGTTTTTCAACCTTTTTCCAATAGAATTGTACGAGTTTTTTTTAGCATACACATCAAAGAAAAGTTGGGGATATAGGCTGAGGGCTTGGACTCAAGAAGATTACAAGACTTTGTTTAATGCAGATGAAGCTTAGAACCATGTTGTATATCTTTGGTGGGTTGGTGTAGTGCATAATTACACTTTGGAGTACGATATCTCTACGTATTCATGTCTGAAATTTGCTAAGTTTGAATTCTTGCGCAATCCCAGAGGGTCTTATTTTCACACATTAAGATCTTGATGGTGATACTAAGTTTGGAGAAATTTCCTATGGTTAGCTAAACCCTCTACCACATGCAGGGGCAGGGGAAGGTGTGGTGAAAGATGTCGGACCTAACGGCAGAAAGACAGCAGAGAGAGAAATATAACTCAAGTATAATGAAGCACGAGAGAGGAATTGGTGAGGAATCAGGATATTGAGGAGTCTATGGAGTTGTGGAGGTAGATGGCTCATGAAGGATTTGATGCTCATGTGGAAGACATGGATCCAGAGCATCAGGACACTCCCACACTTATGCAAGCGCAATAGAGAATCCCCTTCGGATTTGGATGAGATCGTATAAGAAGAAGAAAGATTAAGGACCGCAGGTGTGCATCTGATCCCTCCTAGCGACCTTGTCATTGCGCATGGTGTTCCAGTTCTATAATTAGTCATTGAGAAGTAGGATAGTATAAGTAATCTAGTAGATATAGGTAGATATCATTTTCCTTTGAATTCAGAATGCATCAGACAACACATAAACCTATGACAACACAAATGATTTCATTGTTTGGAGATCTAATTAGAGCAATATTTCCAGGTTGTATCATTAGAATAGAGTGCGGGTGTGTAGAATATTGGGAATACGTATGGAAGTACTACAAAATCACAAACCATGGGAGTTAAGTTTAGCACTATAGTTTGGATGCATGGAAGTACATCCACTAGTATGGTGCCCACTACAAGAGGATTAGGCGGTTTGAGATCAAGCGGATCAGATGGATCTGGAGGTGGAGGAAATATTGGTGGGGGTTGGTGTGGGCAGGGTCTACATCCTCATCATCCACATCAAGTTTAATATGATATGTCCCTTCATTTACCTGAGTATAATGGGCATTAAATATGTAGTAGGGCATGTACAAAAGTGTGAGTTGTTATGGTGTGCTAAAGTAATTACAACATCAGATAGAAAATCAAGTCAATTTGTTACCACTCTTTAAGGGCATGCACATAGTTGGTACCCGCATCATACTATGGTGGATTATGATACTGCTGTGTTTCTAGATGAGTTTCATATTCTATAATTTGAGCAAAAGAGTATCAATGCACTTAAGGACATTAAGCAGGGTTTATCTGAGAACAAACGAGAGTATGACAAGCATTTTAAAAAATTCCCTGTCAAATTTTTTTTATGATACACATCCTAGTAAGCATGCACAATAGTTTTTTGGTGGATTGTTGACTCCTTTCAGATGAGCACTATCTCATAAGACTTTTTATTGGATTTGCACAAGGCCTTGGAAGTAGCTCTTCCTACTGAGGTAGTTGGAAATATGGACACTTGAGCGAGTCCATTCTTAGAAGCACATATCATAGCCATGGAAAAATTAATTAGAAAATCTCTCTACTAATTCAGCTCATGAGATGCGTAATGGCATATGGTGCACAGATTGCGAGGTTGAATGACATACTAAGGATAACTTCCCTTACAATTCAATACACACCTTGTTACTAGATTTTGAGATCTATCATTTGGACCATGATGTGATTAGATGCCCTCTCTTACAGTGCACAATCCATAAGAATGTGTCTATGTATTATAACATTTACAAAACCCATACTCATGACATTATTGACTGTAGGTTAATTTATCATGTTCATGAATCCATTGAGACTGGTGTGCACCAGACTAGTGTGGCAAGTGGATCTAAAGATCAAGGAGAACAACATAGTGAAGGGAACATTAATGGGGATAACATGTATAGAGGCTTCTGCGGGGGATATAGAGGTCGAAGTTGTGGAGGTGGCAAGGGAATATTTGCTAGATCAACTTACTTTACTTGTGGATATCCTAATCACTATCAATGTGAGTTCCCTCAAAATTTGATTTTCTCATGGTGTGGAAAACAACACAAGTTGAAAAATGCCCTAACTTATATGAGCACATGAGTAAGCGTCACAAGAAAGATAAGGGTGTGGTAATGATTCAGGTATAACATGTGGTTGAAGATCAATGGATGTCAAAGATAACATGTAATCATGTGTTCAAACTGGTTTTAGTTACTACACACACCGGATGCTGCACGTGCACATGAACCTTTGAAGCATAAGCTAACTATAACAAAACAAGAAGTGATAGATGCCAAGTATCCAAATGCTGCACACCAGAAAGAGGTTTACTAGGAAATTATGGTTTTCATAAAGGATTAGTAGGATATATTCAATGCTGAAGGAACAAGCGTGAGCTATGGAACAAGAAAAGAAGGTTGAACTCGCTACAGAAGGATGTAGATGACCTGAAGGAGGTCTGTAAAATGTTACACTAGGAGAATCATCAATCCCTTTGTAAGGAAGAATGGCTATGAGAAAAGGTACTGTGTGTTGGTTTTGAGTGCGAGAGGAAGATACTCCACATAAATCTACCCCCACATAATCATGGATTTGACAAGGAAATTAAACTTAATGTAGTCATTTATGGGTGGATTCTAAGTAACATTCTCGATAGATACATATGTGCAAAGGTTAATGTACTCATGTTGGATGCATGGAATCAGATGGGAAGACTAGCATTACTACCCTTCCTTGGACGTTTTTTGTATATGGAAAATAGAACTAGGCGTATGCTTATCGGAGTACTCAAGGATATGACTATTACAATTCAGGGAGCCGAGTTTACTAGGGAATTTGAAGTATTACAGCTTGCAGAAGTCGGATAACTTCCTAGTATTACTTGGTCGGCCCTAGTGTTATGCCAATAATGCATAGATTTGTGCTTCGACAAGGGGTACATTATATTTGAGAATAATGAAGAGCACGTTATTAGACCTGTATGAATTGATGTAAAGGCTACTCTATATGTTGAGCCCTTGAGGGAAGAGGACTTGAACAGTGATATATGCACGTACAATCAAAGACCCTAAGGTAACTGAGCCATCTAAGGAAGGAGTGATATAGTGGGATGATGATTAGTCAGTTAGTGAGACCATAAGCATTTCTTTTGACAATTGGGTGCATATGGACCCATATGAAGTGGTTGGGAAAGAAATTAGGAACATAGTGACTCACATGATAAGGTCACGCAATGTTAGGTGCATTTAGGAAGTACAACCGAGTACCATAGGTACACTAGCGAGGGGAACCCTAACATGTATTTTGTACATGTCATGGAAGATCCATTAGACAGAATGAATGGGATTTATAAGAAACATATCTGGTCTATACCTCTACACAGGACAACAGTGTTTTAGTGAGCTACCACATAGATATGCAACTTACTAGAATGGCGAGAAGTGAGAATCACCTTTTCTACTAGGTTCCCTAATGAGTAATGTACCTTCTCAATATATGTGAATTTAATGGGAAGTCTCCATACCTCACATCACGTCTAGGAGTGTGAGATATCTTGGTCACAAGGCAAGAAGCCATTACCACCATCACTCTTGGGTGCATAAGTTCTACTCCACCTTACGTGGGTGCACGCACGTGCATGGTTTGTCCATGTTGAGTTGATAAGGGAGACTACTAATTGGCAAGAGATGACATCAAGGTATGATCCAAAATTTTGATTAATTTTCTATTAAGCCTCCAGTCCATGAAGCACTGCAGATTACGAAGTTCAGCTTACTTGGAGAGATAATGCAAAGGTCAAATAACTTATGCTAGAATTATTTGGGGAACTTGGTCTTGAGGCACATGCCTTGATCTTGAAGAAATGAATGATGACTAAATGGTCCACACTATAGAAGGAAAAATAAAAGGGAAAATTGGTGTACATTATAGTTGATGAGGAAGTAGATAACTTGGATACTGACCACACTGAAGGTATGCGCGATTTGATGGACACATGCGAATGAGAATGCACTGTATGTATCATGCACCCCTATGAAAACAAATAAGGTTAAAATTGGTATGGACAAAGGTAGAGCCTAAGGAGGCCATTATTGGTGATTACTGGTCAAAGTAGGAAGTGGACTAAGATTATTGAACTTTTTGAGCGACTTCTAGTACTTACATTCTTGCAGGGCTACCATGAGTTAAAGGGAGTACACTCTTCTTTAGGTGAGATGAAAATCAAATCTTAAAGAAGGGTGCACGTTCTTGGTTAAGAAGAAGCCTTATAATATGAATCCTAATTTAGCATGTGAAGGTAAATGAATAAATTGATAAAGATTCTCAAGTGTGGAATAATGGAGCCTATTGAAGAATCTAAATGAGTTATCCGCCATGGTCATAAGCATCAAGAAATATGGGAGGATAAGGATTTGTGTGGACTATAGAGGAATTGAATGCTTGCAATGTGTAATAGATCCTTTCTCTCACCCCGTTCACATAAGATAATTCTTAAGGGAGTTGTTGGCGCATGAGATATACTATTTTATAGACAGATTTTCATGTTATCATCAAGTGCATGTATTGCGAAGGAAGATCAAGAAAATACAACCTTCACCACTGAATGGGGAATATTTCGCATATACAGTTATGCCCTTTAAATTGAATAATGTGCACTACAATAGTGTATCACACATTGTGGTGCAGGATTTTTAAGTATTTTATTCACAAAATCTTACAGGTATATCTAGATGATTTTGTAGTGTACGACTTAGTCAAGGACCATTGTGACAATATAAGCCTCATGTTTGAAAGGTGCAGGTAGTTGAACATCTCTCTCAATATTAAGAAGTGCATTTTTGCAACCCCTTTTGGCAACTTACTTGGGCATATAATTGCAAGGAAGGTTTGTTGGTAGATAGAACCAAGATAGTTGTGATCTTGTGATCAAACCAAGATAGTAGGTGAACTGGATGATGAACAAGCTATTGGGAGTGCATTGACAAATTGATGCAGTTAGATGAGTGATGCGTTATTGCGCGTTGGAGCTAGAAGACTGAGAAGGCTAGATAGAAAGCATGACATGATATGCTATTAAGAACAAGAAATTTGAAGTTGGCACAATGGTTTCTTTGTATGATTCCAAGTTTGTGCGCCACTCGGGGAAATTGAAAGTACATTAGATGGACCTTTTATAGTAACAAAGATACTTAAATCATGCCCTTGTCAATTACAGGCACTAGATGACACTATGTTGCTCGGTTACTTCAATGGGAGTAGGTTTAAGCCCTACTATAAATATTCTTCTTGGTATTTGTAATAAGGTAGTATTGCCACTTAGATTAGATTTCCCTTTTATGTGTTTCATTTAAATTGTTGCTATGATTTGTCAATTTAGTTCAATGTTTTGTTGTAATAAGCACACTTGCGTGCAGGAAGCTTATTATTATCTATTGAGTTCATGCGCACAGCAACACGTGACATAATTTTAGTGTGGGGTGGAGCAGATACAATAAAAATGAATGTATTTTGTACTAATATTCAAGTACAGAGTTAGCACAAAGGAATATGTATGGGCTAAAATATGAACGTCTTCAAAAGGGATGATGCACATAAGAGAAAGGTGTTACAAGTGCTTGGGATGAGAGGTGTTTTAAAGGAAATTTTCTCTGATTGAAGAGCATGCATAGAATGGATGATTCACTGCATTGTAATGCAAAGTTAGGCAGCAGCATGTGAAACTAATTATTATGAGGCGTAGAGGGTTATGTAATTTGGTGCATGGAGGTGCACATAAGGAGGTCTCTATATGCCAGAAAATTAGTAGGTGCGCCTCAAGTTTACGATTGCAGCACATAAGAAAGTAGAACAATCAAGAACTAAAAAACATAAAAAATGTCATTAAATCTTGAAGCATGGTTATAGGTGGAGTGCAATTAATGCGGAAAAGTTAGAAAATTGTTTAAAATATGTGCACGTGCCACTTCATTCTCAACTTACATATTTGATTTTTCAAGATGAGAAGTGTGAATTGAAGAGCAACCGAGCACAAAGTTTGAGTGAAGACAAGTAGAAAATAGTGAACCAATCGTGAATTTGAGCATGACCATTTAGCAAATCTCCTTTATGGGAAGTGTTAGAGCGAGTGGACGATGTGTGAAAGAAGGGTTCGAGGAGATAGGGTTTGAAAAGGAAAAACTCCAGCTAGGGCACGTGATTTTAGGGTTTTAGAGGTAGAAGAATGCAAGGGTAAGGTAGTAGGGGGTTGACATGGCACCAAGAATATCACTTGTAGTGACCGCAAGAGGCAGGAGAAGGAATGATCTCGTTATAGAAGTGGAAGAAGCACTTGAAGAGTGATTTTTAGAAATGGAGCATCCATAAGGGGTGATTATGAGACATATATGGGAGTCCTGTGTGCGCAAGAGCAAGGTGAGTGATTATAATCACCACACCTAGGAAAACAAAGATGAAATCAATAAGGAGCTCGTTAAGAAGACAAATTTGAGGATTGAAGATGATAAACCTATTTAGATGATGTTGGACAAAAGATTTTGGAGAAAGTTGGAGTCTTGAACATTTATGAGCTGCCATACTTTGTAAAATTTGAAGGGTTTTACCAATGTTTGATGTCAAGAGTCCATGAGGACTTCTTCTATTTTGTGTGGTGGTGGGGGCGCATCACCACGCCCTTTATTGAGAGACTGATTGGTGTGAGGAGCTCAAGGACTGAAATTTCTAGTGACTTAGATGATGATGTGGGTGTGGAGGCCATTTCTGTGGAGATGGCTTATCATAAAGAAGGGTGTGCAATGGATGTGTCGAATATAGATGAACTTGTGATCAAAATTATTTTGCACCTTCTAACATAGCTCAATAACTAGGAGCCAGGTGAACCAGAAATAGCTCCACATTGCAAAGAAAATGGCAGAGGAGACTGTTTACAACTTATCTGCATTCATATCAGAAATTATTATTGAGGAGTTCCAAAAGGGAGACAAGATCAGCTGGGGCACTAATCTTTTGTCTATTATATTTGTAGATATTAGGGCCCTGAATGGCCCTAAGGACAAAATATGGTAGTTCCAAGAAGAAAATAAGTTTTTGGTTGAGATATTTACAAAATACACTTGTGATGGAGCTATGAGTGACCCATACAAGAAAGGGCTAGAGATTTGGTAAAAATATATGCCTAAGGCATTTGAACATGAATGGTGCATACCTAAGGACTTACCTATGATGGTTGATGGAGAGGTTGAGCTTGAAGTGTTCCAACACTACTGTATTGGAAGATTTCAGATGAAGACAAGCAAATGGACCCCATGGTGCAAGCTCCCTTATGCATTCATAACGCGCTACTTTCAGGCTTCTGTGAACAGGATCTCTGATGCGTGGAAGTTAAGATTTGATGCTGAAAAATTTGATTACGACTACCACACACTCTAAAAATCCTATGTATATCTGGGTAAGTCCACTTATATTGAGACCATGATATTAGGTGATATCATTATCAATTCAATGACTTTGGCAATTGGAAAAGTATGTTCGGGTAAGGTGTACCTCAATGTTAAGCCTAAATTGGTGAACGAGAAGTACATTGAAAATGAGTTTAAGCTCCTAGAAATTCCCAAGGGAAAACACACAGTTAGCACTATGCAGGAAAATGAGCCCAATCCTCCCAAATCCGAAGAACTTAACGATAAGGATGATATGGAGGATGTTGGTGTGTTGGATCATGGTGCTAGAAGGTAACCAACTACAAGTACAAAAAGGTCGCAAGAAGAAAGCCCTCCCAATTAGGAAGAAGAAGAAGAGAGAATTGAGATAGAGGCTAAGGAGACAGAGAAAGAGGAAGGAGGCACAAATGAGGAGGGTGGTAGAAGGAAGATAAAAATAGCCAAGCCTCAAGGTAGTGGCACAGAACTACTTAGTAGATCACTCAGGTTATCACCTATCAAACCAAACTCGTAAAAGAAAACAAAGAGAAGGCACAAGTATGTGCCTAGGGGTGATATTGAGGAAGAGGTATCTGAAGAATCCATGTAGAACACAAATTCCACACCAATTATTGATGTGGAAGGAGAGGAGGAGCTTAGAGAAGAAGAGACCCAACATGATACTGGGGCATAAAGTGAGTGCAAAGAGGAAGGCCCCATGGGAGGAAAATATGAAAAAGGAGAACAATGCAAGAGAACCATCAGGAGAGCATGGGGGTGCATTGAGCGAAAAGGCAGAAGGAATACTTATAGGTGTAGAGGTACATATCCCTAAGGGCAAGAGGTCTGGTGGGCATAAGGGAGAAGAAATTTTGAATATGCCTGACTTGGGATGTGTCAATGATCCTTCAAATATCATCTGCGCTAGGTTTTAGAGAACTCTTGCAAATAAAGAGTTATATGGATGGGAGTTGATAGATCCCAAGGGTGTGAGTATGTGCACTAGAAAGCAAATTTCATGGAGTATGCAAATGTACATAGATAAACCTGAGTTTGACGTGAAGGAGGAAGCTTGCATTAAGCGATGGATGAAGAATACACCACAAAAAACACACAAGATGATAAATTCGACCACGTTTACATATGAATATGAAAGAAATTCCTTGACAAGTGACAAGGAGGAACATGGATAAAGTGGCCACACCCAAGACGTTGCTTGAGGATAATCAGAACAAGGTGACACAAATTGAGCAACTGAATGTGGCGTGCAGAAGGGATGAGAAATGAAATAAGGAGATTGGAGGTTAAATTTTAGAGGCATGACTAGAGTTTGATGAGTACACATAAAATACCTACCCTTCAACTCTGCACTTTCTGTAAGATTGCGGTTATCTTCTTCTTAAGGAAAAATAGGCCAAACAAGGGAAGACTGAAGAGGAAGTGAAGGCTGAGAAATAAAATACTATGAAGACTATTATGCGTCATATTGGGGTGTATGATGGCTTGTTACAAACAATGAAGATGAATTAAGAAAGGAAGGATGAACACTAAACAACTATGAGGATCCTGAGAAAATCCTCAAGGCATACACAGTACAAGAGGAGAAGGAGGTTATCACAGCGAAGAAGGATGAGACCCTGAGTAGAGAAGAGAGACTGACAACAGTGACAAAGAAGCATAATGCACTTAAGGAAGCCAGGGACCCCATGAAAAATGTATCAAGGAATTGGGAGCACTGGTAGTGCATGAGATGGATTTTATGGAAGGTATGGTTTCAAGATTGGTTGGTGTAATCTGGGAACTAAAGCACAAGGGTAAGGATATGAATCTCAAAGAAATAGAGAAAATAAGTGGTGATGTCTTAGAGAAAGCGAAGAAGGGACTTGGAGATTAGAATGAAATGGAGGCTACAATAAACAAGGAGTACCCTGAACTCCTACAACCAGCTAAATATTGATGTGTGCTAGTTATTCTTTCATTTGTTTTAATTCCTTCGACTAGGGAGTGACTTGGTCATTATTCTTTTATTATTTGGAGAGATAAGTGTGAAACCCTATTTCTAAGGACAAAAATGTAATTATTGTGGGGAAATGTTGGGTTGGCCAAATTGCATAAATATCAAGAGGGAACACCAAACAGTTAGGCACGTGCAGGTGTCAATTGAAATAGGGCGCACCCAGGAAGGGAAAAATCAGGACTTAGCCTATTTTGCATGGCATGGGCTGAAAATAGGAAAAGTGGTTGGAGTGTGACCTAAGTAAAAACGGGAAGAAGACTTCATGGCTAAGCAAGAGATATTTTGTGAAAAAGGTGGAGATCAAAGGTCATACATGGATCGATCTAATAATAGGATTAAAAGTAGAGTTTATTTATAGATTAATCTATTATTATGATCAATATAAAAACATGCATTGCATTAGTAATGTACGCATGGCTATTTTGAGCTTGTAGTTTATTTTGAGATACATGGGTAGTGAAGGGAAATTCCCTACCCCTATAAATATGTATTGTTCTACATTTTTTTGGGACCATGTACTTAACACAGTTGATATGATAGAGTTATGTTGCTTTGGTATACTGGCGTGTATGACTCTCTAATGACTATTACTATGTATTCAACTTCTTTAATCTTTATGTTATCAATGGATCATTGTGGTTGGATTTTGGTAATTGATGTATCTGAATATGGCATTCACATGGTGTAATTGATCTTAGTATTGATTTGATCTGTTATGTTTCCTTATTAAGTGTGTTTCCAATTGAATGCATGCAATGAGTTGTTATGGTTGAATGTGTATCTTCTTGATTATCTTTCTAGATAAACATGCTAACATCTTGTCAACCCAATACTAAAGAGGTACTTAGTAACTTTGTGTGCTTCAGGTGAGCGTTCAGATATGTTAGAATGAAGTGCCAACGTGCCTAGGCAATCTAGTGGAGATAAATGACTACATGAGAGGTGAATTTTTGTGATGGAATTAGTATGTCATTAGACATGTAGGTCATGTGAAAATATTTTAATGGGTTGTGTCAACATGGACTGTAAAGGTTTTACCCCCTGTGTTCATATTTTAGGCATCAATGAAATGTTGATGGGATATATTGCTTAGCATGATCTGAGGAGGACCAAACAATATATTATACTGGAACTCTCCTTCTACAAGATATAAGAGTTCATGAAGGTTTTTAACGCATATTTTGATAAGTATGATGACTATACCCAGTGTAGGTGTGATAGTGTCCTTTAAAGCATGAAGCAGGATATGTTATTGAGAAACTATGATGTCAAGTAACTGAAGTTTCTTAAAGGTGTAGACACAAAATCAAAAACTTTGGGTAATTATCTATTCCTGATTACATACTACTATTCATACGATTCCTAAGTAAGAAAAGTACTAATCAACCCCCATGTCCTTAGAAGTCTTTACTTTCTTTTTGTTGTCACTTTTGGTCTTACACTCTTTATATCCCAGTCATTCTTTTCATACTTTGACATTTCACATCCTGGACACCATCGCCCAACCATGATCCCAACGCCAGGTACCCCCATCCCCTTTGGGTGCCCCTGACCTCTTTTTAATTTGTTCACATATTTTGGGTCCTTTCCATCCATTTGTGAATCTTATATTTTTTGTATTTGGCCTTTTCGGGGTTAATTATGAAATTCAAGCAAGGGAATCATATAAATATAAAGTTATGTGATCATAATAAAGGACCAAACACTAAGCATTAGCTATCACCACCTAAGGTTGCATCCAAAGGATATTCAAGAGCATTCAAGCATCCATCCTAGCATCCATTCAAGGGCAAGGGACTACATTCTTCTACATGAACTTCATAGGAGGGGAATTTCATTCTATTCCATGCAAACATCTACTTATATCTTCTACATCTAGTTATCCTTTGTTATCAAGTGTGACACACACAAGAGCCACCTAGGGCACAATTTTGCACACAAACACACACGTAGAACTAAATTGGGTCTAAAATGTAGTGCAACGATTAGTTGTAAATTCACTTGTTTGACAAATGAGGACAATCCAACCTTTCATTTGCATTATTTTCTTTTTGAGATTTGATGCACTCTTGAGGGTTTTGTAGACTATTTCTTTTTTGTAGGTTACCAACGACATCCACGATCATTGTGTGGCATACTAGTGACAAGAAGAGATGGAAAATGAACATCTTGTGACCCTGCAAAGGAGTTTTTATGAGGGTTTGAGTAATCATAGGCACCCAAAGTAGGTCTGTGGCACCCGCAAGGGCCCCTGACCCATTCCAAGTGCTCCAGTCCAACATATTCCTCCATCTCTGCAACTTTCTAGGTTTTATTGCAACAGTCTACACTTCATATTTCTCAATTCGTCACTTTAGCACAACCCATGATTAATTACAAAATAGCTAATTCTTTTTATCTCTTCTTTACACTTAGGGTTTTAAATCTTAATTGCTTATTTTCTTGGGTCAATTTCTGTATTTCATTTCTTATTCATTTACTGCTGCATTGCAATTAGATTTAGGCATTTATAAATTATATATTTTCTTAATCAAAAGGCATGAGACAATATGATGTTGATATTGGCACCATTTTCAATCATTAATCTTTTGATGAGAATGTCGTTGATTTTGGCGGTGAGGAAGAGAGGAAGGTCATGGTCCTTGAGTTGTAGGGATTGGATTTCAGAGTCATCAAGCACGATAACACCATACATTTTAAACACACCAATGAGGTTGGAAAATGGATAGGGATCGTCTAATGGTACTGAAATGATTGGGAGGGCTTTGATAATCATATGGCAATGTTGAGGAGAGTTTTGAACAAGCTCATAAAATGACATATTGATAGGATCTTGATGTAGTTTTTTGATGATGGTGTTTTATAAGGATGTAGTGGCTTGAGCATGGGGTGCCATGAGAATGGAGCATATTATCTTTAGAATATGATGGGTTAGGTGACTTGGGAGGAGCTGTGGAGATAGACATTTTAGGGTAGTATTTCAAATCTTGTGTGCATGATCTTATGGTTATATGGACGGTGTCTATATAGAAGCGAGGGGCTTTACTAGAGGAAGCCTTACTTTTACCATATGAAATATCGAGTGATGATTTTGGTTTTATATGATTAGGGATTTATGGGGTCAGTTTTCTTTGATGTTGGGATTTGGTTGCATTGATGTTGATGGATGAATAATTTTTATCAATAGGGAGAAGTCCTTTGTTAGCAAGGCTTCAAACTAAGGCATGGAGGGCTTTGCAGTTCTTTGTGAAGTGTCATGATATTTGGTGGTAAGCGTAAAATACATCATAGTTATACCAGGAGGGTTTCCATCCCCAAGGATAAGATGAATTAATAGGTGGGAGTGTCATGACTGATGACTGGATGAGTTTTTCAAGGATGTTGGTGTAATATCTTTTTGGTGAAGGTGAAGGATTGGTGTATTGTTTGGAAATTTAAGAGTATAAGTTGTTAGGGTAGCGTTTTGTGAGGCACATTTAGGTTCTGGTAGTGGGACATTTTTAGAAATTGTGATGGTGATTATAAATTTAGATGAAGGGTGAGGCCCTAAAATGGAATGTAAGGACATCTTACCTTGTTTTGTGTTTTTCTAGCGAGTAATCTACAAGATCTCTACTTTCCTTGATGGGTGGTTTGTATGTTTTTGTGTTGGCTTACCAATATTTTGGGCTCGGTGTTGGGTGACATGGTCTTGGAAAGATATTTGTAAGTTTTCAATGATAATTTTTTTATCTGGCGATTCCGAAGGAATATTATGGAAATTTTATGTGCTAGTGGAAGAGGTAGGGTCAAATTGTTGTGATGTATATGTTCTTAGGGTCTCGTTGGTGGGGAGATATAAGGGGTGATGTTGTTTGGTTGACATTCCCGATGTGGAAATGGATGGTGTCGTAGATGTGGATGAGGATTGGTTGATAGTATTGATGGTATGATGACAACCTATGCCATTAGATTGAGGTTTATTAGTGGTTAGAGGATGATTCAGAAAAGGTACTTTAAGCACATCAAAATTTTGATCCGGAGGTGCATATATATTGTTAAGTTGTAACTTGCCATGGTCGATAAGGTCTTGGAGGACATTTCTTAATGAACAAAACTTTTCAATGTCGTGTCCTTAGAATTGATGATATTTCTAATAATCATTGTCCATATACCATGATGCTTTGGAAGTGGATATGTCAACATGGCAGATAGGAGGGAGCATAATCATAAAAATGGCTAGAAGTTTGTCAAAGATTGCCTTATAGGACTCCCCTAAAAGCATGTATTTATTTTGAGGCTTGGATCATTCGGTATCTGAACGAACTTTAGAAGTAATTTTGAGAAAAAATGCATTTGCAGACCCTTTAGATTTGTCATTGTTGGAAGAATATTTGAAAGACGACTCGGGTTTTGGTTTCTTGGATTATAGTTTGACCTTACCATCCTGAATTGCATGGATTTCTAGTTTCTGGGTCATGGTAAAAGGTTTGTCAAATGTTTGGAAGGATTGAATTTGAAGGGTTGATGATATATGTTTGGCACATGATCGAGTAAATAACTAGATTAACTCGTTTTATGGAAGAGAGAAGGATAACTAGTTGTTAAACCCTCGCCATCTAGCGATGAAATCAGAAACGGATTCATCCTCAAATTGTTTTATGGTGTAGAAATCAGTGATGGAGATTTTATGGGTGATATTGATGGAGAAGTATTCTAAGAAGAACTACACGAGCTGTGTGAATGATAAGAGAGAATGTTGCGAGATACTATTGTACCGATCAAGGGTAGGAACAACTAAGTACACAGGGAACATCCTCAACATGAGATCTTCGTCGTGAGCGATAATATAATATGCATGGCAGAAGGCCCTGATGTGTTGTTGTGAGTCCTCCTTATCGTAGAATTTGATGAATTTAGGGAGTTACCAGTGTGGAGGATAGGCCTTGAAAGGCACATATGGGTTGATAGATTCATTACAGATCTGTTCATATGAAAGGTTATTCTTAGATCCTGTAGTGGAAAATTCAAGGCTAGCTATTCTACATAGTAACATTTTGAGGTAACTATGTGTTTGAAGTAGAAGGAATGGCTTGATTATAGGTGTGAGGGTTGGATTCTTGATGCAAGTGGTATGGTGATGGAATATATTGAGAAGGGGTAATGTTTTTGGTGATATTATAAGTGTATTGTGAGACTAATGGTTATGAAGATTGTATGTATTGGTAGGGAAAAGGAATAGAGGTGTTGACAAGGGGTTGTGATGGTTGTGGGTTATATTAAGAAGAGATGTAACTATATTGTGAGATAGGTGTAGTGGATGCTCATTGTGAGAAGGGAAAAGTACTAGCAATGACACTCATGTTGATAGATGGGATATAAGTCGAGATGGATATGACTAGATTTTGAATCGAAGATGTAGGTTTTTGTGAAGGAATAGGTTGAGACATAATTAAAGGATTCATAGAGAGAGGTACACCCACTAAGATGATAGGTGGAGGAGGAGAGACGGAATTCATATGACTAGATGATAGTGGAGAGGTAACAATAGGAGTTTGTGTGACTTGCGGGCTAGGTGAGGAAGCCGATGAAACAAGTGTTTGTTGGCTAGTCGTGTTTTGTGATGATATGACATTAAGCTCAAAACTAGCAACATGGGCAGATGAAGCTGGTGTGGATGTCTATGCATCACTAATAGAAGGATAATGAATGATATGTTTGATGATGGGTTGATATCTAGGTTCGCTAAGCTTGGAATAGTCACAAGTGTTGACCTTAGGAGATGGACAATATTTTGGATAGAGGGTATAACTTATATGAATACCCTTGGAAGCAAGGTATCTACAAAGGGAAATCAGTTTGGAATCTAAGAGCCATGCAAAGATTGGTTCACCACTTTGGAATAATTGTGGAGGGTCAAGACAAAGAACTTCTAATGTCACAAATTAAGTATTGGGTGAATGCAAAGGTTCCTCATTTGTTTCTAAGGGTGATTTTAAGGGGTCTGGTATGTTTGGGATGTTTTGGATATGACATTGGATTGATTCTAAGGATTATTGGAGCAATTCTGTCATAATTGAGATGTTTTGAAGGTGAGACTGTAGTCTAGTTAGAACCATTAACTGATTAAACAAGCAAGAAAGAAAGGAAATACACTTTTTAAAGAGAAATAGAAACCACACAGTTAAAAGAACATTTTATATTTTCTTGATTATTTTAATATAGCATGAAATGAAAAATGGTTGAAAAGGAAATACTGAAGAGGCTATGTAAGGAAGGGTTTAGGTGAGTTAAGGTTGGAGTCCTTGGTATAGCTGAAGGTATGTGAGGCCCAATCTTGTGTTGGTATCGGTACGAGCCGTGGTATTGGGTCCTACCCCCTTACTTCACGGTCCCACAATGATAAGAGTGTTAGGTGCTTAGCTGATATACCACCCACTAGTTATTTATACTCAGACATAACACCAAGTTGGCTTTTCCCTTGGTGATGAAATCTAAGTAGGTACACTTGGAAAGAATTATTTAGATGCAAGCTTGATTGATGTGGTTTGGTTGTGTGTAAGGGGAAATTTGTGAATGCAACACATTAACCCCTAATTAAGCTATGTAAGTAAGAAAAATGAAGGTTCGTTTTAAGACACAAAAGAATATTTGATTTTGATGTGGATAGATAAAAAAAAAGTGTGATGCTGAAAGAAAAATGAATGAAACAAAAATGTACTCGTGTTCGTTATTCCTTTTTTTATTTTATTTTTTTCAATTTTACACGTTCTTTGAAGAAGTGCCAACAAAGTACTCCCAATTGAAAAGTTGGATAATTTGACAAGAAATAAAAATGTGAAGATATAAAATCTAAATCAAATTAAAAGGGACTGAGGTCCCATCGAGCGTGCAAGAATGTTTCAGGTGATTTTTCGGTTCGTCAATTATATGTTAAAACACTAAAAAAATAGAAGATGACAAAGTTTAAGAATACCTGTACTGACAATGCAATTTTGGGATGAGTGGATGTGTAATGGAGATGGGGATCCTTCTTCCTACAAATGAGAGAACCTACACGCAAAGATAACCAAACAAAATTAATATTAGACAAGGAGATGACGATTTTCTCGACAAAGGCTGATCCCAAGATCAAAAGGGCTTCCCCAAAGGGTGTTAACTCTTTTTTTACAATTAAGTGATAATAACGCTAAACTAATATACAACGAAGGAATGATTAGAATTCCAGAGGGATAGGGAGATCATGTTCCGCATGATAGGTGACCCAAGTAAGGGATACAACAATCTCAAACTCCTCGAAGTGGTTGAACTAGAATTGTTTAGTTGTGTCTCGTTCTTCTTGTATGAATCCAAGTTGATATTTGATATCTTCAACATCTGGTGTCAAGGAAATGGTGTAACAGATGAGTTCATGTGTGATGTTAGACTATTCCCAAACAAATGGTTGTTGGATGATGGGAAGGTGTTTATACTTGTGATCAGATGTGCCTGAACTAGTACATTCATCTACAAAGAGATATGGCTAGGAAACAAGAAAATTAGACAGAAAACAAAATGATATTTGAAAATAAATATGATAAATGTGATAAAAATGATAAAATGATAGGGATCAATGGTGATTTAGGGGAATCATTGGCGATTTTGGTAAATCATTGATGATTACTGTGTAAGAGATTGATTTCTAGATAAAATGTAGACTGAATGTAAATAAATGATTTTTGACTTGATATGAGTTTTGACAAGATATGTTGAAAAGGTGAAAGTGAAGACAAAATACAAAGACTTACCTTAATCGAGAAAATGTTTGAAAATGATGTTGTAGGGTACTTACAATGTTTTCATAGCTTTTAGGGGCTTGACAGGGGCGTTGAAGGTCTCAAGATGATCTTGATGATGTCGTCTAAGTCTCTAATGAACTAGAGCTTCGTTACCATGACTTATGATCCATTGTAGGAGGTTTGATATTGTTTATATATAATCATCGACAATTAGTTAGAATCGATGTCGATCCGGGAAAAGTGGGAAAACACGGTTGGAATTGATTTTAACCACTTCCAAATGGGTAAATTGGGTTTGAATGTGGGCTACATTTGTTTAGGAAGATGTTAGGGAGGTTTGGAGGTTAGATCGTTAGGGATAAAATGGAATAGGATGAGTTATAGGTTGCTAGGGAGGTTTAGGGTGTGTAAATAAGTTTTACGGGGGTAAAAATGTGTTTTTACAGGGGTGAGGGTGTGACTCAAGATAGGTTTATGATTTAATGATAGTATTAGATTAATATTTGAGATATGAATGTGAGGGATGCAGGTGGGTCATATAGGGTGGTGAAAACCCGATGTCTACATTTTCCCCTTTTTGTCAATTAGTTATCTAATGTTATCTACTACTAGACAAAAATGAGTGAAATTATCTGATTTTTTTTGGATAGGTGGTCCCTCATTAAAATGTTGGTTATCACGACAAATTGCAATGATCACCAGTTTAAATAGGTTGTTGGATGAGGTAGGATTGTGTGTTGTTGTGTTTTAATTTAATGTGCCCCAATATCGGGCATGAAAACAATTTTCCACAAAGGTGGACTTATGTGACCAAAGAGTCAAATGATAGGGGAACCAATGGGTTCTCAACTTATAGGTGTATGACTCGTAGGAAGCGGTTGTGGGAAAAGGTTCCCTGAAGGCTTATAATATCCAAATTGTATTGAGAGATGTAGGCTTATATAAAGGATGTTTCCACAAAGGTGGGGCTACCTGGATAGAAAGTCAAGTGATAGGTGAACCAATGGGTTCGTGTCCTATAGAATAACTTAATGATGACAAGGAAAAAGTTTTCCTGAATAGGCTGTGAAATCCAAGGTCGATTTGATAAAGGCATGATTTGTATAGATTTATTGATATTAATATTTTTAGAGGGTCTTGAGGCCCAAAAAAGGAAGCACACTTAGAAATGTGGAATTTTGACAAGGAATGATGAAGAAGGAATGCTGATTTGATGAGGTTCGGAAGCCAAAATGATGTTTTGGATAAAAGGAGGTAATCGTTGGAGATTACCATAAGTCATTGGTTATTAGGCAATAATCGTTGACATAGCCCAATCATCAGCGACCAAGTGGGCAGGAAATTTTTTGATATAAAATGTGGTTTGAAAGGTTCATTTGGTATTATGTGATTTGAGAACATAAAAAAACAAAAAATCCCAATTTTTTATTTTTGGTGATTTTTGAGTGAGATGGAGGCTCCTGAAGGTGTGTAGAGGTGATAGAGGGAGGATCAATGGGATCTGATCAGCTTTGGTCATGTTAGGGGATAATTTGGATTGATTCAGGATATGTCAGAGGCAGCAGTGGCCTATCGATGAGATGATGTAGAGTCAAATATAACACTACCAACTGTTCAAGAGGCAGTCAATATGAAGGATGAGGAGGGAGTGGTGGGGCATGATGATTTCAGGGTGATAGATGCTTATATTTTATGGTGGCAGGGCCAATTAGGTGGTTTTGAGAGGTGGAAGTGATCCCATGTAGAGGCTACACCAAAGGGTCATGGTAGTGATGGTGGAGACCAGGATGATAGAGTGTCATTGTTAGAGGCCACCATAGAGAGTTTAGAGGACAAGAAGGCCACATGAATGACTGAGTGAGGCACACTGATTTGTAAGAGAGATAGGATGAGCCAACATCTCACTATTATACAAGCAGAGCTTACACAAGCTAGAGATGATAGAGACATATATAGACAGGACAAAGAAGCCTTGCGAAAGGCCTTTGAAGTGACAGGGCCATCGATTTTTAAGGCCAAGCTACAGTCAACCCAAGCCTAGACTAGTGGTCAAATGGGGCCATAGTGTGATGTGATTTCAGAAAACCACCAGGCTTTATGTGACAAGCTTAGATATTATGAGGATATAGTGAGGTAGAGGCTTTCAGATGAGCGTCGCTATATAGTGTTTTTGGCTCGACGATAAAAAATTCCTTCTAATAGTGGTTGTGCCCTAAAAATATGGGACAAAAGGGAAAAAGAGTACACAAGGAACACACAAGTGCATTTTGCACTAGATCTAGACAAGCTTCATCTTGTGGTTTCATGTGAGTGAGATATAGGGAGTTGGAAATTAACACACGAGGCTCAACTGAGGTTTTCCATATGTCCAGAGCTAGCTGAGAGAGAGGGGAACACATTTTTTGTCCTCATGTCCCTTTTAACCTTAGGGAAAATGTGATGGGATTTAAAGGGTGGAAAAATGTGCCATTGGTGCTTGAAACATGAGGAGGGGGACTGATTTGAGCAGGATGCAAGTTGTCATGTTTCTAGGTGCAAAAGTGAAGGTGTGCAAGTTGTAAGGAGTGAAACCTCATGGGGGAGCACAATTTTGTGTCCTCCATGTCCTTTTTCACCTTAGGGAAATCCAAGGGGACACAACATGATAAAAATGCTCCATGGGATCCTGGAAACATGGGAGGGGGCCATATTTAACTAGACTTGAGCTTAGACCTCTAACACTTATAACACTTGAAGTTGATGCCTTTAAATGACAAAAACTTGAAGAAGGAATGAGGATAACATTCTTGTGTCCCTCATGTCCCTTTTCACCTTAGGGACAATCCAAGGAGATAGAAAGGGTGAAAATGTGCACTTAAGGCTTGTTTGTTTGCTGATGTCATCATCACAATGCAAAATTAGAATACAGGAGGTTCTTTTTCTACCCCAGGAGCATGACATGGAGTTTAGGAGAAAAAACATATATGATTTTAACTCAAAAAAATCTAATGAGACCATACTAACCACTTTCAAGAATTTATTCACCTTTTTGGCATGAAGGAGCAATAACAGTTACTTGAGCTATCATAAGAGATATTGAAGACTTCTAAGGAAATAATTTATATTTCCATCATGTCGATAATTCTAAGATATTTCCATTGAGTATTTGATGAGCCTCCAAATCCTCATGGAACTGCCATAATCTTCTAAATAAGTTGACTTCCTCCGTCAGGGCCTTCATTCCTTGTGCACAAAATGACCCGGTTTTTCTTAACTCTTTATTGACATCAATTATCTCAACATATTTTCCCTAAAATACCTTGGATAACATCATTTCTCCCCTGTAAAACTACCAAATGGATTGATTCTTCCTTGCTAGTTTCCAAAGGATGTCCATATGCTATAATATGGCTAAAAAATAACCAATTTAGTGATTTAGAGAGCATTGTTCCACCTCGAATATTAGTATCACCTTGAAATCATATTGGATCCACCCCCCTACACATGAAACACACTTGAAAACCATGTTAGAACTTTCCCCTTAGCTAGATTAAAGATAACATAGACCCGGAGGGCCTATGAGGGTTGATAGGCTAGTTGATAAACTAAATATGGACAAACTAAGTAGTGTGGGGATAGTTAATCTAGACTATGAACAACTGTACTAAGGAAATAAATGTAGTAAAGAATTATGTTAATGATCTAACCAAATATGTAAAATGAAATGCTAACCCTAATATGAAAGAGAGAAGAGGAAAGAACTTAGCTGAATAATAGAAGCCTGTCAGACTGTGTCACACTGATGAATAAAAAATCAGAAAGCAAGAGTGACTATGTTGGGATTCCGAAAAGGATTAAGATGGAGGATTTAACTAGATTGGGGTGCCTAGAAGAGGACTGGGGCACCCACGGGTGCTCTGGTAAGTGGAATAGGCACCATGGTCTGGGAAAAATGGCCTAGAATTGGTCTTCACATGTCCCAAAGATGACTGATATCCTTCGCTACCTATTGCATTAATTTTTTTGTATTGTGTCAAATGCTCCAAATATTCCAAGAGGAAGAAATTACCTGCAAAGAACCAAAAGGAAGTATAAAAACTCTAAAAAAAGAAAGATGCAAATGAATGGGTTGGACTGAACATCAGTTGCCACAATAGTGGGCTTATTAACTGAATGTTGCACTACATTTCAGACCCACACGTAGTTCTGGTGTGTGTGTGTGTGTGTGTGTGTGTGTGTGTGTGTGTGTGTGTGTGTGTGTGTGTGTGTGTGTGTGTGTGCATGTCATGCCCTAGGTGATCTTGTGCCAATCACAATTTGTGAAATAGCGAGCAATAGCTAAATGTAGAAAATGTAATAGAATGTGTGCATGGAATAGAATAGAACCCCCCCTGTGAAGTGTGATGCAAATGCCCTAGCTCATGCCTTGATGATGGAGCTATGTGGATGCCAATTCAATAGATGGATGTAACTCTAGATGAGTGATAGTAGTAGATGATGCTAGGTCCCTCATTATGGTCTCATAACTTTATATTTATACAGTTCTCTTGCTCTAATTTCGTAATTAACCCCAAAAAGGATGACCACAAGAAAGATAAAGATGTAAAACAACTAGAAGAGGCCCAAAAATTGGTGGGAAAGTGCAAAAAGGACTGGGACGCCCATGGACATCCCAGCCGAGGCTAAAATAACATAGAATGTCAAAAAATGGTTGGGCATATAGGCGCAATAGGTCGCAAATTATGAAATAAAATAAACAAGAAGACCAAAAGGATGGGGGTTAATTAGTACTTTCTTCACTCAAGAACCTTCTAAATAGTAGTATGAGACCGGGATAAATAAATGTCTAAAGTGCATGATTTTGTGACTAAAATTTTCCTCCACTTTATTATGGTGAGCGGAAAGCTCGTTAACATAAAGTAGATAGAGATGCGTACCTGATGTCCATAAAGAGTGTAGTAGAAACGCGCCGAAGGACTAGGCAAAAGCATGGAATGACAAAAATATGGAGGAGCATGAAAACTATAGATGAAAAATGTGTAAAGAAAAAAAATGATGAGAGTGAACCTAGGGCAGAACTCATGTGTATAGCTACCGCAATGTGTAGTGTACCTGCATGGTTAGTAAAGCATGTGTGTTGTTGCGGAACATTGTTGTTGTTGTTTCCCCCATTTGACTGTTTGTTTCTCATACAGCCAGACCTGTAAGGAGAAAACAATTAAGTAGTCAAATATGTATGTATGTAAGTGTAAAAATGTTATGTAAAAGATGCGTGTGAATGTAAAATACGAAAATGTAAATGTAAAATGTAAGTGGAACATGTGCACCTGATCCATGTCGAGAGAGAAAGTGTAGAAGGATATCTTGTATTGTGAGTTTTTGGGGCGGTCTCACACCATAGGCCGAAGAAGTGTAGGGAGGAAATGCTTTGTGTCCTCCAAGATCTAACTACTTCCTTAAACTGTGTGTAGAGATCTCTGTATTGTCCTAGTTTTTTGGGTGATTTGATGCCACTGGCCGAAGTAGTGTAGAGAGGCACACCAACTGTAACCTCCAAGCTTGTAATTGCTTCCTAGAAATGCTAAGGACACCATGTCCTGTAAAATTTGTTGTGTATGGGGTTCATAGAATGGTCTGAAACCACTCATTGTATGTAACCCAGAATGCTAAGGGTGAAAAGTGCATTGAATTGAACCAGTGTAAATACGTTGTGTTAGTATAAAACCCCAAATGATGCCCCCCTCTTTGAGGGTGCATGCGACGTCGTTGATAGGAGATAGGTGGCCCCAAAAGAGGACCAACCACATGTATGTTGTAACCTTGGAAAGTGCTTGGTAAAAACCAAGGCACGTACAAACAAGAAGGCTAGCCAAAGATAAGTGTAAATATGCATGCATGTAGAAACCAATATATAAGCTACGTAAATAGTGTAAAAGCTACCAAGCAAAGCAGTAATGTAAACATGTAAGAATAAAAACTTTGCCACTCAAAGTGGGCTGTAAACATGGGACATCACTCACGATGTCGCAAGACACACAAGGCCATCATGGACGCAAACAAAAAACAAGTTTGTGCACCAAACATAGGGCAAGGCCCGCAAACAAGAGTAGACAATGTAACAAACAAGTATGGAAACCAATAGCCCTACATAACAAATGTTTCACATGAAGCACCTGTTAGTATGTTATAGAGATAACTAATATGTCAAAAATGCGTATAAGTAAGTAGTGTAAAGTGCTAAGTACAAAATGAAACAATAACACCTGGAAGAGACGAATGTGGATGCCCTCAATGACCGGTGTAGGAAGGGTAGAAGGTGAACATCTGTGTTGTGTGTAAGAGACCTGTATCTACGATCACAACTAAAAAAAAGTGTGAACGTGCATGTGTGTATGATATAGATAAATGACATACAAGTAAGCTAACTAGCGTGTGTAATAAAGTGATCATGAACCAAAAAAGTAAGCAAGAGTATAAACAACCATAATATGCAACATTCTGTGGATGGATGGAATGGAATGTAAACTGGAATGATAGGAGCTGAGTGCCCCCCCGAGTGGATGGAAGTGTATGCAGTGATGTTCATTTACCTTAACAGTCAAGAATGAATAGTAAATTAGAGTGTGCCATCGGGAAATGGTTGAGTAGTGTGTATTGTATCTAACACGCTATGATGAATGTGTATACGTAGTGATGAGATGCGACCTAGTGACAATGTGCGTGAACCTTATAGCTGAGGCGTATACCACAACTAGATGAACAGATAAGTGATGATTTAGTCTAAGCGTATATCACTATAAGATGAACATATGAGTGATGATTTAGCACTAAGTGTATATCACTACGAAATGTAAGGAGGGTGTGGTGATATAACCTAAGGTGTAGACCACTATAAAATGATATAATAGGTGATGATTTATCCTAAAGCGTATGTCACTACAAGATGAATAGTATGGGGTGGTGATATAACCTAAGGTGTATACCACTATAAAATGATAGAATAGGTGACGATTTATCCTAAAGCATATGTCACTAGCCTATAAATGCCATATGGTAAAAGGTTGAGTGGTAAATTTGTAAGGTCCATTTGATTTGTAAACCCTCAGCAGTCTCATATGGATCGAGGCACTAAAGTGTGTCATCAGGTGGTGAGTGCAGCGTGTAGAAGACAATGCAATGATGAAAATAAATGACCATGTGATGAGTAGAATATGCAAATACACGGTGTGTAGAATGCAATGCCATATGTGTAGAAATGTGTAAAATGCAGTGTATAATGCGCGTAGCGGAATACATGTAGATAAGTAATGTAGTATGTAGGGATGAATATAATGCTAGACTCATATGTGATGAAGTCTAGTATCATATGTAGAAATTGACAAGAAGACACACAATGGATGATGTATGGTATATGAATATGTATAGGATGTGAGGCAATATGCGTAAACATCCTAATAGTGTATGTAATGCGTAGGATGAATCGTAGATGATAGTAAACGTGTGGATGATATAAGTATGGATAGTGTGTGATGTATGTATGATATGGAAATGTTTAATGTAGGGTGTATGTCATGTGATGTGTGAATAAATGCAATGTGTAATGCCTAGAGTGTAGTTTGTGGGGTTCATGTGTAGTAATCCCTCAACAATCAAGTGTGAACCGAAGCACAAGAGTGTGTCATCAGGTAATGATACTAGAAGGTGTGATGAATATGCCTAATCAATATATGTAGTAATGATAGGTGTAGCACTACTAAAATGAGGTGGGGGGAATATGAAGTATTGTGCCCCCAAGTGTGTATGAGATGAAGGTCTAGTCAAAATATAGTAAGTGGATCAATGTAAGGAGTAGTTGCCTTACAAAAGTGATGGTACCCCAAAGTGATAGAGAAGTGTGATCATCTGATGGTTCATCACCATAACAAGTTGTATCAGGGTCCCAGTCATCAATATATGTAGAATCGATAGCAACCGTTGGCATTACAAGGTTAACGGTAGGAGGTAATGGCGGAATCTTGCATGGTGGTGGTGGAATTCATAATGTGTCTTGACTATTAGTAGGAGAATTAGATGTTGTGCCTAAAGTGATTGGTTGGAGCCTAGATTTGAAAGGAGGCCAAGTTGCATTGAGTCTCAAGGGATATTTCTTAGGTTGATTTGGTAATGCAGTAGACGACTTAGTAGGAGTGGTTTGTGCACTAATTTTGATAGGTGGTTAACTTTGTGGACTTGGAGATACCGTAAGTGATTGCTTAGGCGATGTTTATCTTTTTGAAGAAGGTGCATGAGAAATAATGGTGTGATGCTCATTAAGTGGAGGAGAGGTAGTATCAAAGATAGGAGAATCATGTGATGGTACTATATTAGTTGTCTGATTAGGAGAAGGATCAGTAGGCACATGCGAGTGATCATCAATAACAAGCATGTAATCAATAAGAGGATCATCTAGAACTTTCTCAAAAAGATTAGAAGTAGGTGCACTAGTATCCGTATAACATGGTGTAGCAGTTGTGGATGGGCATGCAGTGAATGAGATAAAACTTTGACGCTCAAGACGTTTGATCCTACATTGTAAAGCATAAAAATCATTGTCATTATGTCCATTGATCCTACGATAGTTGCAATATGGACGACCTTGATATTTTATAAGCCGATAAGGAGGATAACAATGAGTAGGTGGCAAGGTGATCAACTGATGACTAAGAAGGTGAGTAAGAATGTCATGTGGCATAGTATTATGCTCAAACATAAGAGGCTTGGGAAATGGTATGTCTTGAGGTTCAACTAGATGACATGTACTGGACATAGATTACATATAAGATGTAGAAGGAACACAAACATGCAATTGAGAAACATCCTTAAGCTGTTGAATTTCTTATCTATAAGATGTGATTATGGATTCCATAGAGGAAAATTTATGTTGAAATAATGCATGTAAGGCTTGAATCAAGTCTAATAGGGGTTGAGTAGATGGATAATTACTAGGGTCATAGTCGTCAGATAAAATATTGAATGTAGGACTTATTTTGTGTGGTGGCATATTGTCATCTAGATACATGCAGTCTAGCTATTTTTGCAAAACAACCTAGCAATGAGGATATCTCTTAAGTAAGGTAGATAAAGAGACTTGGGAAACTTTGGGAGCCATGATAGGGGAAAAAGGAGGATCTTAAGCATGAAAGTGGTCAGGTTCACTAAAATGATTAACTAAAAAAGGACTAACTAAATAGTGCAGGGATAGTTAATCTAAGATATGAACAACTATACTAAGGCAATAAATGTAGTAAAAAAGTATGTTAATGATCTAAGAAAATATGTAAAATGAAATGCTAATCGTAATATACAAGAGAGAAGAGGAAAGAAATCAACTAAATAATAGAATCCTGTCAGAATGTGCTACAGTGATGAATAGAAAATTAGAAAGCAGGAGTGACTGTGTCGAGACTCCAAAAAGGATGGGGCTGGAGGATTTAACTGGACTAGGGTGCTTGAAAGAGGACTGGGGCACCCACACGTGCTCTGATAAGTAGAATATACGACTTGGTATGGGAAAAATGTCTGGAATTGGTCTTCATAGGTCTTGAAGATGACTGATATCCTTCACTGCATATCACATTAATTTTTTTGTACTGTGCCGAATGCTCCAAATATTCCAAGAGGAAGAAATGACCTGGAAAGGACCAAAAGTAAGTATCAAAACCCTAAAAAAATAAAGATGTAAATGAATGGGTCAAACTGACCTTAGTTTCCACAATAGTGGGCTTACTAACTAAGCGCTGCACTACATTTCAGACCCGGATGTAGTTATGATGTGTGTGCATGTCGTGCCCTAGGTGCTCTTGTGCCACTCACACTTTGTGAAATAACGAGCAATAGCTAAATGTAGAAAATGTAATAGAATGTGTGCATGGAATATAATAAAATCCCTCCCCCTATAAAGTGTGATGCAGATGTCCTAGCTTGTGCCTTGATGAGGGAGCTATGTGGATGCCAATGCAATAGATGGATGCAACTCTAGATGAGTGATAGTAGTAGATGATGCTAGGTCCCTCATTATGGTCTTATAACTTTATATTTATAGGGGTCTCTTGCTCTAATTTCGTAATTAGCCCCGAAAAGGCCAACCAAAAGAAAGATAAAGATGTAAAACGGCTAGAAGAGGCCCAAAAAGTGGCAGGAAAGTGCAAAAAGGACTGGGGCGCCCCATGTGGGACTAGGGCACCCATGGGCGCCCCAGCCAAGGCTAAAATAACACGGAATGTCAGAAAATGGCTAGGCATATAGGTGTAATAGATCGTAAATTATTAAATAAAATAAACAAGAAGACCAAAGGACGGAGGTTAATTAGTACTTTCTTCACTCAAGAATCTTCTAAATAGTAGTATGAGACCAAGATAAATAAATGTCTAAAGTGCATGATTTCGTGACTACAGTGGCCAAAGGAAGGGTTCACAATGAACCGGTGAGAGGTTTTCAAAAGGTGGGCTTAGTTTTCATGGCCAAAAGTTTCAATTTTGCATACTAGAAATTTAGCTTGACAACACAACATGTACACCTCTAACTCTTGATAGGATTCAAATGTAGATATAAACTATGGTTTATAATTTTGACTGTTGTACGATTTGAAAGTCTGCAGAACAACAATAAAAATAAAACTTAAATTTATACTAAAAATACAAGCTTTTAACAAAATTAGACTTGCATCTACAAGGGCTAGCAAAAAAATAGTGGCTTTTCCCCTAACAAATCTTCACAATCCCATACCCGCTTTGATACCAAATTGCCACCACACTTTGATGAATTTAGACTTGGAAATGGACACGGTGTAGCTACGAGGGATATCTGAAGTATCATATCCACCATATACAATGTACATGTGATTAGGAGGAATAATAGAGGAGATGAGAGATCCCTTGTTAGGATTGGTTGATGAAGGTCAACCGATATCTTTCACCATGGGTATACTGGGTAAAAATATGATAGAATGATGTAATTTATATTTTCCTACACACATAAAATGTAACACTTTGGTAACATGAGCCACAATCTTGTGGTGTTTTGGTGGGTGTGATATTAGTAGTAGAAGAGGTAGAGTTTGAATTGGATGAAGATGACGATGATGGTGTTGACAAGATTAAAAGAGTGTATGAAAGAATAATCGCTTATGGGAATGCCGCATATGACAATGCATGTGTTGATGAGGATGATGGATTAGAAAAGGATGATATTTATTAAATATAAGTAATTAGTGGATTTGATGGAGTTGATGAAAATGGAGACATGGAAGTGTTTCTATTCAAATGGATTTGCGAAATGCTTACATGGATTTTCTTGAACTAAGAGCATTAATCAACACATTAGAAGAAGTGGTGTGGAGTTCAGGAGATTAAACAATGGATATAAGTCAAGTAGAAGGGACGATAACGTCAAATAAATGTTTAATGTGTTTACAATATTTGAATGGTTCAAGATTGCTAGGAATCTAATGAGTAACCCTGTTTTGTTGGTATTTTATATATTGGTGCAATGTGGAAATAATACACTACATCTCATGGATCCATCGATGGTTTAACAAGATTTTATAATGTAAATCACCGTCAATGATGTAGAAGAGGGTGTAAAACACCTTCAAACCTACTTTAATAGGCAAGAAAACCAACCCTAATGTTGCTTAAGGTGCATAATTGATCACTCACAGTTGTAACATGGACATGGATAGATGAGAAAGTGGAATGTGAATATGAAGAAGTTCCACATGAGAGATAATGTTGATATTAGACCCATTATTGATTACACCCTAAATAAATAAATAAGTTTTTAGTATTAGGATGTGATTATTATTTATTTAAACGCACAAGCCTTAGAATAAGTTGTTTATTCAAATTAATTAATAAACACTAATTTATAAATTAAAATATAGTTCTTAAACAATTTGTAAGATATAACGATATATATGATTGCTTAAAACACAAGAAGAGAAGTATACTTTGCTAAATATAACGATAGAGATGTGATGTGGAAGTGCAAGGTGACTGTGTAGACTGGAAATGACCTAGAGGTGCTTCATTTATATAACTGAAGATCAAAAAGGGCCATAATGGAGGTAAGCTTTGGGCCGTACCATACGCTTTAGTTCCGGTATCTATTTCAGACACAATTTTAGTGACAAAACTCTCTGAGATCATTTCCATCCTTTAGGTCAGCCCTTCAAGTGTGTTTGACCAAATTTGGGGTACTAGGTACAAACGTGTATCTATACAAAAATAAATTCAAACTAATATGATATTGGCACCCAAACAATCATTAAAGCAAAAAATATGGAACACGAGGGTAAGAAGCTCGTGAGCCAAAAGGGGCCACATAAAGGGCCCGAGAGTGTCATTAATAAGCCTACACCACATTGCTTCCGTAGTATTGGGGTTGAACAACAAATGATAACCCCCCCCCCCATTATTAGGTGTTGAGCAACTTTCAAGATCTAATTATTTGATACACAAGCATTCTAAAATATCTCACCTCTTTTGTAACGACAAACGTGCACCATCACTTCAGCTTTTTTTATTTTTCAATAAAGGTAGAGAAGGAATAATTACTTACGGGGCCCTTTTCCTATATTCCCTGCTACTGTGAGGGAAACCACAGATGGTGGGTGTATTATCTAATAATAATGCTTCATTTTGACGACAAAACCATAGATGTTACAGGTGAACACGAAGAATTCAATGTGGAAAGTTCAAACAAAATTCTTAGGAAGTTACCCGACCTGCCATCCATTGCACATTACTCCAAAAATAAAACCCATTAATTACACAACAGTCCATTTAAAACAAGAGACAAAATTAATTAAGCGGGTTTTGGGGCCGAAAACAAAAAACTAGGCTGCTGTGAATTTGAATCTCTGTAAATCTCTATGGCTGCCATTGTCGTGTCAGATCTTAGCAATGTAAGCCTTGTTTGTTCGCCGTAATAAAAAACAAGGCTTTGCTAGTAAGAATGAGACAGTTGTCCAAATCACTAGTAAACAAGGTTGCACGTGTAGGTCTTATTGGGATTTGATACCTCCCCAAAGTAAAAGATGTGGGTGTTTGGAAAAATGTGTCTCTGGATTTGGTTAGCTATTTTGATAATTTTTGTCGAGGCTTGTGATGGGCAGAGTTTTTTCAATCCTCCACCTGTTGTTGTGACAGTGGGGGTGGTTGTGAATGGGAGTGCTAAGGTTGCTGAGACTGATGAGAATTTCATTTGTGCTACATTGGATTGGTGGCCTCCTCAAAAGTGTGACTATGGCAGATGCAGTTGGATTCAATCTTCCATTCTCAATTTGGTAAGTACTGCCTTTCTTCATTGCTTTCTCAAATTAATGGGCAACAGTTTCTGAATATCCATAAGATTTAAACTTCATAGTGTTAAGGAGCAAATCAAATCGCTATGCCTGTTTTAATCACAACTTCGTTGGAAATAATGGCTTTTGGGTCTGTTCCATATCTTGTGATTAATCATGCCTTTCAATGGAAATCCCAATTTCTGGTTTTTAATTGAGCTTTAGAATTGTCAAACACGTTATTGTAAAACAAGATTCAGAAGATTTATTCACAGTTACATGTTTGTATTGTGTGTGTGTGTTTGTTTATTTGTTTTCAGGATCTTGAAAATCCAACTTTTGCAAAAGCCATACAAGGTGCGCACTTGCATTTTGGGGTCACAAGGATTGCAGATCTGTGCAATGTTGTACTTTTTTTTAGTTTTGTTTGATACAGTGTTTGTGGCCGTGGGAATTTGCATAAATAGTACATAACAGAAAACGTTGCTGGTGGAGAAAGGGATTTCATTTATTTTATTCCTTTTGGCTTCAATTGGGTGGCCATATATTGTTTTCTAAGAGATCTGAAACATTATCAAACCATGGTGCTTGAATGCAGCATTTGCACCACTTAAAATTAGACTTGGTGGAACTTTGCAAGACAAGCTACTATACGATGTTGGGTCCCTGCTACAACCTTGTCATCCTTTTATTCATGATACTTCTCTCATGTTTGGATTCTCAAAGGGTTGTCTTACCATGTCCAGATGGGATGACGTGAACAAATTTCTTGCAAAAGCAGGGTAAAATTCCAGCATTGTGTTTAACCATATATATGTTACAAACTTACAACACCCCAAAATGTCTCCCCACCACCAGACAAGATAACAATGTATTACTGTAATGCAGGGCCATGGTGATGTTTGGCTTAAATGCATTGTATGGTCGGCATCAGATATCAAAGGGACATTGGGGAGGTGCCTGGAATTCAAGCAATGCCCGCAATTTGATTCAGTATACGGTTGATCATGGTTACAAGATACATGCCTGGGAGTTTGGTAAGCCCGTTATAACCCAATTTTTACAATTTTTTGCTCAGCTCTGCAGGTCTTGTAAATCTTGTTTATTTACAACATATTATGGCAGCTAATATTTTCTTTGGGAGACAGGAAATGAGCTGAGTGGAATCGGTATCGGAGCAAGAGTTGATGCTGAGCAGTATGCTGCTGATATAATTGAGCTTGATAGAATATTGAAAGAAATCTACAAGAAGTCTCATGATGAACCATTGTTGGTAGCACCTGATGGATTCTTTGATGCACCTTGGTTTCAAGCTCTTCTTCAAGGGACAGGGCCTAATGTGATCAAAGCTGTTACACGACATATATACAATCTTGGAGCAGGTAGATAAGACAGATGGAAACCTTTCATATCTGCTTTTGTTTCTTTCTTGTAAGTTTGGGTTAAGTAATAATATTTCTCTGCTGGTCAGGTGTGGATGAGAATTTGACCGCTAAGATATTGAATCCATTATACCTTGACCGAGAAGCTACAAAATTTAGAAAAATGCAAGCTATTGTACGCGAATATGGTCCTTGGTCAAGTTCTTGGGTTGGTGAATCAGGTGGAGCTTTTAACAGTGGACGGCATCTTGTTTCAGATGCTTTTATAAATAGTTTTTGGTAAGACATCAGTAACCATGTTTTGCTCATTTTGCACTTGGAAATATATATACCTGCATATCCCAGAGGGTCCTGAATTTTATTTATTCTATTCAGTAAAACAACTGGTGAGCAAAGGTACATTCAAAGCATGTGTTTGTAAAGATCTAGATTTTTAAGTGTCTTCTCCTTTTACTGATCTCTTTCTCTGCCCTTTATGGTTATAATTTGTGTGTTTTATTACCTAGCACTTCTCTTCTTGGGCAAGATTATAAATTTTTAATCTCAGGGCACTTGGAAATGATTTAATGGACTTTTTTTCATATGATTTGAACAGGTATTTAGATCAGCTTGGCATGTCTTCCACATTCGATACTAAGGTCTATTGCAGGCAAAGCCTGATAGGTGGTAACTATGCCCTTCTTAATGCTACTACTTTTGAACCAAATCCTGATTATTACAGGTTAGTAGTGAAAATTATATTATCTGTTATCTTTTCTAGATCGTGGTTCTATTATAATTTATTTTCCGACAGCTCTAAAGAACTTGGATCAGATTTGAAAACCTTGTTTGTGCTGTTGGGAGAATTAAAGAGTATTCTGTATTTACACAATCACTTTAAATGCTTCAAGCCATATTTTCTTGTTTATGATCCAGTGCTCTTCTTTGGCATCGGTTGATGGGAAGAAATGTCCTTTCCACCAATTTTACGGGCCCAACATATTTGCGTTCATATGCTCATTGTGCCAAGAGTGATGTAAGTATAATGCAAATTTCATTTTTCAGGTTGCCGTTAGACTTATCACTGGAATCCACACCTTTTTTTTCCATTTTGGATATCTGCTTAATTCTCTTTGGCATTTAGAAAGGAAAGAGTATAAGTTACACTTGCTACAGGAGTATGAATTTGCATTTGTAAAAATAGAAGTTTAAAGGCTAAGAACAATTCAACAATGATTTTCTGTATTCTTGATTGTATCTACTGTCAACATAATGTGAAGAGTAAACTCTACATTGACGACTTGCGTGGCTCCCGTATCTTACTAATTGTCTTTCATTCTCCAGACAGGAATAACTTTGCTGTTGATCAACCTCAGCAACGACACAAGTATTGACGTTCTTGTTTCTTCTTATCCAAATGCTACCCTAAACAAGAAAGGCCAGAGTGCTAAGGAGTCTTTTGTACACGCACTCAAGAGATTTTTTTCCTGGGCTGGAAGCAAAACATCAGATGTTAGAGACTTTAGGATGGAGTACCACTTAACAGCAAAAGATGGTAACCTCCATGGTCAAACAATGCTTCTAAATGGCATCACTTTGAAGTTAACTGAAGAGGGGGATATTCCTTCATTAGGTCCTGTCCTGGTTGATGTCAGGATCCCTATTTCAGTAGCTCCTTTGTCTATTGTTTTTGTTTCCTTACCTGGTATTGACATTCCTGCTTGTTCACAGTAGCAATGGTTTAGGTGTTTGTTTTAACGTTAGATAATAGTTCATTAAATTGGTGTCACTGTCGAAGTGTATATTACAAACAAATATGAGAGCATTTGTTACTGTTATATGGGACGGCATTATTTGTCTCAAGGTGTCAATTATATAAAATTGTTCACTTGGAATAAAAGAAACACAAGCCATTGAACTTTTTTTCCTTATTTCTTTTGTGTAAGATTGTGCCTGTAATTTGCCGTTTTTGGTATGAGATATTTTCTCCTCTTTTCTCTCCGTAGTTATGTCATTGTCGTTGGGACTTCTATATGATTATTCATGGATCCTCCAGGCTTTAACTTTCATTTCCATATACTGTCTTTATTAGAGAGGCTTACAAAGATCCAACAATATTCATGGTTCGATGTCTCTATACCAACTTCTTTCATAGGTTTGTTCACTTTGTTGCATGGCCCAGTTGAAATGGTTTGTAAGCTCCAGCAACTTCATAGGAAATATTAGTTTGCTTAGGGTAAAGTAGTTTGTTCTCACAGTATGGGAAAAATATGAACTAATTACCAGTTGGATTTTAATTGATGCAACATTGATGAACATGTAAAATATGAAATGTAGAATCAGTATACATGGTAATTACTAGTATAATTTTTCTAATGAACTCTTTAGCAGGAGTAGTCCAGAGATTCAAAAGGACTAACCAAGCTGATATCTCAAGGCACACAAAGAAGACAGTGCATCAATACTAAATATGTAATGATTCCTTACTAGTCTTAGATGGTCTCTAGAACGAATTCAACAAAGCCAATGGCTGCTAGAACAGATTCAGCAAACTAACCAAAGAGGTTACATAGACTAAGTGCTAGACAAGTCTGAAGCGTAAACATGGTAGAATGCATTGCCTGGCTGGCTGGCATTGCAGAGCCTAACGAGGAGGAATTGTAGCTTGCAGATTGTGATGAAAGCACCAGAGAAGTGTAATCCAGAGCATGGTGTTTTTCACAACAAATTGACTAAGAAAAAGGATTAAGAAAAACAAAACAAATACATGGAAAGAATGAAGGAAATCACAAAGGCGCCATGGAAGGTGAAAAAAGTTATCTGCATATTCTATTTTTTTTTAATAAAATTGAGAATTTCAAAAAGGAGATGGAGAAAGGTTTTCAAAGTTTAAAAAACTGGATATTAATGGCATGATAATCATTTTACTCTAGAGGTTTAAGAACATTGATATTGTAAATGAAAGAAAATTCGGTTAAGCATTTCAGTTGAATGTGCTAAAAAAATGCTTCAAATCTAGTTGCTTTTATCCATAACCATTAAAGTACTGAAAAAAAACATCAAAATTTTGTAAGGGGCTTGCATTTTTTTGACCCCATTTAAATACTGTTCTAATATTTTAAATCATTATTCAAACTAAAAATCTCCTTAAAATTTGTTGGAAAAAACATCTCATTTCAAGAAACAATCTACAGCATTGGACTACTGTATTTTAAGCAATGGATCTTGAAATCATTAGGATACACCAGAGGTAGGATACACCAGAGGTTTTCAAATACTAGCGAACCAAAGTGAACTCTCAGTGGGCCTCATCAAAGCGAATTATTCATAGGAAAAAGCAAAAATCAATCTAAAGGGTAAGTAACAAGAAATTGAAGATGCACTTCAAGAATATTGAGTGAAAGAATCATTGATCAAATTCACATTCAAATGGTTGGGTAGCCAAAAAATTGACTAGAACTTGGATTATTATTTGAAGAAAATAGATTATTCATGTATTTAATGCCAAAGCTTCAATAAAAGCAAATAAATAAAATCAGTCGAACCTTTGGATCATTTCAGAAACATTTGTGAACTTGGAAATGTGACAGAAATTAGACTATTTTGATGCACCTTAATTCCTAGATGATTCATATAAATAAGGGTTTTGGTTATTCAATCCTTTATTTTCTTGATTGTACTTCCTAATTACAACCAAGTTGTTTTCTCTATTGAAATTTTATGAAGTGCAAGTTTGATTAATGTGTCTATGCCATGACGAACTAATCATATTTTTAGATTTATGAGCATTTAAGTATATAAATTTTGATTGAAGCCCTAGCTGCCATTGCAAGGAATGTGATTCTATAGCTGCCATTGCAAGGAATGTGATGCTATAGCTGCTGTGGAAGATAAAAAGAACTTAGAACGTCTCAGAATGTTGCTGTTGCATATTTATTTTCTCTTCTTGATTGAGGCGGGATAGAAAGGTGCTCTTGTAATGGAGCCGACAACACCTCTTCAGTGAATTGCCCAAGGAAAGTACAAGATTGTACAAATTCCAGCCAAAGAAAATTGTGATAAACAAGCTAGGATGTCTGTCAACAACCCAAATCTTTCAAGAAATGGAGGCAAAGTCTGTGAATACCTACTTGATGAAATTGTGAATGTTATAGTAGAATGCTTAAAAGTGCAATTTTTAATTTTGCTAAGAGGCATTCCTTTTGATCAATTTTTTTTTATAATTGGGCTAAAATTTATTGGGAAAATCGTATTTTGTTTCTAGAGGCCATTAGAGGGCTAGGGAAAGGGTATATTTCACATATGTTTTCTTCCCCAAAACATGCTCAAGTAGTCTTACAATATGGTACTTGGGTTATCTGTGGACAAATCTTCTATCTACAAGCATGGAGCTTTGATTTCCACCTAGAAGGACCCTCTACATCCAAATATCCGCTGTGGGTTGAGTTCCTCTATCTTAATCTTGTTTTTCAGCCATTTCTAAAAGATATAACATGTTAGCTTGGACGAGTTATTTGGTGTAAAAACAATAATGACAAGTTTGTCAGCCTTCTTATTCACCCTAAGGCATGTGTAGAAATGGATTTGACTATCCCACTTCCTAAAGCCCTAAAAATGGTAGGCTCAGGGTTTGAAGTGCTACAACTAGTGAATTTCCTCAATAAGTCTAGTGGTTGCTTTTATTGTTAAGAGAAGGTCACCTTATTGGAGACCATCTCGTGAGAAAGACATGCAACCCCTTTGGAAACAATGATACTTCTAAATCTAAGAATACAAACCTTGCTTCAAATCCCTCCAAGTCAACCTACATCACTAACCCTCAACCCAACATGCAAAGTTAAGCCTCAACATAGCTTAGTTCCTTCTAATGAAATTGACCAAATTCTATACCAATAGATCCTTTGCCTTGTCTCCCTTCACAATTCTAAATTCACTTCTGTAGATAACGACCAACACCATTCCTCACATTCTTTCCCCCATGCACACAATCATACAAAACCTTTATATTCTAACATTGTTGTGGGTGATGGATGTCGTGTCGTTTGCAAACATGAAGAACGAGCTCTTCTTTGACTTTTCCAACTTTAGATGAGGCATATTGCCTCGACTAATGTGCCTTTGGACAATAATGAGCACCAACTTATTATACAAGATGCTTGCAGGGTCTCAAGACACATGTCAAGGTCTTTGGTCAGCTATACTTGTAGTATGGATAACGAAAAGAGCCAAGCAATCAAGTTGACTAATTGTTTCTTGGCACTTATAGATGGCAACAACTCAATCTAATCATTCCAATGAATTGTAAAATTCTTTCATGGAATGTTGGAGGGTTGTTCCTTCATGTCAAAAAATATAAAGTTGGACAAATGTTTACTAATCATGACCTCGAAATTCTTCTCCAAGAGGTCAAGGTGTAGGCACCTTAATTAAGCAAATTATCATTTAGCAATGATAACTTTGGTTATATCCATACCTAATGAATTGTGCACATATTCCAAGCCTACGTGACATATCATTAACTCTCGTATATGACTTGCTTCCCTATTCAAATTGCTTAGGTCGCTCACAAAACTACTTGCATTAGTCCAAAACAATTATTCCTCTAGGCATCATTCCTTGAATTTTGCAGAACCCCCACACTTGCATGTCTGGGAATGTTCATCCGAGACCGAACCATCCAATAGTTTAGTCTAAAGTGAATGGTTTCGTCCCCAAGCCACACAATGATCACTTTTTCAAATTGATATATTTTTAATGGGCCAATTCAGATCCTCTAGATCGGCCTTAATGCAACAATTTTCCTAAGAAAGCCTATATAGGCAAGTCTAACTCGCTTATTTACCTCCCCTAGCACTTTCAAGAGCATGCTTGCAAATATCATTCTAAAAGTACTCTAATCTCTCCTAAATCCCTTTAAAGTAGTAACACATTCTACGAGCACCCCTACATAGGTTTTAAGCACACTCAACTAGGTTATAGAGTCACACTTTCCAAGCTAGAGACCTCACCAACCAAGTCAAGCTAAACACGCCAAGTCATTGCTTCTCATTGTTAAGTGAGCAAGTTGCCAAACTAGTTGTATTCATATAGATATCACATGTTATGTGGAGAACTACATGTGGTTTGAGGCCTCTTCACAGTAGTGGCAACATAGGTAGTGTGTGAATTGCATTTCAACCCAACCACTAACTTTTTTTTGTGGGGCCTCCTACCGGTGGTAAGGGTTTGAAACTATTTCACATCATACAAAGGATTTTGGACATGTGTCACACCTAGGGTTTTAGAGTAAAACACAACACAAGACATTCACCAGGGCACAAAAATTGCAAAGCAAAACACATCATCGTATGTGACTATTTGTTAGGTACTAAACCGTCTGAAAATTCTATACATCTTCAACATGTTATCATCCATGCTCAGGTTACACACCCAATTCTAGAGATGAAGCACTTGCAGATCATTTCCATCCTATACAGTCATATAACATTGCCAAATCAGCTCACTGAGTTTTGTACTAATCTATGTTCACCCACTTCCTTGTGTTTTAGAATCTATTTTCATATTCTATATTAAAAATTGTTGTGGATGCTATATTCTAAGTTGGGAATTCATGTTAATTAATTAATATAAATATAATACATGTTGTCAACCCTCAATCTGACAATAAATAAGTTAGGACCCCCTTTACACCTTTCTAACACTTTATTGATATTTTTTAGGGTCGACTCATTTTGGTGAACCTGATGAGGGCTTGAACCCTAGCGGACGTAGGATTTCTCCTTCCTCTTTGGTGACCCGATCCTTCTGCTAGCTCTTGGATTCCTTTTCATTTGTGATTTCATGGCGTCTTGTACAAGTCTCTATAATTACTTTATTCATCTTAAGAATGCCATAGACACCACTTTGCAATCTTCTCCTTTTCCCCCTTGATGACACTCTCTTATCTATGGAATATTCTAAGCCTCATATCAATGAATTTCCTATACATTGGTCTGGCCTTGGCTATCCCCCACTTTTCTCATATAAGCTTTCTAGCATCAAATACTCCTTAAAGACAATTTACATGATTACCTGCGCCACCAAGTGTAGTATCACAACAATTGCTTGAGCATGCCCTTATGTCTCTCGCTCTTCCCATTGAGCTTGATAGAAGAACCCCTCTAGGAATTATTTATTCCCATGCTCATTGCAATTACCAATTTACCATCTCAATGTTATCTGTGCCACTAATAAATGCTTCAAGCTTCACCATGCTATACAAGACTTTCCTGATGCTAATGATATTGTATTCAATCATGCCTCGAAACTCTATGGTACTCATATTGCTCATACTATGACATCTTGTACTCCTCATGTTGTAAATCCTTTACCAAGAATGGCTCGGTCTATTTCCCCTATAGAGTTACCTCCTACATCTACACAAGTTGAGTGTGTACCGTTTATTACTGTTGTACATGTGCTCATGTGTTAATTAGAAAGCTTAAGAAATGAAACTAGAACACCTAAGAAGTTTCAAAGCTTTATTAACCTAACAAGAACTATCATGATAAGATCTCAAAGAGAGCTACTTCTTTAAAAATGCATATAACTTTGAAAAGCATCAAACTAACATGTCTAAGTTACTCTCTACTCTTTGAATGCTAATAAAAACATGAACCTATGAAAGTCCTAGCAATCAAATGTGATTATTTGATATGATCTCAAGGTTTTGAGGATAAAGTCTTACCATTAATGGCTACAAGGCCACATGGTTCTCTCCATATTACTCAAAGCTCGAGTTGAAGATGCAATGGTGAAGATAAGAGCTCAATAAAATGAAGAAATGCTCAAGATCCTAATTGCCTATAGTTTATGCTAGAGAAGGGGAAGTGTTCTTAGAAATGAGGAGGATGAGGGTTTTATTTATAGGTTTCCCATTCCAAGAATGGAATGTTTTTGGTGCATGTGGGACAAAAGGTAAGTCCAAAAAGCACTTTCAGCAAGTCAAAGCAAGATTTGACTATGATTAGAAGCTAATTAACCTTTTATGATTAATTAGGAATCCCAAGTAGGCTTTAGGAAGTTTTCTGGGAGCATCTGGAGGAGGTGCTTGATATATTTTGGGTGCGTTAAAAGCGAGAGTTAGCCAATAAGAAGGTTTATTGGTCAAATGCAAGATATGAGGCTTAATCAACGTATAGTAGTTAATTAAGAGGATTTTGAAGGGAGAAAGAGCCTAATTGACTGAGTGTCGTCAATTTACACGGAATACAATAGTTAGTGCAATGTTAGTAATAACATTGCTTTTGATTAAATTTTAGGTGTCTACATCTGCCCCCTCTTTGGGGTGGTGTAAGCTACACCACTTCAAAGATAGTAGACAAACACAAATAGGTAAATTTTTTGAAAGGGGTAGAAAAAAAATTAGTAAAGTGAGAGATGCCTCCTCGAGTGTCGATGGGGTGATAAAAGAGGTCGATCAGTGATCGAAAAGATGAAGGAGATAGACCAGAGATGAAGGGGGGAAGAAGATAACTCTATCAAAGGAGAAAATGAGTGTGACGAGAAGAAGGGAAACCATATTAGTCTTGTTGACACTGAGTACTAAGTACCCAAAAAAATCTAATTCTCCAACTTTCATTGGTGCTGCTCATCTTCCACTTCATACTGAATAACTGAGTGGACATGGGAGCTGCCCTCTTCGACAGTGAGATATCGAATATTTTGTGTTTATATTGAGAGCAGTGTGTGTAAATGTAAAGGAAGAATGGCGAAGCTGAGTGTGATGGAGAGAGAGAAGATAGAAGAAAAATTAGGAGGAAGGGGGATTGAGCTAACATCCATCCAGTGCCTTTTAAACAACTTTATTTTCATCATATTGCTAGTGATCTTCATCATTGATCCTTATTAAAAATGTAAGCATACAAAAAAAAGTGTAGAATGACATGAAAAGCCATAGTATGAACAAATGTATGTGCTGAAACACCTCCATGCAACATACAAGATGCAATGCAATACGAGTAAGTAAAATAATGCCTAACTCCATGCAACATACATAATGTAATGCAATATGAGAAATTAAAACGATTCCTAACTCCATGCAACATACATAATGTAATGCAATACGAGAAAGTAAACAAGCTAACCTAATAGAGAAACAAGTACAAACAAACATACTTAAACCAAAAACGTCTAAGATAGTTGTACCAATGTTTTTGTTATCGAGCTTCAGTTTTGACCTATGCGAATTAACGACAAGGGTTAAAAATGGTGCCCCAAACAAGGATACATGCAATGGGAATAACAAAGGAAACTTGGATCCTATGAAAATCAATCGTGCACTATGAAACAGTACCAAACAACTCGTTGAGCCCCAGAGTACAGACATAGTAAGCAAACCGACTTTGTTAATGGGGGTAGATCCATATGATCTGTAAGTCACACACATGAACAGGCGAGAACCTTTCACACTAACATTTCCCGTGCTAAAAAACGCACCCTCATCCAACGTATAGCCCGCTATACCCTACTTGGGGGCACCCTCTTCCGCCGAGGCTACAATGGGAATTTGTTGCGATGTTTAAATTTGAATGAATCTATCCAAGCAATCAAAGAGGTGCACGAAGACATATGTGGGGCTCACACTAATGGGATCATCCTTGTAAAGAAAATTCTTAGAGTAGGCTATTATTGGCCTACCATGGAGAATGATTGTTGTAACCATGTGAAGAAATGTGTGGATTGTCAAAAGTATGACAACTTGATACATGCTCTGATGTAATCCTTGTAGCTTGTCACAACCCCTTGGCCATTCTCAAAGTGGGGTCTCGATCTAATAGGGAAACTTAACCCTATCTCTTCAGACGGTCATAAATTCATCATTACTGCAAATGAGTACTTTACAAAGTGGGTAGAGTTTGTTCCTCTCACCTATGTTGAAGGTACCTAGATCTTTAAATTTATCATGAATCATATCATCTGTTAATATGGCATCCAAATTGTTATTATTACTGATAATGGTAAACCTTTCAAGAATAAAACCGTGAAAGCACTCTGCAAACACTTTCAAATCTCCCTTCAGTTCTCAACCCCCTATTACCCTCAAGGTAATGGGCAATCCGAGGCTTCCAATAAAACCCTAATTCACATTATGGAGAAGTTGGTGAACAAGATAGGCTGTGACTGACATTTACAAATTCACCTTGCCCTTTGGGCATTCAGAACTTCTATCCGCACCCCCACAGGTGCAACTCCATACTCCTTAGTATTCAACATTGAAGTCATACTGCATTTAGAGATCGAGATCCATTCTTTGCGTATCAAGCTAAGGGACTACTTGAATGAAGAAGAGGACTACAACAATCACCTTAAAGTGTATCAAGATCGAGCGTGGAGAAGCTACAATAAAAGAGTCATACCTCGTCAATTTGAGGTAGGGGACATGGTGTTAAAAGAGAATAAGAAGAACAATAATAAAGATCGTGAAAAGAAAGGGAAATTTGAACCCAATTGGCTAAGACCATATGTTGTGGTTACCAAGTTCGGTTTAGGAAGCTAGCCCATGTAGATGGTCAAGAGCTTCGAGAACCCATGAACACAATGCATCTTAAGTGCTTCTATGCTTAAGTATGGGGTATCTAAAATATTGAGAAAAACAAAAATGTATAAAAACAGAAAAAGAAAAAGATAAATAAACATGTGCGTCCAATATTGAAAACCGCGCAATAATGGTACTTTGGACAAGTCCTTTGGTGAAAACCAATTTCTGGTGCCAAGGGATAGTTTGTTGTTCACAAGCATTTCAAGTTTAAGAGTATGCAAACTTTTTCCTAAGCTAGTTTTTTGCCTTCATTTGACTCCTTTGTGAGCCTATCCTTCTTTGCCCTGATCTGGCTAATCTTACCTTGTGAATGCAGATAATTTAACTTTAAATGAACCCATCTCGCGCTAGGGGAAACTTTGCAGCGTCACTTCTGGCATATACCACGTGTCATTCTGCCCTTGTACATCCCATCTAATGTTGGGGGCATCCATGGTTCTTCATTTCCTTGCATGTTCGCTTCAGAAAATTGTTGAGAAAACATCAAAAACATTCGTATAACTTTTGAAAATCCCAAAACATACAGGTTTGTCCTTTGGAAAAATCAAAACATTCAAATACGTTTCGTAGAAAACTCCAAAACAATATAAATTGTCTTAGAGATAAAAAACCAAAAACAACAAAAAAACGTCCCAAAATTGTCCCACAAAAACAAAGTAGTAGTTTGCTTACTTTTAGTTGTTGGTTTATATGGTTTCTAGTTACATTGATTTTTCGTGTTGTGTGCTTTAGATTGAATTCACTGGTTTACTTAGATTGAATGTTGTTTTAATCTGTAATTCATTTCTCTGAGTTCATTTTATATTGCATGCTTGTAGATAAATGTGTTGTTTTGATTAGATTTGTTTAACTTGTGCTTGTCAATTTTTACTTGTACACTGTGTCACCACTTCATCATCATATCACATATATCAAATCACATCTATACATCATATATCAATAAATGCTAAGCTTACATCATGCATGTATGCTAAAAGCTAATCATCAAGTACCGTATCACCAATAGGGCAAGAGTGGTTGCGAATGATCACAAAATCTATCCCCCCCCACCACCAATATCAAAAATATAAACATATTTTACTCAAAGTATCTCATCAAAACATACAAGTATGATATCAGCTAATGCTATCTCATAATCTAACATGTGATACAAACATAAAGAAACAAATTAAGCATGATATCTCATAAACAACATGTGATACATCGGTAATCCATCTATCATCATATATCATCAAAAAATATAAATGTCCATATGCATATGTTTATAATGAGTCATCATGGGGCATCTATGTAAAAAAAAAAAGTATGCCTTCATCATGAGGCATGATAAAAAAACAATATATATGCATTCATATAAAAAGTATGCCTCCATCACGAGGTGGTATGCCAAAAATAAAGTAGTACATTCAATACATCAATAAGAGAGTCAACCATGACTCTCACCCTCACCAGGGATGCCTAGTCCCCAGTATGCTGCTAGGTGGGGGGCAAGCCGAGGTGCTGAATGTGTAGAAAAGCGCAACGTCATGTTGAACTAACCCAAGATGAACTAAGCTAGGCTGAACTGGACCCGTGCTACTTTGAGGCCGACTGTCTCGAAGGAATCTCTACGGATCACACTGATCGTGATGGTCTATGAGATCTGGATCGTGAACCTGTTGCTTGCTATATGACTATACTCAGGAAACTCTCTGCTCAGCTGGAATGACCACATAATACTGCATCCTATAATAGGTTGCTACAATAGCACTGTGCCCAATCATCAACTGCATCCATGAAGACATGCCTGCTTATTACAGTATATCACGCTCCGCCCTCATGCTAGCTAGCTTTATTTGTAGCTATAACCTACCTTATATAGCTTGATCCCCACTCTACCTATAGCTGTAACCTGTCTACTATAGCATGATCCCGCTCTGTTTGTAGCTGTAACATGTCTGCTACAACCTGAGCCTACTCTACCTGTAGTTGTAAAAGTATCTTCCCATCACTTGATACTTCTCTGGACATAGCATGTATTCTCTCTGTCATGGGGCCTGATCTCGCTCTATCACAAGCTGGTATCTATCTGTAAGGGCTTGATATATCTCTCTCTCTGCAATGCCCTGATCCCTCTCAATTGCCATATGTAAGCTGTAAGATTGCCACCTGATGTAGCTGCTATTGTAAAGTAGCCCACCCTGTCCATCAACATGTATATCCTGCACATCCTATATATCAGGTATATCCTACATACCCTGCACATCCTATATATCTAGAATATCCTCATCATCCCAGTCATCTCCTCCACCTCCTGATGGACTATGTTGTGGGACTCGCATGAAGGGGTGATAAAGGTACCTTCACTGGCATCCGTGGTGCAAACACTTGTGGTTTGCACCACTACCCGTTGTTGTACTAAGATATGTTGTTGTACTAGTACGTGCTGCACTGGTACTGTAGTCATTTTTGCACCCCACGAAGAACAAGGGAACCTCATGCGTGCCAGCCTATCACCCAGCGGGCACTGGGTGCTCACCTGAGGTGCGCGAGAGGGAGTTGAGTCTCTCTTTTATGTGAGTTTAGTGGAAGGAATAATCCATGATTTTGACTTAGTGATTTAATAGACATGAAAAGCTATAGAGCTCAGAATGGCTTCTATACCCCTTCATTCATAACAGAAACAAAGCGCGCAACAGAATTAATTGGAACTAGGAAGTTGTAAATCCATAATAAGACTTAACATTCAAGTAAGGTTCATGATTATACAAGATCAAAAGCATAGTGGAAACATGCAGATAATACAAGAAGGAGATCTTAACATAAACATAGTGGTAACCTTATCACATTCATTCATAGTATTACTCCAAAACATCATAGAGAGGAAGACCACAGTCATGCGCCATATCTGGATCCATACATGTATGCTCACAAAATAAAATTTTCATTCCCCATTTCCCCATTACATCCTTCCTAGAATCATCTACCCATTTATCCCATAGTTCTCACCGTAATTCTGCAGAGCTCCGCTACCTCGCTTGTCTTTCTGTTCTTTGCCAAGGGCACGCGTATAAATAGGCATCTGAGCTCTAAAAAACTCCTCTGCAACCTCAGATCTGGCCCCAAGTGTCAAGGTGTGGGTCACCCCAGGTGCATGCCTCTCCATGTCATGATTAAATTTTTGGATCTTCCTATCGCAAGGTATATTCCTTCCAGGACACCCTGTCGCTAGGCTGGAACCTTATCCAAACGGAACACGTTCTTCATGTGTTCTGTCCAAAAGGCCAAAAATGGCTAAGTCCTGAATTGTTCTTCGTGCATGCGCGCATCCTTGGTTCTCCGAAGAACCCCTTTTGAATTTTGCCCTGCGTGCCTTCACTTGTGCGCTTCCTCCGGCCGTGCACGCCTACGCGCCTTTAAGATTTGGAAGCTATATAGGGGCCCAACATTACCCCACACTTCACCTATTCTCTGCCCTCGGGAACCTTCTCAAAGAATGCAGTACAAAAATGCAAGGCCTTACCTTGGAAAAGAATGGAGGGAAAGAATAAAGAATGGGGGGAGAGGAAGAGAAAGAATAGAAGGAAAAAATTGCCTAAAGAAGAAGAAGGGGAAAAATTCTACCGTAGGTCGGCCTCCAGTGTATCCCAAGCGCTGACCTCATCCTGCGCCTTTTTGCAAAGGTTGCCAACCAATGCGCTCACCTCATCGAAGGTTAACCCTTCCCCCTTTGTGGTGATGGTCTCCACCACGGTTTCCAGTTCCTTCGCAAGATCCTCTAAGGCATCCATCTTCCTTGTAATGGTCTTGTAGAGTTCTTTAAGCCGTGTTTTGATTGAGACCCGAAGGGCCTCAATAGCTTCAGATCTTCTTTCTACCTCGGCTAAAATATTTTCTCATTCTACTCTATTGCCTTTGTTCTTCTCCATGAATTCTTTTAGCTCAGCCTCGTTGTTTGCAAGTAGCATGCCTGTCACCTTGTCCTGATCCGTGCACAGTGGTCGTAGGTGACCCCTGTGCGATTTGTGTAGCTACTTTTACATCAGCCAGGACCTTGTTGTATTCAGCTATGAGCGTGATTACCTTCAGCTTATCCTTCCTTCTCCAAACGCGCAGCTATATCCTCTGCCGACTCTAAGGCCAAAGGCTGCCTTTCCATGGTGAGGATCCGAGTCAAGTCCTCAAGGGACATTCCAGGGAGGAACCATACTTTTACACGGGAGGGTTAAGGTCTGGGTGCTTCTTGATAATAGCTTGGGAGATGAGCTCCACCTTCTTGGAAGACTTCGCACACTTTAGCTTTCTCCTCTTGTAACTCCCGTTGTAGTTGAGCACTGATTAACTTTTCAAGGTTGAGTTCCTTTGTCAGCTTAACTACTTCTTCCTTCCTCTTTTCCAATAGGTCCTCCAAGGCTTTAATCTTGTCATTTCTGCAGAAGAGCCTTGCCTCTACCTCCATAGAGACCTTGTTGAGCACATTACACACTTGCTCATCCAACAAGTGTTGTGCGTTTATGAGGGGGTTGTCCCCCCTTTCCCTTAGAGAGCTTCCAGTATTGCCTCTTGGTTAACTTCGAATTCGGGCTCATCAATGTGGGAGTCAAACGCCCATGATAACATTTTCCTCGTGCGGGTATCCACCCTCAGGATCGAAGGACTCCATGGCGGTGAGCTCCTTGGTGGGCATGGTACTCTGGAAGCGCACGCGCAAAAATTTGTTAGGGTCATTAGCATACCCCATCACCGATCTTCCTTCCTCCATGCATTTACTTCCTGTGCGCACGCCCTTTGGAACAGTTCACTGAAAGAGTTGGGCCTTTTGTGCTACTTCCACTCTTCTCCCTTTGTTCTTTCTTGAACTTGCCGAGCACGAGCTCTGTGTTACGCCCCAACTCCTCATCGACCAAGGCATCAATCATCTTTTCCGCCTCCCTTGTCGCTTTTTCATCTATCTCCTCCTAGGTGAGCTTGGGCATTTCTGCTCCTTGGTGCTTGCCCCTTCGCTCCTTTCTTCGCTCTATGAGTCCTCCTCCTCCCCCTGGGCGCTCTTCCTCCGTGCAAAGATGAATGCATCAATGTCTTCCTCTTCTCCCTCCCCTGAGTCATCTATACTTATCCTCCCTTAGGTCACCTCCAGCTCTTCTCCTTCACCAACATTCTTCTTGCCTAAAAAGGCGCTTGTGCCTTCGGTCTTCTCTACCTTCTCTTCTTCTTCTTCCGCTGAAGACTTCGGCTCAGGAGATGTGGTCTTCTCTTCATCCAAGGGTTCCTCAGGAGATGGTGGTTTTACCGGTTCTGGGGTCTTCTCCCTAACTACCGTCCTCTTCTTCTTTCGGACGTAGGTACTTGGCCCCGCAGTATCTACATTCTACCTTCTCCACCGCCCTCCATTCCTCTTTCTCTTCTCTCTCCTTACGCTTTGGTGCTGGGGATTCTTTCTGCCAATAGGGTCATCTGGGATGGATATCTCATTCTCCACGTACTAACCCTTTTCAAACTTTGGCCTTATGCATAGGTAGATCCTGACAGCATCACTCTCAACAATAGGTAAGGTCATGGGCCTTACAATGTGCACATCTTGCGATACGTATCTTTCAATGTACACGCATGCTTCCCCGGGTAGACCAGCTTCTTTCTCATTTCCCTGTGTTCACTGTCAAGGGTGGACAGGTAAAGGTTTAATTTCTTTGACTCCTTGTACCTGTTCACTCCTGCTTGGAAAAATTGGGCAGTAAATGAGAAGGGGAGTTTGCACCAGGGACTCCAACTGCCATCCACCAAGATGAATCTGCCAATGCAGAAGTGCTGGTATACCACGAACTCTTCTTCTCCTTCAATTGCCATGGGGAGTTGTTCTGGGATCCACCATTCAGCCCCGAATGCGTTCCTAAGGTGCGTATACCATTTATCCAAGCGCGCCTTGTGCACCCCTGTCATTGATTCACATGTATACTTCTGGAACCTCTCTGCAGGCGAAGGGTCTTCATCAGGGTACTCCCATACGAACTTATTAGATGCATCCGACACCCCGACTTCTGAGAACACAATTGTTAACAGATGTTCCCAAATAATATCTTTCCTCCCTTCTCCACGCTGCTTATGATCTCATCTACTATGTACTGGGAGATGTTGTACACGGTGCCTTCCGCGACCTTCTTGCAGACATTCAGCTAGGGCTTGCTCACCTGGGTCCACCTCTCTTGTCCATTCAGCTTGGAAATAAGGTGTGTGGCCATCTTCATCACCATATCACTGATATCTGTGATGTCGTAGTACCTTGATCCCTTCTTATATTCCTGGGATGCAATGGTTTCTTTAATTACCTCCTCATCCTAGAGGTCATCTATGAGCGCGTCCCCTTTACAGCTTAGGCCTGTAAAGTGTGAAATTAACTGGGAGTTATGCACATTTTGCACCCTGCGAAGCAGAAGAAGTCTTCATGCACGCGCGTCATCAGCCACTGGTACAAGTTCTCAGGCTTCCCGAAATATGGTAACTCGTAAAGCTGGAGAAGCCTTGCCTTCTCCATTTTCACCTTGACTACGTCGTTGTAGATTGGCATCCCATCAGGTGTTCATTTATTTGTGGGGCGCACCAGCTCCAGCGCCATTTCCTTCGCAATTATGCTTGACTGGTGATTGTAGTCAATCACGGGCATCTGTCTGATGTGGGACTCCCACTCTTGCCCTAGCAAAACCCCATCCGGGTATTGCATTTCTGTACCATTCTTCATTGGTATCCAAGGGGATTTCTTCTTCTTTCTTCTTTCCTTTTCCCTTACCCTTTCCCCTCTTGGATTGTACTGTAGGTTTATCAACTGGTTTTGTGGCCGTCATTTTACCCCTTGCTTTCATTCCCAGGTTAACTTGCGATTTTGTTTGAATGTTTTCCCCCCCCAGCGCGCCCCGTGCCCTAAAACACAAACCCTAATCTCAGACTTTTCTCCTTCGATCACAATGCTTCTTCACAACATTCCTCACACCCATGAATCACTTCTGCTCTGGTTTGTAGATCTAACGGACCGATTGCGCTTAAGTTTTTGGGATTTTCCTTCACACGAGTCAGTTCTTGAAACCCTAGTTCTTGAAAGAAAATCACTCTTCTTGTTTTCGCAAAGTAAAATAATGAAATGCCCACTCTTGTATTTATAGCTTTTCCTGCTTTTACGCATTTAAGGCTAGGCTACCTACCACCATACGACAATGTTTAATGTGGCATTTTCAAACAAAACCTGACTTCAACACTTTTCCTTATGCACCCAATCCTTGCACGAAATTTTTTCCACCCGCGCCCAATCCTTGCGCGAAAACGTCACCCATGCCCAATCCTTGCTGAAAAATTTTTCCAACCTTCTGGCGCGCAAACAATCCATCTTGACAGAAGACTCTTGCACGCATGTTACCAACGCCAAAGGCACCTCTTCCATCCTCATGATTCTTGCTTTCACCTACCTCGTGTTTTTACACTTTTTCTCCTTTGTACGTGGATTTCCAATGTAACCTTATCTTGCCACCATCTGCCTTCTTTTCTCCTAATGCATCTTTTCAACAGGGCCAATTCAAATGGTCTACCAACCCAATCCTCCTGCAGAATAACTCCATGCCCTCTTTATCACCTCACCCCACACTAAAATGATGCGTGGTCCTCTGTGCATTCATAAGTCAAAAAGTAATAAGGTTACCAGCTCCCAAGGCGCAAAACAAAACAACAACGCGAAAGGGAAATACAAGAAAGGAAAAGCATAAAAGGAAATTCTAAACTAACTGGAAAAACTGCCTTATTTACAAACACCAAGAAGCATTATTTATAGTAGGGCTTCAGCCTACTCCCATTGAAGTGTCCAGGTAATTTTGTTCCATCCAGCGCTTGTAACTGGCACGCGCCCAAATCAAGGATGTATGAAATTACATAAGGACCCAACCAATGCACCTTCAACTTTCCAGGATGGCATAGAAATTTTGAATCATATAGTAATACCATCTGGCCAACCTCAAACTATTTGTTCTTAATATGGTGGTCATGCCATGCCTTTTGCTTAGCTTTTTTAGTTGTTTGGCTCCATCTTGCTAGTGAGCACCTTTCATCCAACTTTATCAATTCATCAATTCTTTCTTCCAGCACTTGCTCATCGTCCAACCCCCCTGCGCGCGCTATACGCAGAGATGGTAGCATGAATTCAACTGGAAAAACAAACTCCACGCTGAACACTAGTTGAAATGGTGTGGCCTTGTTCAACCATTTTATACGTTGTTCTGTATGCCCAAAGAACTGTTGATACCTTGTCATCCCAATCCTATCCTACCCACATCACATATCTTAGTCAATGTGTGACTAAGGATTTTGTTGAATGACTCTGCAGTCCCATTTGCCTGAGGGTGATAAGGGGTAGTCTTGTGATGGGCTACCATGAATTCTGCCAATAGAATCCTGACGGTTTCATTTAAGAAGTGAGTGCCCCTATCACTTGTTAAACTTAATGGGCACCCATACATGCTGATAATGTTTTCCCACAAAAATCTAGCAGTCGTGGCTGCGGTGCAATCCTTAGTGGGTGCGGCCTCTGCCCACCTTGTCAGATAATCAGTACAGGTAATAATATACCGCGAGTTAGTCCTTCACGCAGCTGGTGAGATTGGTCCGACAAAATCTATTGCCCATTTTTCAAAAGGTTCCGCGCTGGTGATGGGGCACAAGGGCATCTCATCCCTTCTTCCAAGTTTTCCAAGGTGTTGGCAGTGGTCACAGGCCTTGCAAAACTCAATGCAATCCTGGTGAATCGTCTCCCACCATAGTCCGATGACTAGGATCTTGCGCGCATTTGCATTCCCTGCATAGTGTCCTCCAGCAATCCCACCATGGGCTTCTTCTATTATAGCTACGCGCTCATGTTCTAATACACACCGGCGCAAAACCTCATTGCGACCCATATTATACAAATCCCCATTAATCAACATGAAGGGTGTGGCTCGTATGTCTAACCTTTTCCTTTCCAGAGCATTCATCCCTTCAGGCGCCACACCTTCCTTGAGAAAAACAACAATGCCTTCTAACTCCAAGGGCACGCGCTGCAACTTGAATAGTTGTGCATCCAACATGGTTTCCTCGATACTTTGTGGTGTCACCCAAATTTCATCCTGAAATCTGCGACTACCCTATTCGAAAAAAATTCGTACTTTTAAAATAATGGGTCGTTTTGTGTTTGTATTGCCTGAAAGTTCTTGTATTGCGTCAAGATATTCCCAAAGAGTCATATTAACCTTTTTTGCCAAATAACCAGATGCCCAAAATTCTTATATTCTGTCGTCGGGATTTGTCTGCGGGAAATTTGTATTTAATTATTTTTAGCCTTGTATGAGGCTATGTGCGCTCCGTTTTAACTCTATTATGATCGAACATGTCATTATTCCTATGTACCAGAAGGGTTTTAACTTGGAATAAGTTTTGGGCTTTATCCCTTGTGACTTTTGGCAATTTTTCGTGTTTTTGTGTTGTCCCGTTTCGTTTTCTGTGAAATTTCTCTAGAACAATTCCTTTGCCGAGTAAGCTTGATTTTTGTCTTGGAGTAGCTGGAAAACATATACGCGCATGCTATACCTGGAGGAACTTGTCACCATCCGAGGTTTGGTTCACTGGGAAAAGGTGAAGTTGTGCACAGAAAATCCCCTGCGGGGAAGGGCGCATTTTTGGAAAACAAAGGATTCAAGCTGCAATGGGAAAAATAGAATCTTGCAACAGGCAAAAACAATTTTGTACCTACCTAGCAGGGTATTTTTTTTCCCGTGATATAAAATTCACTTAAGCTGTAGTGGGAAAGTTAGAGGCCGCAAGCAGGCGGGAATTTATTGCCTGCCTTGCAGGGTAAAAATTCCCATGGTGAAATAAAAGCCTTGTGACTTAATTGAAATCACAGGATTTTATTGCCTGCCTTGCAGGGTAAATAATCCCATTGTCAAAGTCAAATCACTTAAGTGGATCATGGGATTTCCGGGGCTGCCTTGCAGGGTAAAGAATCCCATTGTGAAAAATTCTTAAAAATAGAATTCTATTATGCAAAAAAAGTGCGACCCTACCTTGGGTGAATAATAATGCATTAAATAAATATTTGTTAATATTTATTCACCCAATTTTGGCACCCAGGCTTGTGGAAAAGTCAACAAAGGGAAGTGGACATAAGGAATTTATAAATAGAATTCCAAAATTAAATAAATTTAATTTATTTAATGCAGCCCCTTTTGAGAAGGAATTAATACTTTTTAAAGTATTAAATGATTATATTAATTCCTATTTTCAGTGGCTATGCGTCAAAGCACACTGTGAAGCTTAAGTGAAGTGAAGTGTGGATGATTAAATTGAATTAATTTAATTGATTGGATGGTTGTCCTTAAGCATGCTATTTTTAAAAGAGAAAAGCATGATTTTTAATTAATTAATTGCCTTTAATTTTTAGGGCAATTATTAATTATAGAATTGTGAAGGTTATGTAAGCATGGGCAGCCATATGGGTCCCATTATTTAATTCATAGGTAAAGAATTTCAGCCAAGAGGAAAATTTGCAGCCCCCATTTGAAGAACGATTTTGCTCAGGCAAGGTGGAAACAAGGCATTTGAACAAGGATTTTACTTTAGGCAAGGTGGCAACAAGGCTTCAAAATTTGGTGCATGCTTTGAAGTGAGGTTGATCTTTGTTTGCAAATTGACACATAGGTGTTACAGGTTCTTTAGAAAGCAAGGTGAGCTTTTATCAATGTCTAATACATTGCATCACATCCTCTGAATCTGAAGCAATTCACTAATCTGCACCAGTTTTGAAGAATTCCAGTTAAATAAGAAGACAAAGAATTATTTAGACAAAGGATAGACAAAGCTATGGAGAAGAATTGATCTTAATAGAAAGCACAACGGAGTCATTATCCTTCCTAAACTTTGCAGATAGCTGATGAGACCACCCGAATCTAGGCTCAAGGAATTGACTTGCTGAATTAATAGACAGATCCATTTGAGACAGGAAAGACTTCACTTATGCTGTGTAGGAGAAACTTCATCATGGTGCAGATTAAAAGCAAGTGGAATTATTCAAGTTGCACTTTTCCAAACATAGCCCAGTTGCCAAAGTTGTTATGTAGGTGCAGATCCATATCCAGATGCAGATGCAGATGTAAATCCATATGCAGATCCAGATCCAGATCTCATAGTTGCAAAAGCTTCATAGGCACAAAGGCTTCATTCCTCTTGTTTCGAATGAGCCCGTGAAGAAGTCAGTCCATGGAAAATTCCTTCCAACGATAGCTGCAAGCATGTGCTCTCATCTTCCAGTTGAAGCCTTCATTGAATTTTCATTCACTTCTGAGTGCTTTCCAAAATATTTAATTGCTCATATGCAATTAAAAATAAGGATGATGAGTTATCTATGGCCAACATTGCATGATGCATGTACAAGTTGTAAATTTCCTAACTGCAACAGACTTCAAGGATAAAAGAGAAGACAATGCGAAGGTAAATATTGCTTGGCTTCCAATTCCAACTGCTTGCAATTCCAGCTTGTTTCCAGAATCCAGATGCTTGTAGTCATCCAGTTGGATGAATCAGCTGCATGCAGACATGAAAAAGGACAAAGTGAGCTTTCCTCTTCCTTCTTCTTTCCTCTGACAAAGTCAGCTTTCCTCTTCCTTCTTGTTTCCTCTGACAAAGTAATTGAGCGATCAATTCAATTATTGAACTTAAGTGATTGAAAAGCCATTACTTGAAGAAGTCAACTACTTGGAGATAGGAGGCGGATGTGCAAATTAGAAGCTTCTACTTTTCAGTTGCAAATCATACATGTCATATCAAAGAGGAATTCCAGGAGGAAGATTGCCAGTTGTTTCTTTCCGATTTCTACATGTCCCAGTTCAACTATGCTAAGCTTCTGACTTGTAATTGCCCCTTGGACATTCTATAAGTAGAGGAAGAACCTTCGGGTGACCTGATCAGAATTTGTAAGCATCAATCCTCTGTTCTAGACTTTGTGTTGAACCCTTGAAAGCACCTTGGAGCATGGAATCCAAAGGAGCAGGTTTCAGAAATCATGTGTCACTTGTATGTGTTTCTTACTTTTAGAATCTTAGATCTCTTAAGTAAACTTTGTGTTCATTATAGATCTGGATCTAGAGCTGCCTTTGTTTTATAATTCTGTGTGTTCATATATATTAAGTTTCTGTCCATGTGCATGCAATTAGCTCTGCTATCTACTAATTGGGATGCACATCTTCCACCATTTCTTCTCTGTATTTCCTTTACTTCCTTCTTCTATAACTTTCATTTCTTAAACAGCTGCTTACTTGCTACAAAACCTCTTAGTTATGGTTCATGAACTAAGTGGTTAAAGTAAAACCCTTGATAGATAATAACACGTTTTTATTGAAAAATCTGACACGGGAGCCTCACCGGTTAAATGAGGGAGATTTATCTCAATGACTGCCTAGGTTATGATGCTATGCAACCTAAAATCTAGCCAACACTTTGATACGTGTCCTCTCCCGAATCAATCCTTGATAAATGATCCGGCCCACAATTGTTCTTTCCCAGGTTTTACCACCACTTTCAATTCAAATTCCTGAAATAAAAGTACCCAACGACATATGTGCCCTTGCAACACTGCTTTGTTTACTAGATACTTCAAGGCCATATGGTCAGTGTAGAATATGAAGGGAGTCACCAGCAGATATTGTCTAAATTTGTGGAGCGCGTAGATCATTGACAATGCCTTACGCTCGGTCGTTGTATAATTTTGTTCTGCTGGTGTCAACTTTTTACTTGTAAAACACAAGGGATGATCAACAATCCCCTCTCTTGGTTGAGAAAGAACAGCTCCCATTGTTGTACCAGAGGCATCCACGTGGACATGGAAAGGTTTATCCCATGATGGGAATCGTAGAATAGGTGCGGTGATAAGCCTTTCTTTTAGAGTGTCAAATGCCCTCTGTTGCGCCTCTCCCCACTGAAAGGCACTCTTATGTCTGAGTAATATTTCCAAAGGCACGGTGATCTTGGCGTATCCCTTAATGAACTTTTTGTAGTACCCAGTGTGTCCAAGAAATCCATGCACGACGCTTTGGCTGGTAGGCTCCCCTAACCCCACAATAACCACAACTTTCGCGGGATCCACCAGTAAGCCCTCTTTGCATATGATATGCCCCAACAACGTTCCAAAAGGAGTTGCAAAGATACATTTCTTGATGTTGAGGGAAATCCTCAACTGCCAACATCTTTCAAACATCAATCTCAAGTTATCACAATGGTCCCTTACCAATCCATACACTGTCCAATCATCCAAATACACTTGAAGGAACTTGTGGATGAAGTCCTTAAATGCTTGTACCACTATGCACGAAAATACAGTGGGCGCATTCCTCAATCCAAAGGGCATGACTGTGTATGTAAAGCTTCCCCACTCGGTGGTGATAGTTGTCTTTTCTTGGTCTTCCTTGGCAATCCTTACTTGGTGATATCCTGAGAATCCATCCGTAAAGGAATAGACCTCGTGCCTAGCAACTCCTTCCAAAATCTCTTCAGTGAAGGGGGTGGGAAAAGGATCTATGATACAAACAACGTTCAATTCCCTGTAATCCACACATATCCTAATCTGCCCATCCTTCTTTATGCTGATCACCATTGGACTTATCCATTCTGATTCCTCCACAACCTCAATGATACCAGATGCTATCATTTTGTCTAGCTCTTCTTTAACCCTTACGCGCATGTTGGGATTCATCCTGTAAGGCCTCTTCCTGACCGGGCGCGCACCATCTTTCAACTTTATCCTCATTTCCCCTAATGAATGGTGGATGCCTTTCAACTCATGGTATCCGCGTGGGAATAAATCCTCAAATTTGCGCAAGAGATCAATGATCTTTGATACTTCCTTGTCTGACCAGTAGTCCCCAATGATAGCTTCCTTGGGCTCCTTCTCCGAGCCGATGTTAACTTTCTTGGTTTTGAGTGGTTCATGATATGCGCGTGCACATGCATCTGCACTGTCAACTACTTCATGCGCTCCAACTGAATGGTCGACATTCAGGATTTCCATCTCCTCTCCATCAATAATGTATACCATCTTTCCTTTCTCCTTTTCAGTACACACGCACTCGAATTGTAGGTCTTCTGGTTCCTCCTCTTCGAACCGTGCTTCCAAGCTAGGTCCACCAAGTAAGTTTACTAATCTATCTTCCACCATGGTGTAATCCCCCAGAGTGAGGTGTTTGATAGTCTGCAACACCTCATCAACCGGTTGCATGGTACTTCGGTACTCGAATGTGTGAACCAAGTCAGCCGCTAATTCCTGCCAATTTCCTGTTTGGCGGTGTGTTTCAGAATGGATGTACCAAGTGCGTGCGTAACCTTGTAGTGTTGAATACAACTTGTGCACCCAAAGGGAGGGTGGTAAAGCTTCCGTGCCTTCTCCCCAGACCCTCTCACATGCCTGGATGTGGGAAGAGGTGGGTCCATTGCCATTGTAATCCTTGATAGTGGTGGGTATGTTGCTCTTTGAGAATCAGACAGTGAGCACAATTCTAACTTCATGCCATTCCAACAAGTTTTCACTATGCGTAGCCCACCACCTCTGTTGTTATGTGCCTATCAAAACATAACCTAGCATACTTCGCCGCTCATTCGTCCTCCCTCCATTGAGCTTCCATTTCTCTTAAAAAGACCTCAGGGTATGCATCCCCAGAATACTTGGTTATTGCCTTTCCTCCTAGGTGCCAAACTGTACGTGCCATTGTTACCTTGGTCACTGATCCTTTCAGATGTCACCCAATCAATTCATAAGTCCCATGCACCCAATTATCACATGCTATACTAGTAGTATCACTGACAGATTGAGCATCATCAAACTAGATGACTCCTTCTGTAGGGTGGATGGTCTTTGGATCTCTTATGGAGCACACATATATTCTGTCCAGGACCTCCTCTCCAAGGGGTTCAGTATAGGGGGTGGACTTTCCATCAGCAAGCAGTATAATCACCCTCTCTTCCTTATTTTCAAAGCTTATGTACCCCTTGTTAAACCAGAGATCTGCATTATTCTTATAACACCACGGGCACCCAAGTAAAGCTAGGAAATTATCTGCCTCGGCAAGCGCCAAGACTTCAAAATCCCCAGTGAACCTAGTCCCCTAAATGGTAATGGTCGCATCCTTCAAGACACCTATGGGCATTGCCTTTGTCTTATTTGCCATATACAACACATTTGAAGATGGCTGTAATGCAGGTCTTCCCATTTGATGCTAGGCATCCAGAGTGAGAACATTAACCTCCACGCCTGTGTCAATGAGGATGTTGCTAAGCAACCATCCATCCACTACTGCGTTCAAGGTAATCTCTTTGTCATAATCAAGGCTGTGAGGTGGGAGGTTTGCATGCAGGATCTGCCTTTTGTGTTCTTCCCCGGCATGTGGCACCTTTTCTCTCAACCATGCTCCTAGCAAGGGGAATAATATTCTCCTACCTCAGCAGTTTACACACCTCCTTAACCTCATCCAAGTCATCCTTTGGTGCTTCTACTGGTCTTCTTTGCTCATCTTTTCTAGTTTTCTCTTTTAAGCATTGGATCTCCCCTTGTAAGCTTCGAATTATGTCCATGGTTTCCTGGTAGACTTCTTTCTTGTGAGCCAGGTTTGGATACTTCCCGTGTACTACTTCTTCCCTCGAAACCAAAGGTCTCTGCCTAGGCACTTCCCTTGTGCCTGCGGACTCCGCCCTTGTTGTTACCATAACAGGCTCTAGTTCTGATTCACGTATTACTCACGGGAGCCATTGCATGTCAGCCTTCTTAATACTCACCATGGTAGCACCCTTATCCTTCTGGTACTGCTGACTCATATGTTCATATAACTCTGGGCACTCTTCGTACTTATGTTTTTTTCCACACTAGGAGCATTGTAGAAGATCTGGACATTCGCGCTTATAATGGTCTGTGGCTCCACAATTAAAACATGTCCCACATGGGAACTCACTTCTTCCTCCGCTGGTTACCACGAACCATGAAATCCTCCACGAAACCCTCTTCCACGTGCACCTCCATCTCCCATGCTCTTCATACTACATTCATCTCCTTTGGAACTGCTGGCAATGCCAGTCTGGTGCACACCAAGATCAATTGCCTCATGAATCTGGTCAATCAATCTACAATCCTTGGTGTCATGTGTGGTTGAGGTACATATCTTGCAGTAACAAGACACATTTTTATGGATCACACACTACAATAGGGGGCACCTACTTGCATCATGGTCCCCGTGACATATTTCACAGTTTACTGCTATGGCACGTACCGCCTTCCTGGTACATATCCCACCATTATCCTTTGTGTGCCCTTCTACGTTACAATCCATGCACCACATCCCTCCGTGAGTCTCTGGAACTGTGTTGGTAGATAATTTCTCCAACTGCTTAGCCATGACAACGATCTGAGCCTCCAGAAATGGGCTAACACTAGTGTCAACACTACCAACTGCCTCAACGCGCAAAGTAGCTTCCAACGCTTCGCGCGGGTCCGTGAATGTTTTATGAGACAAAGCCCTCCTAAAGGGTGTGATCAACCCTCTGACAAACCACTGAGCATGTTGTGAAGGGTGGATATCATAAGATAGTTTAGACAATAGAGTTTTAAAGCATGCATCATATTCCCTCATGCTCTCTGCCATTCCTGTTGGATTTCTTTGAGAGAGCTGATGCTCTTCTGTTCAAACTCAGGTATGTGGAATTCCACCAAGAATGTATTTCTCAACACGGTATAATCCACAATAGTCTGATGAGGGTCATACTTTCTATACCAACTATGCACGTGTCCTTGTAAAGTTGTCACAAATTGACTGGCCTTTCAATCCTGGGTCGTGATCCCCTTTGCGCGCCATAGCAACTCGCACTTATGCACATGCTCTGTGGCATCTTCTATCCCACTGTAATCTGGTAAGTGTAGAGACATCTCAAAAAATACTTGAGGAGGTGGCTGAGGTCCTTGTCCTCCCGATCCAATCCCTTGGTTTCCTCCGGTGTTTCCTCCTCCACCGGACACACTAGATCTTGAGCCACCAACTCCACCACTTCCACCTCCAGATCCTCTTGTGTTAGGTACAGGGCCTGTGTTTGTCATGTTGAATGCTCCTGTCATCCCACTAAATTACATGCCGATAGTTTGTGAACTAGTACCACTCCCAGTCATATTTCCTCCACCAATTCCTAACGTGCTTCCAAAACCAGTTGTATATGTGCCTTGTCCAAACATTCCACCAAATACTGGAATAGTGTGTGAAGCCATAGAAGTCCCAAACGAGAAGTTGTATCTCCTGGGTGTCGACCGGTTGCTTCTACTGATATCAAATGGATCAACTATACTTTTCCCTTGTTCAAACAAACCAAGTGCCAAGGTTTGGTCACTAGGTGGGGTCAGATGCACGCCAATGACTCTTCTTTCTCTACGCGACAGACTCTCATCAGAAGCTGCAAGGTTTTCTCTCCCACGCTTACCAAGATGGGGTATCACAGACTGTTCAGGTTCCACATCCTCCGTGAACCTCAACTCCTTTCCACCATGTCTGGCTCCATAAACCACTTGTAATCCTGTGTTGTCTATCGATCTCCTTTTCACGTGCTTCATTATACTTGAGCCGTCTCTCCTCCCTTTCCCTTTTAGTCATCAGATCAGCCATCCTTCCCCAACCTGGCTTCCTCGCCAAGCGCTCAGGGTGGTTTAGCCGAGCCATAGGAAATGCCTCTAAACCCATGGTTACCATCAAGATTTTGATTGCCAGGGGGATAACACACAAAAATGATCCTCTGGGCTCTCGCAAGAACTCAAACTCAACAACTTCTGGACAGGAATACGTGGAAATGGTGTATTCTAGAGTGTAGCTAGTCAATACTCCCTTCCACCAATGATCGATAGCATGGGTCCACGTTAGATCAGCATCTTGCAAGTTCTGATATGTTTCTTGGGTCCAAGGGTGTGACTTATAATACCACCCTGATCTAGATGTATAAGCCGAGAGCCACTCAAATAACTCTACTAGGAAACAACAGAAGAAGGTTTCGTACAACTCATGATAAAGAGTGTCTTCCACCCATCTTCGCATATCAAACTCAGGTCCAGTATTGAATCTCTGAGTGAATTCATCCTCCGTGCTTTTAAACCAATCTTCAACACCTTCAAGTGTTAAGCACTCGACCATCACTTTTTGCATAGATCATGATGTATGCCATGTTCCACTACAACTTTGAAAAGAGGTCCCGGCAATAGAACCATGATGTAGTCATTTTTGCACCCCACCAAGAACAAGGGAACCTCATGCGTGCTGGCCTATCACCCAGCAGGCGCTAGGCACTCACCCGAGGTGCACGCGAGAGGGAGCCGAGTCTCTCTTTTATGTGAGTTTAGTGGAAGGCATAATCCATGATTTTGACTTAGTGATTTAACAGACATGAAAAGCTATAGAGCTCAGAACGACTTCTACACCCCTTCAGTCATAACAGAAACAAAGCGCGCAATAGAATTAATTGGAACTGCAAAGTTGTAAATCCATAATAAGACTTAACATTCAAGTAAGGTTCATGATTATACAAGATCAAAAGCATAGTGGAAACATGCAGATAATACAGAGAAGGAGATCTTAACATAAACATAGTGGTAACCTTATCACATTAATTCATAGTATTACTCCAAAACATCACAGAGAGGAAAACCATAGTCATGCGCCATATCTAGATCCATACATGTATGCTCACAAAATAAATTTTGCATTCCCCATTTACCCATTACATCCTTCCTAGAATCATCTACCCATTTATCCCACAGTTCTCACCATAATTTTGCAGAGCTTCGCTACCTCACTTCTTTGTCTGTTCTTTGCCAAGGGCGCATGTATAAATAGGCATCTGAGCTCTAACAAACTCCTCTGTAACCTCAGATCTGGCCCTAAGTGTCAAGGTGTGGGTCGCCCCAGGTGCATGCCTCTCCATGTCATGATTAAATTTTTGGATCTTCCTATTGTAAGGTATATTCCTTCTAGGACACCCTGTCGCCAGGCTGGAACCTTATCCAAACGGAACACGTTCTTCATGTGTTCTGTCCAAAAGGTCGAAAACGGCTAAGTCCCGAATTGTTCTTCGCGCAAACGCACTTCCTTGGTTCTCCAAGAACCCCTTTTGAATTCTGCCCTACATGCCTTCACTTGTGCACTTCCTCTGGCATTGCACGCCTATGCGCCTTTAAGATTTGGAAGGTATATCAGGGGCCCAACAGGTACCCCCATTTATGGTCCTACATGTGCTTGTGCTTTTGCCTCTACATGTGGATCTGGATCCTATTCCTCATGTGTTGATGCATCCAATACCTCTTGGGGAATAGTTAATCTACATGGCAAAACTAGCGCATACCACACTGCATAGTCTGGTGTAGTCCCTAGATCTACTATCTGCGCCCGTTGTACCCAAGGATGTGGGGCTACTTGTGAAAATCTTGTATGAGCTCGGTCCCCTCTAATCTGGGGTCCCATATCAAAAATCTCTCTATACCGGTGTGCATACCACATCTCATTTCCAGGAATCACCTGGACGAGACCAAACTAACGTTGGACCCGATCCACCCTGTACCACTCTAGGATGTGGCTCCTACTCCCAATGATAAAATGGTCTACTATGGCTGTCCTCAAGTTGTCTACATCCTACGACCACTAATATATCCTGTATGGCCACCATGTGATCATATGGGGTTGTAGCTTGTCAAACTCTCGCCGGTAGTAGTTTGTGTCCCCCCTGTGGCTATGAATATCATCTCCATCGGGAACCCAGGCCATGAGAGAGGGCTCTCCAAGAACTTGAGCTCTCAATGCTCCTAAAGGACGTCCAATAGTAGTATGATCCCAAACCTAGATCTGTAATAAAGTGGCAGGGCCCAATGTCCTCTGCCCATGATAGGCTATCAAGTGTAAATTAGAATATAAGTGAGCCAGTATACACTGACCCCAACAGTAAAATCTACCCCGAAGCAAGCTGTGGATCACTTTAATAAGACCCAGGGAGAATCATGCACTAGTCTTGTCAGGAAACAACATGCCGCTGACAAGAGCTAATAAGTATACGGGGACTCGTCCTAGCCATGGATCAACCATGCATCTCCTAACCATAACTGACATACCTCGATGGGAGATATTAGTCACTCCAAATATCATGGTTGTGTAATGCTCAACCCGGTCCAGGAGACCATCTTGGGTAACCAAACAACTCTGAATCGGAACCTGTAGGATCCGCCAAACATCCTCCAGTGTAACACTCATCTCGCCGATAGGGAGTCAAAATGTCTGACTCTTGCTCCGCCATCTCTCAACTAAGGCTATGAGTAGACTGTGAACAAAAGTGATATGTGGCATATGAGCTATATATGATAAACATGTCACCTCTAGGGTGATTTCTAAGAAAATCTGATATGGGCGTCTGAACGTCACCTTGTAGGTCTATAGCCACACATGCCGCTCCTCGTCCCTAGCGTGTCCAAGTACATCTGCAGAGCTAGTTAGGTCAAGTATTATAACCTGTCTTCTATTCTACCATGTAATTTCTTCTAAAAATTCTAGTTTATCACATTATTCTTCTAACCCATCATTAAATTTCTCTATAATTCACCTTTTTCTTCTATGGAGGGTTTTCTAAAAACTAAGTTTTTTCCTATAAGCAATTTTAAATTATATTTTATGCATAAGTGCCCCCTATGTGCACCAGCGCTGTGATCTCAGCATAGATGCCTGAGCGCTCATGCATCGAAAAAAAATAAAAATAAAAAATAAAAAAACACTGCCAACATAGGCGCCCAAGCGCCCATGCTGCAGTTAAAAACTCAAAAAATAAAAAAATAGGCCAACATAGGCACTCAGGCACCTATGCTAATAAACAACATTAAAAAAAACAAGCCAGCACATGCGCCCAGGCACCCATGCTACAGTCAAAAATTTCAAAAAACTAAAAAAAGTCTCCCAACATAGGCGCCTGAGCGCTGATGTTGTAAGCAAAATCACAAAAATGAAAAACCAAGCCAGCATATGTGTCGAGGCGTCCATGCTGGCAAACAAAAGTCAAAAAAATTAAAAATTGAGCCAACATAGGTGCCCATGCTGGAAAACAAAAGTCAAAAAAATAAAAAAACTGAGATAACATAAGTGCCCATGCTGGCAAACAAAAGTAAAAAAAATTAAAAAATTGAGCCAACATAGGTACCCAGGCACCCATGCTAGCAAACAAAAGTCAAAAAATAAAAAAAATGAGCGAACATAGGCACCCATGGTGGCAAACAAAAGTCAAAAAAAAAAAAAATAGCCAACATAGGCGCCTAGGTGCCCATGTTGGCAACCAAAATTCAAAAAACCCAAAAAGGAGGCCAACATAGGTGCCTAGGCACCCATGCTGGAAAACTAAATCAAAAAATGCAAAACGACTGCTAAGATAGGTGCCCAAGTGCCCATGCTGCAACAACATAGGCGCCCTCCCCAGTTTTGACCTACTTTAGCGAAAAATACATATTTGTAGCTAAAAATTCAAATATTCGAATTACCAAGGTAAAGAGGAAGGTTGTATACTTGTGGTCCATCCACTGGAAGCCTTAAATAGTCCCTCAAGTGGTCTGCATGGTGCCTTCGAGTCACTATCCTTGCCATTTCCTCCTGTAGGTCAGAGCTCAAATCAATAGTCAAATGGTAAGCAAATGTGGTAAAATAACTTGTCGTGATGTCTTCTATACTCAATTTCTACCTTCCACAATGTGTTTCTCGCTCCCAAAGTGCCTCGAGACTGCCACATTTCTTCTAAAGCTCCTCTAACACTTGCCGCGGTGATTATTTTTAATAAATAATTATTTTCGACACGTTTTTGCTATGCAGGGGCATCTTTTTGCTTCCCGACAATCTTTTCTACTACCCGGGGCATTTTTTGCCTTGCAGTCACTTTTAGCGTTGTCTCACGACTTCGTTATCTCTTCTAATTATATTTTCTTCCGTAAATAAAAAATTAAAACAATAAATTTTTTCAAAAAAATCGATAAAATCATTAAAAAATAAAAAAAGTGTACAAATTTAAAATTTTACAAAAAATTGGTAAACAACATATACGCAGCTAAAGCCTGTGTCAGTTGCATTGTCCTCGAATGTCAAAATATGTCTTACAAAAGCATCTTTCTATGGTTCTTGCTTGTTATGCTCTCAAACGACTTGCAGATCATTATGATCTACCTCCATTAACAAAAGCTCAGTTGTATGTTATGTTGGTACTCCCATGCAATAGTGAGTTGATAGAGATTGTGTCATAGTGCATGAAAGCTTTTCCATGGGACTACTTGTGTGCTCTGTTTTTCCCTTGCATGTTTTATTGCTTGGGGCATCATTTTTAACCCTTGTCATTACAATACGAACATTCAAGAACCACTGCTTGATAACAAAAACATTGGTGCAATTGTCTTAAACGTTGTTTGTTTGAGTGCGTGTGATTGTACCAATTTCTCTGTTAGGTTAGCCAGTTTACTTTCTCATATTGCATTGCATTTTGTATGTTGCATGGAGCTAAATATAATTTTACTCTCTCATATTGCATTGCATAATGTATGTTGCATAGAGTTAGCTATTTTTAGCACTAAACAATTGTTAGTAATTTAAATTTTCATGTTATCTTACACTTTTGTTTATTTTAAATAAAGGCCGATGATGTATACCTAGAGGAAAAATGATATAAACAGGTTGCTTATTCAAAGGTTGGATGCAAAGGTTGGACTTGTCCTATATTTCTCCATTAATCATTTCTTCTCCATTATCATTTATTATAATTTCTAATTTATCTAATAGTAGAAATTGTTAGAATACTTTGGGTATTAAACAAAAAAAATTATCCCTAGCCTGTATTCTTTCTACGAATACCTAAGAAATAATGCACTGTTTCTATGACAAGACAAGTAAGTTGTATTCATTGCAAAAAAAATTTTTGATCGTCGATTGACATCTCCTATCACCCCATTGACATTCGAGGGGGCATCCTTCATTGTCAATCTAATATTTTTTCAAAAATGTACCTGGTTATTCGTTTGACTAGGTCAAATTTGAAGTAAAGGAAAAATCATTGAAATATGTCTGCTATATGCACTTGGGCGATAGGGTAGATTATTTCTAAATTACACTTTTGTAATGTTTTTCCTCTGTAACACACACTAATCATTCTGATTATTCCCAATGTTGATTGTAATTAGTGAATTGTTACTAATTAACTCAAGGTTTTTTGTCAATTTCAAAGGTTAGGACCCCGCGAGGGGCGCTGACCACTCAAACCTCGTTTCATTCAGGCTGCCACTTTACAGACCCCCACTCTCTAAGTTCCAATGTTCAGTACCTTCTGTGAACAATAGACCTCACCTTTGTGATTATGCAGTGATTATTCTAAGCATGATTTTCCCCTTGATCTTGGTCATATATGTTACTGGTATTAGTCTTATCACATTTTTTCCAAGCACTTAGAATCAGATAATGAAGATCCATATATATTGTTGATAAAAGCATTTCTAAATTCTAATGCTAGCCTTATAGTTGATTACTAAAATATCGATTATATGCTCCATACCTCTTAATTACACTTGAGGATGCACTAATGTGTTTGTATTAGCAAGACGTCCTAATCACTGATTAACAATTCTAATATATATTTTACAGGATTAATATATTGAAACATTTTCAACATATTTGTAAGTTTATCCCAACATGGTTAGTTGTTAAGAATATTGTTATGTCAGTCCTGTTATACTTTACACCATGTTTTTAACTGTTACAGATGGTATAACACATATGAAATCAATAGCCAAGATTTAATACTATGCTTATTATGCCTGTCTACTATGGATATTATGACTCTAACCATGTTGATGTTGTGTTAACATAGTAAATTATGCATATGGATTTGTTTTCAAGATTGTTTGGTGCAGGTGCCATTACCATTGGATTTACAACTTAAGTTTAGAAAGGCCAATGTTAGGTAATTCAAGCATATTCTTCGACGTGAGGTAGAGTAGAGAAGTGCAATGGAAGCATACAAAGTTAACCATGTGGCTTTAAGCGACTGTCTGGAAGGGATACACATGGAAGACTAAAGGAAGTATTCCTTCTTCTATTTGGATGGCTATGAGTGTGTAGCTTTCTCTTGCTAAAGTCATTCAGTTCAACGTCAGTAGAATGAAGCATATAGATGTTCATATGGCTCTTTATTTGAGGGAGAAGATCCCATTTGCAATGATATAGATCTCTAGTACTCGCTTGCCTAAAGATCAAGTTGCAAAGTTATGTTTATGCGCCAGTGTTAGATTAGTTGTAAAAGTAATTCCTAGTTTAATTTGCAATGCTTGACCTTTTAGAGTTTCCATTGAGGGGGAGTGTGCATGGAAATGTCACCTCCTAATGGCCAGCTGGTTAGATTATGTCCTTCTCCTCTATACTCTAGCTCCATTATCAAAGCATTAGAGTAATTTTCAAAGTTTTATAGATCAATTTCCATGATCTTTGTAAACTTGTAACTCAACTAGTATTCCGATGTACAAGTCTAGTGTGTTGCATCTATTTTGTAGGATATAAGGAGGTCCTTGTGTTATCAAAATTGAACCAAAATCCTAAATATGCGGTTTTTATAATTTTCCATGAGAAACCGTGGATGTAGTCTCACAAATCTGAATTCTTGAGCACCTACAGGATAATAAGGCGGATGTGCATAATTGTGATGCGCATTTGCATACACTGAATCCTTTTGGTTACCAGTGAAAGGTAAAGTCCCTGATGCATGACTGAGAGGTATTATTAATGCCTTACTGGAAGTGCCCATGTTATCATAAACTATGTCACTAATTAATTATGGATGCCTATGTATGATCCTATTGTAGAAACAAGTGCATTTTGGCATATGATTCCCCACTTAACTATTAGAGGGGTGCCTAGTGTATAAAACATAATATTTTTTCAAGTTCTAGAATCTCAATGTTTATGCTTATAATGTAAATAGTTTAAAAGGGTATTTAATATTCTTGATTATTCAATATAAACTTTATTTATGTTTATTAGTTATGTTCCTAATAACTAATTCATTTATAAATTGGGGTTCACACCCCGTCATATTAATGGTTCATAACCCTTGGGGTTATTTAAATATGGTCGCGGGCCATATTTGGTTTAATTCATGCTTCGGGTGAATTGATAGAGTTTTGAAGTGAGAAGTTTGGAGAATTACTAGACTATGTAAATATTGTGATCTCGGGAAATGGATAATTATTTTTAAACCACTTTATGGTTTTTTCCCCCTTGGAGGTAAGTCCACGTTAAATCTTTGTTCTCATGTTTTTTATTATTTGCTATATTTAGTTTAAGAGATTTTGGTAACTTAAGTTAAATATATTAAGGCTAAAAGTTGTTTAATTATTATTCCCTTGCACCTCAGTGTGATCTTGGGAACCAATAAGTACACTTTAGTCATGGCATTAGAGATAAAATTTGTGATTAATTGGAACATAATCCTTTGCAAACAACATGTGGCAGGTAGTTAACATATAAGCTAATAATGCAGTTAGTCACATTTAAGATCGTGGGTAATTTGATGTGAAGGCTGTGCTGATAAACCTACTGTGATATTGCGAAACATGAACAAGGGGTTTAGTTGTAGCTTGTACGAGGGATAGTGGGAAATTCTCCATAGGTGGTTAAACTAGGTAATAATTTGCCCCAACGACCTGAGCAATGCTTGTCAAAACTGATCAATGTGGGAAGTTTTCTTTTAAACTAGAAATATGACATTCGACTTGCGTTGAAGCTTGTCATTAAGATGCTCTAAACCAAATTGCTTAACTCTGTATTGGATGATGGATACACCATCACTTCATTCAAAACATCGTATTGCATGTTTCAGTCAAGAGCTATGACTATTCTGCTCAACTAGGACATAACCCCTTTGGCATAAAACTTAAGATTACAACAATGGGGGTGGTCCTAGGAACCCTAAAGTAGTTCACAGAAGAGGGAACCTTGTGAAAGAAATAGAAAAGTGCTCCACACTACCGACTTGACTAGTATACCTTGTTGAGATTAGAGTCAAAGATGTCCGTATCACGACCCTAATAAAAGTATAATTGAATGCACTTTGGTGCTCATTATACTAAAGGGGGTAAAGTAAAGCTGAGATACTCTTTGGGAAACCTTGGTAAATCAAGCTCTCTCTAGATATCTTGCGACACCTAGAGAGAGAACCACCTAAGAAGCTTTGCAGCTTGGTGTAGACACCAAATTTGGGTCACACTCCCCTTAGTCCCCTTTCATTCAGTTAACATAATGTGTTTACCTAAACATGAACCCTTTACCCCACATTCATGTTAATTTAATTACTTACAATTGAATTAATTCCCATCCTCACATTATTTATTAATTTAATTACTTTAATTAGGTTAATTTACACCTCACCCAGCCACATCACCTAGACACCTCACCATGGACTTATTCTTACACAATTAATTAACTAAGACTCAGTCTCTACTTATCTTACCCAATTGTGACTTAGTCTAACCCTAAAATTAAATTCCTATTCTTTCTCCAACAACACTCTCGCTTATCTAACCGTTAACCATCACTCGAGACCTAGATTGACAAGCAGAGCACGCCAAAAATAGCCATGATCTTCTATTTTTGGTAAACCTAGGATTTCCCGCCCTAAACAATGCCGGCTAACCCAAAACCGATGCCGGTCACCTTGACGATCATCGATTACCATATATATAGTTTTGTAACCTTTTTCCCAGGTTGGTCACTCCAAGTTTTGGAGAGAGCTATATGCATTCAAGCATGAACCAAATTTTTCTCAGCATCAAAATGACATAATACATTCAGCCAGAGGCCTAAACAAGTACTTGAGATTGATCCGAAGGCGTTGGCATTCATGGTAGCACTCTGGGAAAACATTGTCGCGACACTGACCACCAAGTTCTTCACAAATCAACCATCACCATCCTTCACCCACCAAGATTGCATATACAATTAAGTGCATTTGATTTTGCATCATTTATGTACTTACTTAAATAGGTTCTTTATCTTTTTGTTATTTGTTATCCCGTAAAATTGACAAGGGAAATTTTACCGATAACCATACCGAAAATTTTGTTTCGATCCCTCGTTAGGGATCCATCGCGTTCGAAACGTTGTAAAATCCCTTCCTGGGAAATCTAGTTTTTGAACTTAGTCTTTTTGAGCCTTTTTTGGCTGGGCGCATGAAATTGCTTTGCAACACTAACTTTTGGTGCGCCCCCTTAAAAGCCTTTGGCGCATGGTTTTTTATGTTAACACATCTTTTAGTGCGCCAAAGGATGTTGAGACTCTTTTGCGTGCGCCAAGGCGCATGCGCCTGTGTTGACACAACTCTTGTTGCGCCACCTTTTGGTGCCCAAAGGGCGCACATAATATTATTGCAACACCATGTTTTGGTGCGCCAAAGGGCGCACATAATCTATGTCGACAATGCTTTTGGTGCGCCAAAGGCACGCTCAATCTTCTGCTGTCAAATACTTTCGTGCGCCAAAGGGCGCACGCTTCCCCCTGTCGACAGAAACTTTCATGCGCCATTTCAAAAGTGGTTGGCGCATTGATGACAAGTTTTTCTATATATATCAGTGCGCGCCCAATGTCATTTTCATTCTTTTTGTCGAGCACGTGATCGTTCTGAACTTGTCAGCCTCTGCTCCGTCGTTTTCATCGCCCTGTGGACCCATTGAAACTTTTTGCTATATATCCAGGTAAGAGGATCTTCTTGTTCCCTCATGCGTTGTGTGCTTTCGGTTTTTAGTGCTTTCATGGTCTAGTTTTAGCTTGCTGGTTGGTGTTTTGATTAAATAGAAATATGTTGAGCTAGCCCCCCCTGTGCTGCCTTGTCTTTTTCTTCTTTTCCTCCTCCTTTCCCTCCCTCTTTCCAGATCTGCTGGTAGAGGGTGTTGTTTTGAAAGAACTTGGTCTGAAAATCTCTTTTCTAAAACCTTATATCTCCAAGCAATCTTTGAAATGGAGGAAAGAAGGAAAAAGTGTTGAGCAATGAGAGGCTCTGTTTTTCACATTGGCGCACTGGCGCGTCTTGTTACACTAAAAACAGTTGCGCCCCTCGGCGCATCTACCCGCCTTGTTACATGAGCAAAACCCGCGCCAATGGCGCGCCCTTTCTGCCTGCTGCATCATGAACTCATGCGCCCTCAAGGCGCTCCTCTGTCGCGTGCTACAAGTGCCAATCCCACGCCCCTTTGGCGCGCTGTTCATCCATGTTGCATCCCTTTTTCATGCGCCAATCGGCGCACCCAGCTCCCATGTTACACGAGTTATATTTGCGCAAGTATGAAACTATAGAGGCGCAGGCGCATCCCCGACTACAACAACATCATGTTGTGTTAACCCTTCGTGCGCCGCGCCATATCCCTTTGGCGCACGAAAAGTCCTTGCTACACGATACACCCATGCGCCAAAGGGCGCACCAAATCTCAATGTAACACGCATTTCCTGTGCGCCCTATATAAAATGCAATCTGCAACATCCATGCGCCATGCGCCTTTGGCGCCAGTTTAGCCTCTGCAACACTCCTTTTCTGTGCGCCTTATCTATTTGGCCTGCAAATTACATTTTTCATGCGCCCTGCGCCCTGAGCCTTAAAATCTCTAACTCTTTCTTCTGCTAGCATTCCAATGGAAGATCAAATGACTAATTCAACCTTTTTGGATTGGGTCTCACTTCTTCTTCATGCAGATCAGCAACTGAGTTCGAAAGAACACATGTCTACGTCAAGCAAGAAACCCACCAAACCAAGAGGAAAGGCTAAGCTGACAGAAGAAGAGATGAAATACAAATATCAGAGGGTCAGGATGCCCGAATCACAGGCTGAGTGCAGTATGGATGTCAGAGACTCAGAATTGGGTCACATTGACATGGAGGAATTCTGGGTTAGAACTCAGAAGGTTACAAGAAGTCCATGGATGGACAAATTGATAGGCAGTGCCCTGCACTTCGCCGGAGGAATCCCCGTCAGTGCCGTCAACAACGAATTCATGATGGTGATTGCCCAATGTTACAACAAAGACACAAGATGTGTCGAAAATAGCAAGGGCGAGGTAGTCATAAACCTCACTGCCCGTCATTTTGAAATAATGCTCGGCATCCCTCATCACCGGCAATTTGTGGCCGTCAGCCAAAAGGAATGCATCAAGGCCTGGGAAGACAACGAAGACCAATGCATGCAGCTGATGAATGAGGTATACTTGAAGAACAAGAAGGTGGTAACCCGGTGGCCCCAGGTCATCCACCGCAGTGATTTCTCAGAAGAACTCAGCGACACTATCACTTTCCTGAGCAGAGTCTTCGGGCTTTCCGACGCCCACTACTTCCATAAATGGATGCTGAGGTACTTGGAGACAATGAATAAAAATTTACCCGATCAGCGCTTTTGCTGGGGTGAAATAATAAGCAGCACCATCTCTGAGCAGCTACAACAGTTCGCCACAACAGGAGTGTTCCATATGAACTCCTATGTAGTCTACGCTGCAGCGTCGGCAAGGGATTATCCGGGGCTGAACCGAAGTGGAGTATGGCCTCAGGCCAAAATATTTGATTACTACCCAGAGCTGAGGCTGGAGAATAGCATCCAACATTTCACAAAAGTTAACGATGCATTCTTTTATCATGTCATCTGCCTGCTGAGGCCAAACATGACTCATAGCCGGACAACCAAAAACATAGTGGCAGTCACAGAGAAATGGGGGGCCCTGTTCACCCAATTTCCCACGTTCACCTATCTGAGGGCTGCCAACTTTTTGGGAGAGCCAACCAGGCTACCAAGGTATGCTGGGCCTAAGCTGATTCTACTAGAACTGTCAAGGCAGCTGGTCACATACCATGAGAAGTGCCTCAAAAGAAAGAAGGGTGGAACTCCTTTCCCCCTCACAGTGGGCCGATACACATGCTCCACCCACCATAAGGCAAAGGAAATGTTCGCAGAACTGGAGCTACTCAACTTGAAGCATGACTTCCCAGCCAGGCCTACCTTCGACCCAAGAAGCTGCCTGCCAAAAGCGAAGCTCGATCCGATCCATGTCCCTCAAATTGAGGATATTTACATTGACGTTCTCCATGAGGCGGAACTCAGAAGAAAGGATCACTCTCGCTTGGCATTGGCGGAAATCATCCAATACGGAGTGGCCATTGTCCCCGAAGGCTTCCAGACTACGGAAGATGAAGTAGATAAGGTGTATAATGACACAGATGGGGACAATTGGCCCTTCCCGGCCATTGACAGGAACAAGGCTCCTCAAACAATTGAGGAGAGGGTCAAGGAGACTATGCGGCGAACAGAGCACTGGTGTCGCATGAACGGGCTGATCTACCTCGGGGTAGATTTCACAACTTCCCCGTTGGGCAATGCACCTCCAAGGTCCAAGAAGCAGCTGAAGGACAAAAGTGCAGAAGGTGAAACTAGCACCATTCAGGAAGAAGCCCCTGAAAGTCCTCTTCCCTCAGAGCCAGAACAGGTTATAACTCTGGAGGAAGAATTGACAGAGGATAGTCCTATACGCCCATCCACCCAGGATGTCGGCGTCGCTACAACTTCAGAGGTCCCTTCTATCCCTTCTTCTTCTCTTCCTTCCCCTCCTCGAGTGACTCAAACGACCACCCCTTTGGTCGTGTCCTCTGCCCCTTCTTCTACCCTTTCCCCTGCTTCTTCATCTATCTTCTCCTCCCTCGCTGATTTGTCTTCCTCTATTTCTTCCCTCATCTCCGAGCTCCCTTCCCTTCCTATGTCTTCTGCAGTTACGGTTTCCCTTCCTCCCGTGGACACTTCTTCGGCTATTCTCTCAATGCCGCCGCCGCGTGTCTCCACGTTTTTCCCCTCCTCTACCGTTGCTGCCTCCCCCTCTGTCTCTGGTCCTTCTTCTATAGGACCAGCTTGGATCTCTCAGCAGCTGAGCCAGCAAAAGAGGAAAGTTCCCATCGCTCCGATGGACTTTTCGGTAATTCCAGCCAAAGGGGCAAAGAAGCACAAGCCTGTAACACGCTTCTCTCAAAGTGCTGCAGGTGAGAGAGTTATGGAAATAGCTTACCCCGACCCCCTCAAAGAGAAAGAAGATCTGTCTCCAACAGATTTTACTGTGACTCAAATCACAATGGGGACGTCTTCTGAAAGTCTCCAGGGGGAAGCTCTTTCCGCAGTTGATGCACTCTGCAAAAAGCTTCAGGAAATGAAAGAAGAGAAAAGGCTACTGAAGGAGCAGAACAAACACCTGCTTCAAGCCTTACAGAAGATGGGAAGTGCACCTCCCACAACTGCCGCCGAGACTCCTGAGCTGCTCAGTCAGGAGAAGATCAATGAGTATTCAAAGATCGGCGAGCAGGGTATGGCCGTTTCTGCTTGGAGGAGCCAGATCCTCAAGGACAGTGAAAGAGTGATCGCCGAATATGTCAATCTATATCTGAACATCGGGAAGGTGAATAAGGAACTCCAAGCATTAGCAGGTCCAATATCAGAAGAGCTAGAACATGCTAGACTCCAGCACGAGACCTTCCAACAAATGTTCGACTGTTCAGTCGAAGATCTGGTCAAGTTCGGAGTCTTCGGCCATCCAAGGGCCCTCAACAAAACCATGTCCACTCTGGACTATCGGATAGATCAGCTGGAATTCGTTCTGGAAAAGATAGACAAGGTAAAGGAAGAGGCCCTGGATGCAATGCATCAAATGGAGAAAGTTGTTCTCGCCATGACTCCAGGGTTGCTCACTCCTTCCCTTACCTTGAGATCAGCCGATGACACTATCCGGATCTTCAAGGAGATAGCTTCTCAAGGGACAGGGCCAGAGGTCACATTCGACACTGAATCTATCAACAACCTACTGGCCTGTAGGGACTTCATCGGGTTCCTTATCGAGGCGGAGAAAGATTATTCCAAACTCCCGGAAAAGCTCATAGACGAGCGGGAGACTTGCGAAGCAATCAGTGAACGGCACAAGGATCCATCACAGGATCAATTTGGGCCGATGATTAGCAAGTTTTTGGAATACCGCGCTCAGTTCCACATATCATCACCTGAGCAGCATCAGAAACAGGCGACCCCTTTTCGGCCGCAGGATGATGATGATGAGTAACTTCTTCTTCTTCTTCTTCTTCTTCTTCTCTCTTTTCTCCGACTTTCTTTTTGAAATGTCTAAAATGTGTTGACACAAATGATGACATCATCCATGTTGCATCATGGGATGATGTCATCCACCAAGTTGTCAAAGTCAACATGACTTTTAGATATTTTGTAAATATCTTTGTAAATAAGTGGTTGGCTCCATTTTGCCTTCTCTCTCCCTCATCTTCTATAAATACTGGAATACTTGTTGTATTCAGGGTGAACATTTTTTAGATAGAAATAGAAGTGAAGAGAGAAAGACTTTGAGCTTTCTTGTAACAGAAGAAAACAGTAATACAATTATTAAGACTTTGTGCTCAATATCTGTGTTATGCATTAGGTCTTTCTTACGTTAGATCTGTATGTGTTTAATCTGTTGGATTCATATCTACTTTCCTGTCATTTGCTCATCAGTATTGCTTTGTTTATTTACGCAAGTAGGTTTGGCTCTGTTTACTACCAAACCAAAAACGTAAATCTTCTGACCCTTCTGCTTTGGAATTCATTTCTTTTCTTCCTTCGGATCTGTTCTTTCTCTCCTCCCTCTTTCATTCCTTTCTTTTCTCAGCCTGAAACACTCTACTGGGATGAGATCCCAACCCCCGAAGGCAGAATCTGTGAGACTTGCATAGGTTCCTGCTAGTAGAAATAGCAATAAACCAGTTTCGCTTTGCTGACTCAAAGAGGGGCTAAGCCCTGCACACTGTTGGCTCGTCTATCCATAGATCTGTCCACGCGACAGATTTTCGGACCAACAGTTTTTGGCGACTCCGCTGGGGAACGAATAGATCTGTCAGATCTATGATGGTGGTAAGATAGAAAAATCAAAAAAATAAGAAAATTGCTGCCTGTTTGCAAATCTGAACTTTTTGATAAAAATCCAAAAAAATTGCAAAGTGCTCAAAATTGAAAATTTTCTTCTGAGATCCGTAGATCGGGCCTAGTTACAGATCTTTAGTTCGCTGAGTTTTTATAAAAATCAGTATTTTGCCATAGATCTGGATTTTTGACTGTTTTCTAAAAAGTTTGAAACCCTCTGAAAAAGTAAAAATCAGATCCGAAAATCAGCTTGCTATTTTTCCCTGCCATCTTATCCTCGTTGTTATTTGTCATTAACCGCAATCGGTTTTCTGAAGAGGATAGTTTTTAAATATTCAGAAAAAGTGCATGCTGCTGGTTTTTGACAGAAAAACCAGAAAATCAGCAAGTACAACCAAAAATAAGGTTTGAATCTGCGCCATAATATCGCAAATCTGGAAGCTACGCTGGCAAGTGAGCCTTTTATGCACAGCAGGAGAGCCCGTGGAGAAGCCGATCCCACTTTCGATCTGCTTCAAAAGCACAATTTCAGCGTAACGCCGGCGCGTTTCTCAGCGCTAAGCTCGGCTAGCCGGTCGTCCAGGAGTGTCTCTCCTCCGTGAAGAAAGAGTCTTTTACAAGGTGCATCTACATCCCTTTGTAGTGCCTTGCTACTCAGTGGAACCACCCTTCCAGCCCGTGTTCTCTTTCCTGCCATTCAAATGGCGGTACCATGGGGAAATGCTATGGGTCCTCTCGCACTGCCACATCCAGTTCACGCGCTCCCTCACGGAAACCGAAAGAATTTTCCCAAATTCGACGGGAGCGGAAATCAAAGCACGGATTCCCACATATCTACATTCATTATGTCATGCAGTATTTTGGATGTGACGCACGAAGATGTGTCGGTTCGCCTTTTTCTGGAAACTCTACAAGGGCCTGCGGCTGAATGGTTTCAACATTTGCCTGCCGGATCTATCACCAGTTGGGCCACCTTGCGGGAGGCTTTTGAAGACAGATACAAGCCTTCAGAGGACGCATTTGCATTACTATCACGAATCACTCACCTGAAGAAAGAAGCCAATGAGACCATGCGCGATTTCGTCACCCGGTTCAATGCACTAATCAATCGTGTCCCTGTTGCCATGCTTCCCACACCGGAGAATCAGAAGTGTTTTTCGTGAACGCCATGAGCTCAAAAGTCAGCTTCTTGCTCCTTCAAGAGCGAGTAGCTACCCTACCTCTCGCTCAGGCTGCTGCCATTCGGATAGAAGACAATTTGATAATATCTGGTGAGTTGAAAAAGGAATCATCCAAGTCCAAATCTTCAGATACCTCACCTGCTACTTCGTCTGATCCGGCGTTCCAAAAGATGGCGAATGATTTGCTCGCATTAAAGAAGCAGTTGGCCCAGGCTCCTAGTTCCTCATACCGGGATGTTCCACGAAGGAGTTTCGTTCCCAATAATGTTTCACAAAGGCCGCGCCTACCTGCAACTGCTCCACGGTTGGTGCTTGAAGCTCCTCCGGTCAATGCTCTGGCCGAGATTGAAGAAGAAGAGCAGTACTATGAAGAACCTTCGTCTCAAGGCGAAGATGATCAAGATGTCGGTGAGCCGACTAGCGACTCTACTATTGGATACATGGAATTTGATGAGGAAGAATCTGATGAAGAGGAGGGTACTCAAGGCTATGCAAGCGGACAATCATATGCTGTTTTTACCCGCTCACAAGGAAAAGAAGCAGAAGTTGCTGCTCATGTCCAGCAGGAGAAGGCCGTGTCAAACGCGCCTCCGATCATTGCTAAAAGAGGTAATCCTCTTCCTACTCAACTCCCTGGAAAATCTTTTACAAAGAAATCTTTTCCCCCCATCTCTCCTCCAAATCAGCCCCCTCATATTCCTATCAAGATCAGTAACCCTGTTCCACCATCGCGAAGCGAGGGACTCATTCCCTCACCAGCGCAACCCTTGGCCGCATTTGATATCATAGATCATGCAAAAAAGACCAAGATCCAAATGTCTGAAGCTGAGTACCTTCAGTCAAATCCCGAACAGCTTGTAAGATTAACCAAATACATTCAGAGCCAAGCTGTTACATCTAAGCAGGTTTCCCCAAAAGGAATCCTTTCCACTCCCCTTGAATCCCGCATAAATGTTGCTTCAACATCTGCATCAGGTAAGATAGAACCTTTCTATCTCTCTCTCCTAATCAACGGCCATAAGTTGAGCAACTGTATAATTGATTCCGGAGCTTCTGATAATGTCATGCCGGTGAAAGTCGCCCATGCTTTGGGCCTCACTCTTACCAAACCATTCGGCAGATGTTATTCATTGGAAACCAAGCAAGTTCCGTTGGTTGGCCAAATCAAAGACGCGCAATTTGCGTTTGCGGCTTTCCCAGATAAAAGAGTAAAAATGACAGTCCTTGTCGCTGACATTCCGGCAGCCTACGGGATTTTGCTGGGAAGGAGTTTCTGCAGCGAAGTCGGTGGGGAAATTCACATGGACTGGTCTAAAGCTAGAATACCCGTCAAAGGTGTGATGCAGACATTAGAGCCAGAATCACAAAAGAAGTACTTGGTTACCAGCTCCGAGGATCCCAAAGCCCAAATCCTTTTTGAATCATCAGGGATGGGGAACTACTTTTTGTCTACCGAGGCAGATACAAAGGGGGGTTTTCGTTCAAGAAAAGGATTGTAATGAGATTTGGACCTTGCAGTTTGATGGCAGTTGCGCGACTAGTGGATGTGGCGCCGGGATCGTGCTGATATCTCCCGAAGAGGAGGTAATTCCTCTTTCTTTCAAGTTGCAGTTTTTCAATACTAACAATACTGCTGAGTATGAATCTCTGTTACTCGGTATGCAAGCCGCAAAGGAAAGGGGAATTAAAAATCTAAAGGTACAAGGTGATGCTGAGCTAGTTGTAAATCAGGTCAAAAGGATTTACCAAGTAAAAAATGAGAGGCTCAGGCACTACCGTAACGCAGTATGGGACAGCATCGAAGAATTTGATGCTTTTTCAATAGGAGCAATTCCAAGAGCTCAAAATGACATGGCCGATTCATTGGCCGTTTCAGCATCTCTCATGCTCCCACACCCGGGTTTGAAAATGGACAAATACACCATTGAGGTGGTTTTCCGCCCGAGCGTGCCGGACAACTCTCAGCATTGGCAAGTATTCAATGATGATAATCAACTCATTGCCTTTCTGGAAAAATCAGAAAATTTTGACGAGTTGTATTTTGAAGGATCCACCTCTACATGCCGTGAATCAATCAACGGTCAAAACCACGAAGCAAAGGAGAACGACGGCATATGCCAGCTCAAGGGAAATAAAATTCCGAAGGGCCTGGTTTCTCTGGAGCGCCTGTTTGACAGGCATGACCGTTTTGTGAAAAAGAAGAGGCGAGATGGTCCTGACTCATCCCCAGAAACCGAACCGGTCAATTTAGGTTCGGAGGCACATCCGCAATTTGTGAACATCGGGAAATGTTGCACGCCTGAAGAGAAGCAGAAATTTGTCAAGTTGCTGAAGAAATATATGGATGTGTTGGCATGGTCCTATGCCAATCTAAAGTCTTTCAAGCCAAAGGACGTACAGCATGACATACCGCTGAAAGAAGATGTCAAAGCCTTTCGCTAGAAGCAAAGGCATTATAATCCTAAGATCTTGGGCACCATCCAGGCTGAAATTCAGAAGATGTTGGATGCAAGAATCATTTTCCCTATCCATCACAGTACTTGGGTAGCAAATATTGTACCAGTGCGCAAGAAAAACGGCGAGATACGCATATGCGTAGACTTCCGAAACTTGAATCAAGCTTCGCTGAAAGACAACTACCCTCTTCCGATAATGGATCAAGTTCTGCAAGCAGTAACTGGATCAGAGATGCTGTCTATGCTTGATGGTTTTTCAGGCTACAATCAGATTGAAGTCTCGCCTGAAGATCAATTCAAAACAGCATTCACTACTCCCTGGGGTACATTTGCCTACAGCAGGATGCCTTTCGGCCTAACTAATGCTGGTGCCACTTTTCAATGGGCCATGGACTTCGCATTCAAAGGTATGATGGGAAAAGTCATTGTAGTTTATCTAGATGACTTAACCGTGTTCTCTAAACAACGAAGTAATCATTGTGATCACTTGGAGCAAGTATTGGCCAGATGCAGAGAACATGGAATTTCCTTAAACCCAAAAAAGTCTGTTTTTGGAGTCACGGAAGGGAAGTTGCTAGGGCATGTGGTTAGCAAAGAAGGAACAAAGATAGATATTGAAAGAGTTAAGGCTATTCAGAGCCTTACTCTGCCTACAAGCAAGACTGGTGTTCATTCTTTCTTCGGGAAGGTGAACTTTCTCAGACGTTTTGTTCCTGACTTTGCTGAAAAGACCCGTCATATACTGAACATGATGAAGGGATCACCAACTTTCAGATGGAGTGAAGAGGGGAAAAGGTCATTCGAAGAAATAAAAGCTTCTGTTGCCCATGCACCAGTCCTGGTATGTCCCGACTTCTCCAAGGACTTCATCATGTATAGCTACGCATCTGAGCACACTGTGTCTGCAATCTTAATGCAAAAGAATTCCGAAGACATTGAATCCCCGATTGCATTCATGAGTTCTCCCCTCAAGCCTCACGAGTTGAAGATGACTCAATTGGAAAAGCATGCCCTTGCCGTTGTCAAAGCAGTGAAGAATTTCAGGTATTACATTCTAAACTCGCATACGGTGGTGCTGGTTCCTGACACGGCGGTGAAATCAATTCTAACTCAGCAGGAGTTAGGAAGTTTGAGAGGGAATTGGATCGCAAAGGTCCAGGAATATGACCTGGATATTAAACCAACCAAGCTGGTAAGGGGCAAGGGCCTGTGTCAGCTAATGGCTGAAAACAAAGATTCAGAAAACCCTAAAGGAAAAGAGGACTGTACCGACGAAGAGCAAAGCCCTCTAGAGGAACCTGATTCTCTGCCTCTAGTTTTATTTGTTGCAACTAGTGATGAGTGGTACTCCGACATCGCTTTCTTCCTTACCTACGGCGAATGCCCAATGCACCTAACCGCAAAGGAGAAGCGCACTATAAAGCTCAGAGCAGCTAAATATGTCATCTGGGATGACGGTTTATATAAGCGCGGGATAGACGGTGTCTTCCTGCGATGTGTCGACAAGCCCCAGCAAGTAAAACTGCTGGAAAGTTTTCACAATTCAGCCTGTGGAGGCCATTTTTCTTCTTCCGTGACAGCACACAAGATCATTCGAGCCAGGTACTATTGGCCGACGCTCTTTCAAGATGCGGCTACCTGGGTGGCAAAGTGTGAACCCTGTCAGCAATTCGTCGGCAAGCCCAAGTTGGCTGCCCTTCCCCTAAGGCCGGTCATTATCAATGAACCATTCAGGCAATGGGGAATTGATTTTATTGGCGCACTCAATCCTCAATCGAGTGCTGGACATAGCTATGTCCTTACAGCAACGGATTACTTCACCAAGTGGGTGGAAGCCATACCTGTCAAGCATGCCACTTCTGAAGTGGTTTGCAATTTTATCAAGGAAAATATCATCGTCAGGTTCGGTGTTCCAAACAAAATCGTTGCTGATAATGCTTCTAACTTCTCCTCCCGAGAAGTTATTAGTTTTTGTTACGAATATGGAATAACTTTAGCACATGCCTCGGATTATTACCCTCAGGGAAATGGTCAGGCGGAATCCAGTAATAAGAACTTGGTGACCATCATACGGAAATTAGTAGATGAAAATCAGCGGATGTGGCACAAGTCTTTGTACGACGCTTTGTGGGCAGACCGCATTACTCCCAAGAGATCTCTCGGCATGTCACCTTTTCAAGTGTTATATGGCACTGATGCCGAACTGCCCATTTCTGCGGAGCTTCCTGCTCTGCGCTTGGCACGAGCCATAGAAGATGAAACTTTCCAGAATTCTCTAGAAAAGAGAATCATGTATCTGGCAGAACTTGAAGAAAAGAGAGTGAGAGTGGTCGACAGGATCACTGAACATCAGAATCAAGTTAAGAGGCTTTTCGATAAGAAAGCCAAGCAGAGAAATTTTCAAGTGGGAGACCTTGTCCTCTTATGGGACAAGCGAAGAGAGCCAAAGGGTATGCACGGAAAGTTTGATTCCCTGTGGAGAGGACCCTTCAAAATCAAACAACTCAACGGAGAGAATAGTTTCTATCTCTCATATCTGGATGGAGCTGAGCTCCCGCTTCCCTATAGCGGGCAGCATCTGAAGATCTTCAGGAAGTAGAGCTTGCTCTCTTCTTTGTACAGTTTGCTTTAAGTTGTGTGTTTGCTTTTGTCATGTGTTTGCTTTCGGTTTGTTGTGTGTTTCCTTTGTTCTCCCTCTGGTCCCCCTTGTTTTTGACTCTGTTACCCAATGGATAGGCACATGAAATCTGGGATTCTCTACCCCCGAGTTCGCTCAGGGATAGTCCCCAGAAAGAGCCAGCTGTTATCCCGTAAAATTGACAAGGGCAATTTTACCGATAACCATACCGAAAATTTTGTTTCGATCCCCCGTTAGGGATCCATTGCGTTCGAAACGTTGTAAAATCCCTTCCTGGGAAATCTAGTTTTGAACTTAGTCTTTTTTATCCTTTTTTTGGCTGGGCGCATGAAATTGCTTTGCAACACTAACTTTTGGTGCGCCCCCCTTAAAAGCCTTTGGCGCATGGTTTTTTATGTTAACACATCTTTTAGTGCGCCAAAGGATGTTGAGACTCTTTTGCGTGCGCCAAGGCGCATGCGCTTGTGTTGACACAAACTCTTGTTGCGACCAAAGGGCGCACATAATATTATTGCAACACCGTGTTTTGGGTGCGCCAAAGGGCGCACTAACTTTATGTCGACAATGCTTTTGTGCGCCAAAGCATGCTCAATCTTCTGCTGTCAAATACTTTCGTGCGCCAAAGGAGCGCACGCTTCACCCCTGTCACAGAAACTTTCATGCGCCATTTAAAAAGTGTGTTGGGCGCATGATGAC